>MEHQ01002323.1:1195462-1270997 GCA_008828725.1 Saccharina japonica
CTGTGAGACAGAGAAAAACCAAACAAATTAAACGTAAATGAATGTGTAAAGCAAGTGAAATGTCAACTTACCGGGTACGAGAACACATCGACACGAGCCAAACCAAAGAGTAAGGACGAAAAGACAATAAAACGAATTATGAAATGCACGGAGTCAGAAGCACCCCTATTAATAGAAGAAAAGCATGCGTGCCCAAGAGAACAGATAACTGCTGCACGGGCGAAGCAACACGAAGGAGAGGAAGACACCGGCATAGAAGTACGTACTATTATTAATGATGTAGGAGGTACTGTACGTAAATGTTCGACCAGCAGGTGGCAGCATGGTAAAACATAAAACGAGAGTTCGTATATATCTACGTGCACAATGTTTATTGTTATTAGTTTCCTTCCTCGTCTACACACTAAACGCTTTGTCCGCACTCCTCGGCTTTAGATGAAGATGCAGCAGTGCAGTTTGTTGCTTCTGTCTTTTTTGCTGCTGCAGCTGCTGCAGCTGCAGCTGTGCACTATGTTGACGCTCTGCTGCTGGCGAGGTAACCCGTTTTTCTTGCGTCGCCTTTACTATATTAAGACCACTCCGTAGGAAAGCCTTGTACCTCACTATTGTTACGTACAGAAAAGCTGCGAGTGCAATTGCAATCGTTTACGAATAGATATAATGTTGTCGCCAAACCCCCCTCGTCTCAAGACACAGGCAGGGCGCCTATTTTTCAATCGAATCACAGCTAGCTCCAAGCTGTGTTGCTAAACCTGTTGTTGTGATGCTGCATGCAGCAGGTAGGCTGCTGCACGCAGCAGGTAGGTGGAGATCTATCTTGTATCATAGGTCATGGTCTGTCTGCTTGTACACCACCTGCTAAAATCACAGTAAGTACTACTGGCAAAAAGCACCGACCGTTCGTTATCATACCCGGTGTCACTACGAGTACGCCTGCACGCCTGCATCTCTGGATCTCTGGTGATCTCCACCGAAGCGGACCGAGCGAATGGGACTCTGTGAGTGGGCCCACAACTATCCATACGAATACAGCAGCAGAATAGTGAATCAAAGTGGATTACCTGGTACCAGTACTTGATACGACATTTTAAAGTTTGTACAATTATACGGATCTTTAGTTATATTGAATGGTTGGCAGCCCACAGATCAACAGATCGAAAATCTGACAAAAACCAAACAGTAAAAAGGTGTCCGCAGGCATCACCAGGAGAAGAAGAGCAAAAAGGGAAAAGGTGATCGATCCAATCACAACACAACGAGCAACCAACTGTCCCTCTGCTCAATCAACCACATCAATCACCCAGCGCACGCTCGGGGTGAAAGACGCTGCGGAGTTGCGAGTATTATACGTATGAGGTACGCCGATTATTGACCGCTTTTCCTGCTGCTGCTGCTGCTGCTGCTGCTGCGCCAGCTGGCACCGTCATCCATCCGGCGCTTCGATACCCCTCTTATTCTCTCAAGTGCTTCTCCAATAATGGGAGGCTCCTCCTCCTCCTCCTCTCGAGGTCGGCTTCGCCGGCCGCTCGTCGCACCGACGCGGCAGCAACAACACGTGCTGCGTCGATGCTTGGCGTCCGCTCTGCTGTCCCTTTCTCTGCGCCGGTGGGATACCGTAGCTGCTGGGGGCTCCCACATCATCGCTCTCGCGCTGCCAGAGGTCGACCTCTTGGCGATCGGTACACGTAGCAATGAATCCGAAGGCTACTTCCCGCTCGCGAGGGCTCTGACTTCGGTGTTGAAGCTGGCTGTGGACGACATCAACGCCGCCGCGGATGCCGATTCTCTGACGGCGGAGGGAAATCTGACGCTGTCTGTCGTGAGGGTCAAGTCGGGGACCAGGGCGATCGAGGGCTTGTGCGACGCGCTGGCGGCCGTGGGAGAGAACGGGACGTTCGGAGTGAGTGATTGATGAAGCTCTTTTTTTTTCGCTGTTGCGTATTTTGATGCCGCACCGTATACGCTAGGTGTCCTTGTCCTCCTTGTGTGCTTTCTACCCGTCGACATCCAGCACACCCAGTGTCTGCTGTGCCGATTTTTCATCCGTACGTATACGTGTTACTACATACCAGTACCTGATATCTACCTGGTATATACCAATGTTGGTGTGGTTGTTGTTGTTGTTGTTGTTGTTGTTTTTCCCATCCCCTTTGTTTTCTTCCCCGTTTTCCTTCCTCTCTCATATTAATAGCCGTAACTCAGATCCGGGTACGAGTAGGCGTGTTTCCCGCCTCCCTCCCCACTGTGGTTCGCGCCTTGATTTTTTATCGTGAGAAGACTTCACAACCCTCTCTTTCGCTCGTCGACTCGTATCGGCTCTCTGCTGCTGTTGTTCTTTCTCTGCTTTCCGGTACGTATAAATATAATATGAATAGGTACCCTTGAGTATGGTGTATATACGAAGTACAGCAAAGTAGGCAGTATACGATACGTCTACATACGAGTCTACATGTCTACATACACTGCCGGCCCTGTCATGAGAAAGTGCCCCACAAGAAACTCAGCCTAAACATTACGGGGGAAATAAGAAAGTCGACAGCTATTATACTGAAGTTAGTGTGGGACACACCCCTTTCTAAAATAAGAAAGTCAGCCTAAGCCCGATTTCTGGCTTCTTATGAGCGGGCCGGTACTGTACGACAACGACGATACATTTTTTTTTTTTTTTTTTTTTTTTGTCCATCCCATTTATTATCTTCGCCCTTCCTTTCTCTCTCCTCCCTAGTCGTAACTCAGATCCGGGGTCACAAAGTAGGCTCCTCTCCCTCCTCCCCCACTACGGTTCTTGCCTTGCATTTTTATCGCGAGAAGACTTCAGCCTTTCCTTCCCTCGTCGACTCGCATCGAATTGTGCCTACCCACCCTACTATTAATTGGCGCTCTCAGCAGTTGATTCCGTTTTTTATTTACATGTGGCGTATATATTCCCGGGCTGTGACTGCCCGTTGTTTTTGAAAACGAAATTGTTGTGATCAAAATACACGTTGACAACGACCAATTGAATGGTTGTTGTCATTTTTTTTTTTTTTTTTTCCATCCCATTCATTATCTTCGCACTTCATTAATACGTAATAACTCTTGCTTTTCTTTGCGGAAGAGAAGAGTGCGTGGTTTAGCATTTTGATGTTATGATACATTGTACTCATTCTCGATTCTCGAGTGCCCGCGTTGCTTCTGTTCCGCTATATGTGCGTGCTGTGTGTTGTGTGTATTCGTCCTTTCTACCCGTCGACATCCAGCAGACCTATAGACTACTGTCCGTGCCGATTCTTCATCCTTTTATTAGAGAGATACTGCTGTACAAGTTCTGTGGTCACAACATTAAGACACAGCAGATTTGCTACGTTGCAAGGCAGTGACCAGAGCAGATAATGCAATGCTATGGGGGATTTGGAGGGCCATCCCCTAAAGCAGTAGATGCAATGCCGTATACGACAGGTACGACTTACTACCCCGCTATTATAGCATATAGCAAACCTAGGCAACCCAACCGCGGGAAAAATCAGAAAAAGAAGAAAAAAACGCGAAAAGGAAATAAACAAATAATATAACAAACAAAAAAATACGAAAGACAAACTAAGGGTGCGCGCGGATCCGAATCCCAGACACCCCACTACCCCCCCCCCCTCCTATACTGGAGGGAAAAACCGGACAGTTGTGATCCCAGGAAACACGTTGTGATCCCAGGAAACAATGAGTCATTTTTTTTTAAATAACCCCCCCCCCCCCCCTCCTCGCCCCACCGAGGTTTTGGGTTGGCGTCGGTTGGCAACGACGCTGTAAAACACGCCACTCGCTGCGTGAGCTAGACAACCAGGGTGCCTTTTTTTGTTTTTGGCGGTCACCAAAGCTGGCGGTCGAGTAGATCATTTGTGCGGGGTGGAGAACCTTTGCTCCGCACAAGGGGAATGGTCGTATCACGTAGTGTTAATATGGTAAGGCATCCGCGAGGCAGTTACATAGTAAAACCCATTGCTGTCTCCGGAAGTGGCCACACCAGAAATTAAATTAACTCATTGAAGCTGTCGTCCATATGCAAGTCCGCCTCAGAGGCGGTTCTTAGCAGGATGCAGCTCACCCTCCATGCGACTCGCCCAATACCTCACGGCGCTTCGCGCTTGGTGCAAGCAATGTCTGCCTGGTTGGTGAAAACCCAACGTGCTCTGTCCCGGCATTGTAGGGATGCGAGGGTCTATGGTCATATGACTACGGCCGTGCACGACATGAGTACACCCCCCCCCCCCCCCGTCTCGAAAGGGATGCGTGGTCAATGGTCAAATGACTATGGCAAGCAACAGATGAGTACACCCCCCCCAGCGAAAAAAAAATAGGGGGGGTCTCTAAACCCAAGTGAAAAAAAAACAAAAAAACGAAAAAAAAAAATGGTTTTCGCTCATTTCGTCCTTTGATCACACCGATCCGGTTTGTTTTTCATCTGACCTTCCTACGAGTGTGGTGTCGTTTTCTCTTTTTGTCGCATACCCTTTTGGACAAACAAACAAAAATTTAGAAAGAGGGCATTCATGAGCTGTTCTGCGCAATAGTCACCGCGAGGCTGGTTGCGCGCAGCGCAACACGCTAGGCCCAGGCCTTCAAATACGCACATGGAAATAGGCACGCCGCAGGCGAAAAACAAATGAAATAGGCACAGGCACGATGATAGGCAAAATACCTGAAAGGCCAAAAACGTGCCTATCTATGCCTGAAATAATGCCTTAGACGTTCCTGAAACCTGACGAGCCGGCCAAGGCACATCCCACACTACTGTAGTTTCAAGTAGTTTAGGGTTTCAGGCATAAATATCTATCTTGCTCAATCCCATACTAATTTCAAGTAGTTTTGGGTTTCAGGCATAAATGCCTATCTTGGTCAACACGCGACTGTAACACATTTTGAACTGCACCTTCGTTTTCGGAGACGAACCACTATAATAGACGAACTACTTGGAATTAGTGAGCATTTTCCCTCTGGAACTGCACACCTGCGTTTTTAATACTTGATTTAAGTTTGGGAGCAACGAAATGGCATAAAATAGCTAATAATACGACTAATAGCTTAAAGACATACTTCGTACAACAGCAAACAAGAATGGAGGTGTGCGCGTGTAGCAATATATTCACCAGAATAATGGTGTACGGCGCTACGACTAGGTATTTAGTACTGGCTCAACGAGAACGATCGTACGATTATGCGATCATTCATCATCGTGTACGACTTGAATAAGCTACTCTCCCGCTCATGTTTTTTGGCTTCCGCGAAGTGTGTAGCGTGCCGTATTACAACAATGGAACAGGGGACGCTCTCTAAAGCCATAACTCAAATAATTAATACATACCACTCTGAACCTAAATATAAGCACCATTTCAATTACTTGTTAATATGAAAACGGTCCTTATATTTCGGGTCAGAGTGGTATGAAAACAAAAGGAGCTTTGATTCGCACTGCTGAACAAATCATCAATTTCAAATGCGTGAAAACTTGTGCATGCGCGGGTGAGCAAATTCTCAAGCCCCAGCGTAGGTGCTGTTCTGCCCCATCACCCTTCAGCGATATGATGATGATATGATGATCGGTCGATTCATCGGACACAAAAAAAAAAACACAAGAAAACACCATCCAAATCATTGAAAGCCCGTTGCCTCGTAGTTTACATCGTTCCGTGAAGAGTCTGCGTATCAGAAGACGCCAAGCAAGAGTGTTGTTGTCCTTGTCCTACGTCACCCAATGAGCCTTCACTTGACGGCACACTACGATTGGTGTTAACTGTTAACCCTTTTAGAACTGCACTGTCCAAAACTAACTACGATATTCCAGTCAAATTCCAAGTGTTTTGTCCCCACGTCGGGACTGGAGTCCTAAAAGGGTTAACCCCTCTACCACAATCCACGAAGCGTTCCAGCCGGCATGTTGTCAGTTGTCAGTCGTCGGATTCGCTTTTTCCTCGACGTCGGAGTCGCCGTCCACGCTGCAGCTACTTTCCGACCCGCTGCCAATCTGTAAGGCCGAGCTAGCACTAGCACCCAGACCAGCAGCACAATCACCCGAAGCACCCACGGCGACATGGCCGAAGTTTCGCTTGGGTGAGTCGCCAGAAGGCCAGGTATTTTTCTGGTTGGTGCTGCCCCGTGCCCCTTCTGGGGAGGATCCGCTGCCACCAGGCGCATCTTGCGGTGAAACTGCTGGTGTGTGCGTGCTTCCTTCTTCACTGGGCATGGTGCCTGCCACCCAGAAGGCGGTGGTATCGTGATACTCTGGGACGACAACCGTCCCTGGCTGTTAGCAGAGCTGTGGCCTGTGGCCGTGGGGGATGCTTGACTGTGCGTCTGTGCGTGCACTGGTTGTGTGACCGCAAAAAAAAAACACACCAAATAATCCCCTTTCCCCTAAATTTGGGAGTTCCAATATAACGGCGTTATTTTTTGTGCCTTTTTTTGACGTTTTGGCCG
Organism: Saccharina japonica; assembly: GCA_008828725.1. Taxonomy (NCBI): domain Eukaryota; class Phaeophyceae; order Laminariales; family Laminariaceae; genus Saccharina; species Saccharina japonica. The sequence goes on from MEHQ01002323.1 coordinate 1,201,910, forward strand.
TTTTGGCATGCCTGGCCGTGCCTGAGAAAAGATCGTAGGCAAGATGGGCACGAAAGTCGCGTTTAGGCACGCTGTTTTCAGAAAACGCCATTCAGGCATTATTTCAGGCATGCCCATAAGGCCTGGGCCTACAACACGTCATGTTGGGAGCGCAACATTTTTGCGCTTTTCTTAGTCGTAGCAGGGGCGTCCAGAAAAAAGAGAAAACGACACACCACACCCCCAGAGGTCGGAATAGAAAACCGTTGCAACCGTTGTGATCACATGATGAAATAAGAAAATGGAAAAAAAAAATGTCCTTATTTTCATTTTTTTCACTTGGTTTTAGTACCCCCCCCCCCCTAACGAATATATTTATAGGTTGGGTTGGCGTCGGTTGGCAACGACGCTGTAAAACACGCCACTCGCTGCGTGAGCTAGACAACCAGGGTGCCGTGTTTTTTTGTTATTTTTTTTTGGCGGTCACCAAAGCTGGCGGTCGAGTAGATCATTTGTGCGGGGTGGAGACCCTTTGCTCCGCACAAGGGGAATGGTCGTACCACGTAGTGTTAATATGGTAAGGCGTCCGCGAGGCAGTTACATAGTAAAACCCATTGCTGTCTCCGGAAGTGGCCACACCAGAAATTAAATTAACTCATTGAAGCTGTCGTCCATATGCAAGTCCGCCTCAGAGGCGGTTCTTAGCAGGATGCAGCTCACCCTCCATGCGACTCGCCCAATACCTCACGGCGTTTCGCGCTTGGTGCAAGCAATGTCTGCCTGGTTGGTGAAAACCCAACGTGCTCCGTCCCGGCATTGTAGGGATGCGAGGGTCTATGGTCATATGACTACGGCCGTGCACAACATGAGTACACCCCCCCCCCCCTAACGAACAAAAAAATCTGTGAGATGTCGAAAAATAATTTTTCGACCACCCTCGGTCGTAGACATAATTTTTTATTGCGCGTTCAATCCGGAGGCGAGAAAAAAAAATGGGGTCTTTTTTTCCCAAATCGCCGTAGGCGAATTTTTGTTTTGAAAGTTTTTGTTTTCTAATTCGCCGTACGTCGTAGGCGTTTCTTCTTTTCAAGCACCTTTTGTCCCAAAGTGGCCCTAGTAGTTGAATATCTTTTAGGCCCCTTCCCCCTTCGCTATTCGCCGTAGTTTGTCTTTTCTTTTCTTTTTTAAGCACCTTTTTCTATTCGCCGTAGTTGAAACTAAATGAAATGGCTTTTTACTTGGTTTTCAGGCGTATATTCGCGCATATTATAGTTTGCATTTTTTTCGGCTCCGGCGGCCCTCCGGGGGCCCTCTGGGGGGCTCTGCGGGGGACTTGCGCGCCTGCGGCGCGCGACAAGCGCCGCCCACGCAACACGCATTGCGTCCCCTGTCGAACTGCGCGCAACAGACGCCGAACCACTAATTAATGCCCTGGTGGACACACTTCAATAGTGAATATTTACGGAGGTTTTGTGCTTGGCGCTTGAAGCCGACCCTTCGACCCGAACCCTAACCCGAACCCGATGGACCTTATGCCAGTGGTCAATGATGGGATCAAAGATGGGGAATGACTAGGGCTGTGAGTCGGCACGACTTAAGTCGCCGACTAGTTATTAGTCGGACTAAGTCAGTCGTGAAACGGAGGTGCCGACTTTCCGACTTATTGGGTTTCCTTAATTGTAGGAAGGCTTTTTTAATACGGGGTACAGCTTTTAACGTGAATTGCTGCGGGCCGCGGATACCCTCACATGCCCTGTGACACTGCAGCGCACAGCGGGAGATCCACACACACACACACGTACACATGGCGGAACAGCCCATCTCTCTCGACGGTGCCGACGGCGTCAGCCCTGGCGCACCCAATGCCAACGCTGAGGACGGAGATGCCGTCGGCGAAGTTGTGGCCATTATCGGCCCGCGGACCACCTTGGCGAGTGCACGCGACCCCGAAACGGTGCTCTACCGCGTGAAGCAGTAGCCTTAACCGCACTACTGAATTAGTATCTAGGATAAAATATGGAAATCGGCGAATATTTTCTTATATACCTTTTAGTGTGGTCGACCAATTTTTCGGAAAAAAAACGCCTGATTTTTTCGAGACAAAGCTCGTAAGCGTCGGGGCGGGGTCGGGATTGGGGTTGGGGTCAGGGTTAGGTTAGTGCCTAAAGTATTTTTTTCGGCGTTTTTCGAAATATTCGGTCTCATAACACTGGAACCACGCGCGGGCCACAACCAAGTCCCCGATTTCTATACTTAATCCTATATAATAATTCAGAATTGCGGTAAAGGCGGCTCGCGTGAAGCATGAGCAGAGGCGCAGCAAACCGCTCAGATCTAACAACCCGCTGTGGAAGTTTTTAGGACTTGCCGTCGTCATCGACGCGCGCGTTTCGCGGAAGGTTGGGAGAGACGTTAATAAACGAATAACATCACGGAGGGATCCTAGACCTTTTATTCTGGGGATAATTTATAATTTTTGCACCGCTATCTTGGTGATGAGTTCGCTTTTTCGCTCGTATCCCCGCCAGGTAGTATTGCGACTCAAACAGTTGCTGTCACGTTCCTTTAGTCCGGGGTAGATCTACCTGGTACATGCGTTGTACTTCTCGTTTTTTGTGAATTTCTTGTGTAAACTGAAGTTTTTTTTTTTTTTTTTGTGTTTTTCGTTCGAAACGTATGTGATTATCTAGGTCATATTGTTTGCGTTTTTCTTGCGTAAAGTGAAGCCAAATCGCGTATTTTTTGCCTCCGGCGGCGGCTTCCGCGGGGTCCTCCGGAGGCGCCTCCGGCGGGCCCTCCGGGGGCGCCTCCAGCGGGGCCCCCTCGGCCGGGGGGGGCTTTTTTGGCTCGCTTCGCTCGCCTGACTTTTGTCGGCAAGTCGGCTGGCTTCGCCAGCCGACTAACCGACTAAAGTCAGCTAGTCGGCTTCACCGACCAGCGACTAGTTATTAGTCGTGAAATGAAACCGACTCACAGCCCTAGGAATGACATCTCCCAGTACGTACCATCACCACGTCACCTCGGTCACGTCACCGGTTTTTACCGTCACGATCTCGCAGACCCCTATCCCCTCCAAAACTAAACGCCTACATATATCTCTGGAAACCCCTTTGGAAACGCAAATAGCAGCGTAGCAGCAGCAGCAGCAGCTACGTACAAGCCACGCGCACACGAGCACGCACGTACGGGGGGCGCATGTGCGATATGCGACGTGGTCCTTTTGAACAGACTGGCATTATTTGTATACGAGTGTATACGAGTATGATACAATAGTTCGTTCTGCCAAACGCCACATCACGTCCTACGTCCTGCGTCAATTTTGTTTTACCACCCGTGACACGTGACTGTGACACGCGCTACCAAACCGTTCTCCCACCATTCGCGGCTGTACGTACGCATACCAATGGTGCACACCAGGGCATTAGTTAGTGCTGCGCGCCCCCCGGGAGGGTCTCCGGAGGTCCCCCGGAGGGCCCCCGGAGGGCCCCCGGAGGGCCGCCGGAGGCGAAAGAAATGCGACCTATGCGCGAATATACGCCTCAAAACTATAATAAGTAAATTACCTTTTTATTTTTGTTTTGGCTACGTGCGGCGAATAGAAAAAGTGCCTCAAAAAGAACCTACGTATCATACGGCGAATAGCAAAAGGTGCCTAATTTTTGTTTTCGACTACGTATGGTGAATAGGACAAAAGGCCTCGTAAAAGACGTTCAATTACGAATAAATATAAAAAAAAAACAAAAAACAAATCTCGACTCCGGCGAGAAATAAACGCGCAACAAAAAAAAATCGCCCGCGGCGAAAAATGTTGCGCGCCCAAAAACGCGCGCGCAACCAGCCTCGCGGCAACTACTGTTGAGCAAAACGGTTATTTTGGTAAAATGTTGCGCCAGCGCAACGGCGCAGCACCTAATAAATGCCCTGATGCACACGCGTGTCATTCATCGAACTACATATTTTACGTATATACCAGTGTCGGTTTTCTTCTGGTGATTCTTGAAGCCTCAAGCTGCCCTCGTACGCTTGGCAACGACAAGAAAAAATAGCCAACAAAAAAATAAAATAATAAAAATAATAATAGCAAAAACAAAAAAAACAAAACAAAAAAAAACAGTTTTCAATTTTGTTGTAAGGCTATTTGAAAAAAAGGGGATATTTCGCTCGTGTCCCCGGATTTTGCCGTCACTTGCCGTCACGTCACGTGATTGTCCATTTGCGGTCGCGTCACCAGCCAAAATGCCGTCACTCCCCATCTTTGTCTGGGATGCTATGCTTGGCAAGACTCACGGTTGACTCGGCCGGCGTGGATGCTGAGCTTGGAAAGACTCTAGGTTGACTCGGGATGCTGTGGCTGGGAAATACTCCAAGTTGATTGAGCCGCGTATAACATACCCTTAGCCAACCAGAGTGCCTAAATAGCTACCTTAGCCCTCAAAGGACTGGAGTCCCGTTTTGGGGACAAATTACTTAGAATTAGTGTGGATTGTCCCCAAAACGGGACTGCAGTTCTAAAAGGGTTAGGAAGAAGATTCACTATCAAGCTATCAAGCTTCGTCCACTTTTTCTTTTTCTTTGTCCGTCCCATTCATTTTCTTCGCCCTTCTATTCTCTCTCCCTCTTTAGTCATAACTCAGATCCGGGGTCTGATAATAGTAGGCTCTCCTCCCCCCCCCCCACTACGGTACGTGCCTTCATTTTTATCTCGAGAAGATTTCAGCACTGTCTTCCCTCGTCGGCTTGTGTCGGATTCCGCCTATCATACCCACGCCACGAAGGCGCTCTCAGCAATTGGTTCCTTTTAATTTTTTCAGATTGAAGTCAAAATCTCACCGCGGTGGGATTTGGACTCGGGTACCAATATGCTAGCAGCCTTTGATGCTGACCACTAGTCTAAGGGGCGACCGGCTACCTATGTAGTACTGCACAAAAACGAAAACAAAAGACAAAGAAAGAAATAATGTGTCGTGCTCCCCCCTGAGGAGATGTGACAGACAACAGAAAAGAAAAAACAGACAAAGCAGCGTAAACAGAGGAAGACTGAAGACAAAAGGGAACGATACGCAACCGAACGAAACAAAATGCTCCCTCCAACCATCCAGGCAGCCGAGGCAGTGTTTTTGTACCGGTAGTACAGACAGGGTCTACCAACTATTAATATTAATAGTCGGTCTGGTACCTTGCTACCCTGTCTGTCGTCTCCGTCCTGCTTTCGTCAGCCGCGGTTTCCTTGCGAACCGTTGCCCCCCCCGTCGCCGTTTCCTTGGGCGGCCACCCTTCCAACGGATGTGTGGCGCTTCCTACTCGATTCCGCTTCATCTTCGTGCCGAGCACGAAAGGCGAAGAAATGAGAGGAGGAAACAACGAAATAGCGAACACAAAAATGAAAATATATACGAACGCAGCTAAAACAAACGAAGAAAACCTGAGGAAATACGGAACAGGACAGAAAAAAAAAGACAAAAGGTACAAAAGCGACCACGACAAAATGACATAAATAACATCCATACTGCTGCTGCTAGCCTGTGTTTGTCGTTTGACTGCTTGCTTCATACACACAGCTATTAATATTTTATGTACGATATACAAGGTTTTTGCGTCTGACAACGCCCGCTCTACGATATATAGTAATATTAAGTTGTACTCCATAACCTGTCCTCACACACCTCTTCTTATATACCAGACATGGCTACAAATAGTAGAACCCCTCTATCACGTAAACTCGTCGGAACACTATAGTATACCTGGTACGTTTATTTCAGACTGTTTAATTTTAATTTCAATTTAATTTAATTTTTCCTTCCCCCACAAATAGACAACACACTTCCTGAATTCTACAGCCTCAGATTGTGTCCCCCTCATACGGGATGTACATCCTACATGAGGACATATAAAATCCGTAAGTACGCGCGATCGAAGTATTACACTCAGCTAGCAAAGATGAGTTTCGACGAAATCCTCGAGCTCACAGCTGTTGTTTTTTTAATTTTTTAATATACGCACCGAGTGAGTTGCGTACAAAACCTGCTGTCAGCTTGTGTAGTGGTACATATATAGCATACACTACAATACGCTTGGAAGTATGGGGAGAAACAATGTCACGCTCGTTTCCATATTCTAAACCTCAGGCCTTAAGACGTCCCATCATACATAGGTAATGACCGTTACTATTAATAGTATGGGAGGGTGGACACCACCGGCCACGGGATGCCATTGTTTCAACCCACACTACACTACCTGGTATATGAGAGGAAGAACAGGCACAAAGATACTGCCGGTTTTTCTGAAACAGGGCGAATAAATCATCGCAGCCCCTGGTTCACCTAACAGGCATTATCGTACTATATACAAGTTTGTGGGGTTTTCACATTAAACCGTTCTTACTTTATACCCGTCGATATCCAACACGCGCAGTGTCCATGCCGACTCATGCTATTGATAGAGAGATAAAAAGTTATGTGGTCACAAGGCCATGACACATGCAGAGATACAACGATGCAATGCAGTACGCAGAGCAGACAATGCAATGCCATACACGACAGGCACGACCTACAATACCCTGCTAGCAATCCAGATGCGTGAAGGAGAGAAAAAAAAAGGAAACAAAAGAAAAATCGAAAAAGAAAGAAAAACAAACAAACAAACAAACGAACAAACGAATAACGTAAACAGAGCAAGACTGGGAACCAAAGAAAAGGACAGGCAACTGAAGCACACAAAAAAAACACCCTCCAGGCAGCCGAGGCAGATTTTTCGTACCGATAGTACAGACAGGTACCAACTACTACTGTAGTTGGTCTGGTACCTTGCTACCCTGTTCGTCATCTCCTCCCTGCTTTCGCCAACCGCGTTTTCCCTACGATCTTTGCCCCCCCCCCCTCCCCAGTCCTTTGGTAATACAACTACGGCCATGCATGAAAATGAAGTACACCCCCCCCTCCCCAATCCCTTGTGCGCCACCCATACAACGGATGTGTATCGTTTATTACTCAATTCCTCCCCATCTTCGTGCCAAACACGAACGACAAAGAAAGAAGAGGAGGAAATAGCAAAAAACAACGAATGCATTATTAATAGTAGCTAAACCAACGACGAAAACCTAAAACACTACGCAAGGACAGAAAACAACGGCCAAAAGCGACCGCGACAAAACAAAACAAAATAATGCGAGGGGTTGTAGATTGTATATAGCATCGTTGTCGTGCTGTGTCCCCCTGGAAGAGATGCGACGGGCAATAAAGCAAACAAAGAAAACAAAAGCAGACCACCGAGGAAAAATGACGAGAAAAAAGAAAAAAACACAAAACAAAAAAGGCTCTCCAACCACCAAGCCAGACAGTACTTCTTTCACAACACAGGGATAAGAATGAGAGGAAAAACTAAACAGGAAAAGGAAACCAGAACAGAACAGCGCAGTGACAGAGGTGCGCGGTACGGGTAACCCTAGACGGGTTGTAGCTACTAGTCGACCTGTGGTACCTTGCTACCCTGTCGGCTATCTCTTTCCTGCTTTCGTCAACCGCGGTTTCCTTACGACTGTTCCACCCCCCCCCCTTCCCATTCCCTTGCGCACCACCCACAGCGGACGCGTGTCGCTGCCTACTAGGACCCGCCTCATCCTTGTGCCACCTTACCATGAACCGTTCGGCTGCTTCGAGGACCTATATGTACTACTTGCCCGCCTTATTTTCTGCAACGGTCCACACCGCGGTCTCTAGTCCAAACACCAACGAGGAATGTGCCTTGGACCCCTCGGTGGCTCGAAACACCTTGAGGTCATCAACAAAGCATTTACGCCAAGTTTTTGTCTGTCCGCCCGGTCTCCAGCCCTCCCCAGTGGACATCGTCCCGAACACCACCCGACTATTAATAGGTAGTCGCCTCTTATGTTGCCGTGCCACGGCCCCCGCAAAGCACAGCCGCCGTGTACGGATGGTCGTTTCGATGCTCTCGCATCGTGTCCATCGTGTCTGCTTGAGGGCTTTCGCGTACGAGAGGGTCGTGTAGTCGCCACGCTGTCGGCGCTGAAAGCCAATGACACGCAGGAGGACTTGGTGGTGCACCGATTGGAGCCTGGCGAAGTGTTGTGCACTGAGAGTCCACGTCACACATCCGTACAGCAGGGTCTCAATCACCTCGGCCTTCAACATGCGTAGTTTCAGACTTGAGTGGGCCCGTTTCATGTCGTACAACTCCGGTCCGAACCGTTTGAAGCATGCCCGCATGAGACGGAAACGTCGCTCGATTTCGAGCGAGAGGTCGGCGTCTTGGTGTTTAATGCCGCCGAGGTAAAAGAACTGGCTTGTATGTCTATACCTCTGACTACTGCTGTAGCTGCTTCGATAACGAGCGGCGGAGCAGGAGATGTCTGGTCCCGTGTTCGTAGCAGCATCCTCTCCGTCTTCTTTTCCGAGACTTTAAGGCCTGCTGCTTCGAAGACAGTCACGATGACCTGTCATCATTTTACATAGCGAGTCCCTCTGCGGACTTCGAGACAATTTCTGCGTCATCGGCGTACAGCATGCCCCGCACTGCCCTTCGCATGGATGCTAATGGCACCTCTTATCCGACCACCACATCCTCCTGGAGGTGGTGGACCAAATCCCTCCAGATGTCTTCGTCGTCGCTCAAGCGTACGAGGACAGCGTGTATCACAGCAGCGAAAAGAACGCGTTGAGATGCCTGCTACGACATAGAGGTAGCAGTTTTTCACTGAAATGTTTTCTGATTGATCGGGCCCCTACCTTAACTCGAAATCGTCGGACTTTCGTTGACGCGTGCTACGGTAGAGGTAACACTTTTGGCTGAATCGTTTTCTGAACGATCGGGCTCCTTAACCCAAATTCGTCGGACTTTCATTTTTTTTTGTGACGAATAATGTTTCAAGTATACCTCGGTCATGAGATTTCTCATCCGGCAGCACTTACTTTTATTTTCCTCCAATTTTGTTTTCGGTGAGTTATGACGCTCCTTAAGTGAGGAGCTCAGAAAAAACAAGGCGCACCTCTATCGTAGCATGCGTCCGTTCTTGTGTTGCAATATTTTGTCATTGTATGCTCAAGCCATGGGAGTGTTCGTTGGGTACCACTTTTATTTCCCTCCCTAATCAATTTCGGGCAAAGGTATACCTATATCCTCAGCTCCAGAAAAAATATGGTGAACCTCTATCGTAGCATGCGTCTTGAACAGCAGTGACGACGACAGCACACAGCCTTGTCGCAGCCCTTTGCGTGGCATCCGACCATTTTGAGTGCTCGCCGTCATCTGTGCGCACGCAAGCGCGCATATGCCGTCGTGGAACTGACGGGCGATTGTGTAAGCATCTTGGTTGGCATGCCAACGCGTGTGAGTATCTTCGACAGAAGCTCTCGGTCGACAGAGTCGTACGCGTTCTGCAGACCAATAAAGCACATGTATAAAAGGGGACTTTTCTCTCTCGTCCGAGTTCTTGCGATCGGCTGCTGTTGATCGTGCCGGACGAGAGCCGCACTACTGCTCCTCAGGGAGTATGCCTCGGTCCTCGCAGTATTGTTTGTTTTTGTTTTTTTGTTCCCCATCCCATCCCATTTATTATCTTCGCCCTTCCTTTCTCTCTCCTTCCTAGTCGTAACTCAGATCCGGGGTCACAAAGTAGGCTCTTCTCCCTCCTCTCCCACTACGGTTCGTGCCTTGCATTTTTATCGCGAGAATATTTCAGCACTTTGTTCCCTCGTCAACTCTCGTCGAATTGCGCTTACCTACGCTATAATATGCGCTCTCGACAGTTGGTGTCATTTTGAGAATAAAAATATCCATTCGGAGACTCGAACCCTCGACCTCCAACCTCCAACAGTCTTCGTGGTTACCTGCTAGACCACCGGAGCGTAGTTGCTCAGTTGCTCAGGTGGGACGCGACGATTAGGGGAAACAGCAGTATTTCTTCTCGATAATACTCTAATTATACTTCCAGATAATGGGAGCATCTGTGAATTTAGAAATAATAAATCTCCAGCCTAGTATACTTCACACTCCGAGTATACTCCGAGTATCGAGTACATTTTGTACTCCGAGTACTGAGAGTATTAGAGTGCTGGCGGCCTGAATACTCGGAGTACTTGGAGTATGAGCAGTACTGAAGGCCCACATACTCCGAGTACAAGGAGTACCCGCAGTATCGGACCATAAAATACTCCGAGTATGGCAGTATCTGCAGTACAAAATCTCGAAATACTCCAAGTATCATACGAGCAGTACCCCGGAGTACATAGAGCCCAAATACTCCGAGTACACGAAATACCTGAAGTACGTTTACCTCGAATACTCCTTACTTTACTCCAAGGTACTCGGAGCATCTGTGAAATGTTAATGTTTCTCATATTTCGGGTCAGAGTAGTACCAGTTACCAGTTAACCACGATCAATGCAAAGGTTGAAATCAGGGGTTCGAGTCTCCGTACGATGGAGATGTGTATTCGTTTATTGTCAAATGACGCCAACTACTGCTGTAACACTCGAGAGCGCCTACGTATTATTATATTATTATAGCGTGGGTACGTAGGCACAAATTGACGAGAGAGTCGAGGAGGGAAGAAAGTGCTGGCTGAAATACTCTCGCGATCATAAAAAATGCAAGGCGCGTACCGTAGTGGGGAGGGAGGGGAAGAGCCTACTTGACCCATTCAGAACTGAAAAAAAACGTCCCACACTAATTCCAAGTATTTTCCCACAAATTCGTGGGACCAGTTCTTAAGGGGTTAACCCATTCAGAACTGATAAAAAAAATCCCACACTAATTCCAAGTAGTTTTTTTCCCAAATTCGTGGGACCAGTTCTTAAGGGGTTAAGTGACCCTGCCGGATCTGAGTTACGAATATTTTTATCAGGAGGGAGCGAGAAAAGAAGGGCGACGATGAAAGCGCTGTCTCGTGAAAAATCTGTGCTCCACAGGAACCGCCGGAGGCCCACCTGGAACCCTGTTCCTGTTTTGTAGACGTGTAGAGCCAGCCCAACGCGGGCCCAAAATGCAGGCAGCAGTACGACTTCGTATGTACTATGATTACTATGATAATACCGGGTCAAAGTTGCCCAAAAAATCCCCGAAAAATGAAAACAAAAAACTACCTGCAGGAGAAACAAAAACTTTTCGTCTTGCCGTGAAGAACACCCCTGCCAAATTTCGTTTTCCAACTCTGAAAAAACAGCGTGCAAAAGTGCGAAGAAGCAATATTTTGCAGGTTGTCGCTGAAACCAACTCGTACTATGATACGAGTATTAATATTATATTCAGATGATTATATTGATAAAGCTAATAAGAATATCAGATAAGCTAGCCCAGGCTGGATTTATTATTCGAGAGAGGGCTCCTCCTTGTCTACACTAGTTTCAATATTACAACTCTCCAAGCCTGGATTTCTCATTGGCCTGTGTTTTTATCAGATGTCCTGCAGGGCGTAAAATAGGCGTCCGGCTCGTGGTGAAATCACCGCACCACGAGGTGGAGGCCGTGGTGCGGGCCCGCACCACATTGCCGCCCGGAGGGCCCCCGGAGGGCCCCCGGAGGGCCCCCGGAGGGCCCCCGGAGGGCCGTCGGAGGCCGTTTTGTTTTACCATATATGCGTCAATATACTCAAAATGTGCGCCTAATCCGCTCGGTTTATCCTCTTGTATACGTGGTGCCGGCTGCCTTAGAATGTTCTGCATTTTGCGAAGAAACAAGGACAAAATCACGGTTAAAAAGCATCAGACAAGTCGTCAGCAAATGTGAGGTGCTTGAAAGGCGCCACATGCCACAGTGTCCCTGGCCTGGTTTGCCTGGAACGTCCTCAGGCATAGGAAAACGGCAACGGTTTCAATCGAATTCTCGAAAGAAGTAAAGTACTCTATGCCAAAAGAGGGAACAAGACCCAAACACAGCATCTGAGACGAAATCAAAACAAGAAAAAAAGCCCAAAACAATTTTCGCCTGCGGCGAAAAACACGCCTGAATTTGTTTTCGCCTGCGGCGAAACAGACCCAAAAACAAGTTTTCGCCTACGGCGAAAAAGGACCCGCACATATTTTTTCGCCCCCGGCGAAAAAAGGTGCGGCACAAGAAAAGCGTGGTGCGGCAAGCCGCACAAAGCCTTCGGCAAGTGGTGAAAAAAACGGGTTTTGCGATAAAAAGGTGCGACAGCGCAACATTTCACCACCTACTATTTTACGCCCTGGTTTCCTGTACTACTTTCGTACTACTGCTGTATTTTGAATACTAAATCTGGACCCAAAACCAGCGAGAAAAACGGCTGCGCCGCTTTCGAAATATTTTCCGAACTGCGGACCACGGTTCCCTGTAAAATGGGTTCATTTTGTTTATTTGTTTTCTCCATCCCATTCATTACCATCACCCTCCTTTTCTCTCTCCTTACTAAGTATATACATATAATACATAGTCGTAACTCAAATCCGGGGTCACTACGTACGTTATTAGTAGACTCGTCTCCTCCCTCCCCAGTACTCGCACGGTACTTGCCTTGCATTTTTTTGGCGAGAAGATTTCAGCACTTTCTTCCCTCGTTGACTCACGTCGAATCCTGTTCATACATATCATACATTTCATACATATGTATGAAATACGACGTCCTCCGTATATTTGTGCAGCAGCATCAGAACATCGTTCAGAGGCGACTATATACGCGTTCGCACGGCGTGTGTGTGCGTGGTCCGCATGAACCACCGTGGCGGGGACGCCAAGTATATTCGTGTAGCAGCATCATCAGAGCATCCACCAGTCGACTAGAGGCGGCTGAGGCGTGTGTGCGAAGTACATCATAAATATCCTGTACGGGATTGGTTTTGTCTTAAAATTGGTGTATCTGTGGTCCGCATATCGGAATCGTGGTCCGCGCTCGGAATGTTCTCGCAATTCTCTCGCTAGATACAAAAGCGATGCAGCCGCGTTTCTCGCCCGTTTAAGGCGTGTGTGCGTGCGTGGTCCACATGAACCGTGCCAATGAGATACGTAGCGCCCTGGGGTCGTTGCGGTCATTGAAATTATTAAAATACAATGGTACCCGATTTCGGCCACATTCCCACTGGGTATACCCGGTTGGCCACTGCTTTATATAATACATACCAGGGTGTATATATTAGACGTGGCTGCATGCTGCAAGCGACATGGGAGTTAACCCATTCCGAACTGGAAAAAATGTCCTACACTAATTCCAAGTATTTTGTCTCCAAATTCGTGGGACCAGTTCTTAAGGGGTTAAACACATACCTCTGGTACATTTATTTAAAAAAAAAAAAAAAACAGCTGTGAGAACTTGGTGAAAACGAGGATTTCCTCGACTCTCATCTTTGCAAAAGCTGTGTGTGATATCGCGCAATCGAAATACTATCATTTACACCAAAAGCTTGCCACAAAGGTGAGTTTCAAGGAAAAAAACAATCTCGCAGCTTTTGGTTTTCATTTTTTTTTCATCATCGAAATTGTCGGAGTCAGTAATAGATACTACTATTATTAGTATGTACCAGTATTGTTGTTGTTGTTGTTGTTGTTGTTGTTGTTGTTGTTGTTGTTGTTGTTTTCACATTAAAAAGCGTGCCGGTCTCTCTATCCAGTACCTCCATCTGTCCGTACTAATCCAACACTTGACACGGTCGATTCCCGTGGTCACAGGCTAACTTACCCCAAAAAAAAAGGTATACTGAAATAAAAGTGGAACCCGAAGGGTCCGCAAAGCGATCAAAGCCAGTCAAAAACAGATAGTCTGGAGCCCTCCGCTCCCCTCTACACGCTATGTGAAGGTAAAAATAAAACTGGAAAGGTCAACATCACCAATCGGGGGTACACGCCCCCTTATTCTATCTTGGTGCCCCTATAATGCCGGGGTGTTCCGTGCCGGGTTCACACCGGTCAGGCAAACAAATCGAGTCCTCCACCCCGATTATAAACGCAGACATGATACGGGGGAAGGGAACTATGGTCCCGTGTGACTGATGTACCCCCGGCCTGCGAGCAGTGTAACTGCAAAAGGTCAAAAACAACGAAGGGAAAAAGACAAAGACAAAGACAAAGAGACAAGTCAAAAGTACAAGCAAACACTCAAACAAACAAGACCGCAGAGACAACACATTGACACGTCATCCCGAGGGGGTGGTGCAATGGTGCGGCGGTGGGGGGGAGGGGGAAAAATAACAAAACAAACAAACAAACAAACAAACAGTCCAGGACAGTCAATCCGGCACATATCGCGCCACTCGGTCCGCCATTTCTCGCTTGTTTCCTTCCCTCGCCGATTCGCCCTTCTTCCGCACCCCTCCCGTCCCGTTGGTTCTTGGTGTCTCTTTGTTGTTGCTGCGCTCTTTTTCTCGCTCGGTCGCTCGTTTCCGGCTAGCCTCCTCTTCTTCCTTGTGCCAGGAGGTCATAAACCTCTCAGCTCCCTGCAGCACTCCCTTGTACCACTGCCTTCCTCCCTTCACCTTCGCTGCTTCCGCCCAAACTGATTTCGGGACTCCGAAGACACGTCTCTGGTCGTCCGTAGAGCCGTGCGTAGCTCCGAACGCTTTGAAGTCGTCCTTCAGGCACGTCTGCCAGTTCCGCTCCGGGCACCCCGCGCCCGGGTCCTTCCCCCCCACCAGCTCCCCGAACATCAGTCGTTTCGGGAGTCGCCCGTCTGGCTGCCTTGCCACGGCCCCCGCGAACAGCAGGCGCCGCTGCCGGACAGTGGCTTCCACGCTCTGGCACCCGACCCTCTTCAGGGCCTGGGCGTAGGACAGCTGCCGGTAGGTGCCTTGCTTGCGCTGGTACCCAATAACTCACAGCAGCAGCCGGTGGTGTATCGTCCGCAGCAGTCGGTAGTGGTCGCGACGTGGTGCCCATGTCATGCAACCGTACAGCAGTGCCTCCATCGCCTCCGCTTGAAGCAGGCGGGCCTTGAGTCGAAACGGTGCTCCCGGCCTATCGAAGAGCTCCGGGCCATACCTCCTGACGCACGCCGACGCTGCTCTGCTCCTGAAGTTGATCTCCCGGGTGAGGTCGCCATGTTCGTTGACGAGGCCGCCCAGGTACCGGAACTCGAGGGTTTGGGTGTATTTCTGCCCCGCTGCTTCGATGATCAGCGGCGGCGGGGGCGGTGTTGGCTGCTTCTCCTTTACGCGCATCAGGAGAGTCTCCGTCTTCTTCTCCGACACCGTCAGCCCGAACTCCCCAAACACCTGCACGATAATGGTCATCATCCTCGCTAGTCCGTCGGCGGACCTCGATACAACGCCGGCGTCATCGGCATACAGCATCCCCCACACCGCCCTCCGTACGCGGTCGAGTGGTGTCTCCGTCCCCGCTCCCGTCTCCTCCTTCAGGAACACTAGGTTCTGCATGATACCATCGTCCTCGCTGAATCGTACGATAACGAACTCTAGGGCCGCGGCGAAGAAAACGTTGAACAGCAGTGGGGACAGCACACACCCTTGTCGCAAGCCTTGCGTGACCAAGAACCAGTCCGACAGTTCTCCATCGTCCATGCGCACCCGGGCCCGCATTCCGTCGTGGAATTGGCGGATGACGGCGACCATCTCCGCAGGAATCCCGGCCCTGGCCAGCACCTTCCATAGCAGCTCTCGGTCCACCGAGTCATAGGCCTTCTGTAGGTCGACGAAGCACATGTAGAGCGGTATTCTCCTTCTCCGCCCTAGTTCCTGGAGTCGGCGCACGACGAACAGCATGCATACTGTGGATCGACCAGGTCGGAAGCCGCACTGTTCCTCCGGGAGGATGTTGTTGGCCTTGCAGAAGGCGCTTAGGCGGTTGGTGATGAGTTTGGCAGGGACTTTGCCTACGTGCGATAGTAGCGAGATTCCCCTGAAGTTGTTGCAGTTGGACCGGTCGCCCTTCTTGTACAGCACTTTGATGGTTGCATCCTTCCACTCTTGCGGGATCTCTCCTCCGTTCCACACGTCGACGAGGATGGCATGAAGGCGCTCCAGGACGACGGGTTCGTCGTCATCGATCTTGAGCAACTCGGCAGGGAGGGAGTCATGGCCGGGTGCCTTCCAGTTCTGCAGGCCTTTCGTTGCCCGTTCCACCTCCTCGAGGTCTGGCGCCGCTCCCAACCGTCGGGTGGCTCGCGTCGCTGGTCGTTGCGTCACTTTTTCGGCGATGTCTGGGTTCAGGGTGGGGGACTTGGTGTTGAGGAGGGTGCCGAAGAATCCCGCCCACCGCTGGAGGATGTCTTCCTTGTTCCGGAGCAGCACGCCTTTCTCGTCCGTGACGAACTGCTGTCCCCCCGCTTGTCTCCCGCTGAGGCCCACTGATCTCTTAAGGTGTTTGTACAGCCCTCTCATGTCGCGGTCCTTGTAGACCGCTTCGAGCTCCGCCACGTACTTGTCGAGGTGGGCATAAATGCCCGTTTCGACTGCTGCGGTCACTCCCTTACATGCTGCTTTGAGGGTCCTCCATGTCGCTGTGGTCCAATTGCCCCTCATCGCGCGGCGCGCTTCCCGCCGCTTGGCAAGGGCCTCCTCCAAAGCTGCTCTCGTCACTGGGGTCTCACACCACTCCTGCGTGCGTCGTCTCCGCGGTTCCTCGGGTAGTACCGTCTGCGCCGCGTCGAGGAGGGCATTGGTAATATATATTTTATAAATAGTGTTATGAGTGATCGATGTTGAAGCTCATGCTACACATTGTCGGATGGCAAGGACAATGAACATACCTGGTACCTGGTACGACGTACCTGTTTTTTAATAATAATGGATTTTCAAAAAGAGTATTTGTTGTATAATTTAGCTGCAGAAGTTTGTTCTCCTCATATACGGGATTGTGTCCCCCTCATAGGACATATAAAATCCGTAAGTACGCGCGATCGAAGTATTACACTCAGCTAGCAAAGATGAGCTTCGACGAAATCCTCGAGCTCACAGCTGTTGTTTTTTTTTATTTTTTTAATATACGGGATGGATACATCCTGCTTGAGGTAATATAGAACCCGATCGAGTACATGTTTATACGTATCACACGCAGCTTGCACATATGAGTTGCGACGAAATCCTCGATCTAGCTTTTTTTTTTTTTTTTAAATAAATATAACCTAAACTCGCCAGTGCCTTGCGTGCACTGCGCCCATTTGTTTTGTATAAGTGTACCAATACGTGTTTGTGTCCTTCCATAGATAGATACGCTTTTGACCTTTAGCCTATTTTGTCATCTCGGGCGATATTTCAGCGAAATGAGCTATGAGGCCCACTACTATGGGAGACGAAACCATAACAGGATGTTTCAACACTTTCGCGGACTTTTTCTCCCGGGGACGCGAAACAAATGTCCCCTGTTCTCTCAACAATCATTGGTGTTGATCAATTTTCGAGAAGAATTTAGTTGTATTGCCCGATTTTGCAGGCTCGAAATCCCATCGGATGGCCAAGTGGGTCAGTTTCGATTTTTCGCCCGGTTTCGATAAAAAAACGAAACTGGCCGCCTGCTTCGTACTTTTCACCCTGTTTCGATAAACCATATTAAAACTGGGCTAGTTGGCCCGACTTGGCCATCCGGTGGAGTTTCGAGCCTTCCAAAATCGCCCAATACCACTATCAATAGATTCTTCTCGAATACTGACCGGTGACTCTTTGAGATCGCAAATTACATTTTTTCGCGTCTCCGGGAGAGAAAAAGCCTGCGGAAAGATGCTGACAAATCCTGTTCTGGTTTCGTCTCCCATAATGGTCGACATTTAAATATCAACAATGCGAGATCATCATCATCATCATCACAGAATCATATATCACACTGGGTGATAATATAGCACAATGGGTGATAATATAACACACTGCGTGATAAGATAACACACTGGGTGATAACATAACACGCCCCCTCAGACGAATGTCAAGACTAGTATTTCTCTCAACAGCCAGGAGAGTGTAACCGCCGAGCGACGGCGTCTATGGAAAGATATCTCGACGACTTCTTTCCAAAACCCCCATTTCCGTTGTGTGTATACCAGGGCGTACGCACTACATCCCCCCCCCTGGTAATATACCCCCCATGGTTTAAAGAAAATCGGCCCCGAGATTCATCCATCCGAGGGACCAGGGGTAGCCAGGGGGTGTATAATCTTGTACATATATTGCGTGCTATATAATATCATTTCATATCATACGCACGGAATATAATACACCTGGTATACTCGTATAGTGACAGCTCCGATAATTGTGGAGAGAAATAACACCTGACACTACATTAATAGGTACACCCCCCCCCCTTCTCCCTTTTTTTTTTGGTTTCCGCGTGCGTCAGATCGTTGGTCCGGTATTGTCATCGCAAGCGTCGTTGCTCGAGACCATCTCGAACGACTTTTTCGGTTTGCCGCTGGTTACCCCCTCCGCCTCCGCGGCTCGGGCTGTCACCTACTTCGGTGCGGGATCAGAAGGGCTCGGTGCAGGCCCGAGCTATCTCTTCGGGGCCCAGCCGGATGTCTTCCAGGAGATGAAGGCGCTATCGAGGCTCATTCTCGACATGAAGACAGAGCGGGACATCGCTCGAGGCTGGTGAGAGACGGCGGTATGATACCTACCAGGTATAGATTTATCTACCCTTATATAGCACTATTGACCCATTCAGAACTGAAAAAAATATCTCACACTTATTCCAAGTAGTTTGTCCCCAAATATGTCGGACCAGTTCTTAGCCCCTTAAGAACTGGTCCTCCGTTTTTGGGGACAAACTACTTACAAACTACTTAAAATTAGTGTGGGATCATTTTTCCAGTTCTGAGTTAATAGCAAAAGCAGCAGTGTTTCGAGACTCGAATGTGGTTATAGTGTCTTGCTCCCCAACTTGAGTGACTTGCTCCCACGTTTATCTAAACCACAGTAGGTAGTGTCGACTATTTCATATCATAGAGTACAGTCGGTCGCCCCGATGGTCTAGTAATAGTGGTACCCTCGAATGCCCACTAAGAGTTGGTTTCCAGGGTTCGAATCTCACGTGGGTCGGACTTCCGAGTTTATTTGCAAAAATGAATGAAAAACGGGATCAGCTGCTGAGAGCGCTTAGCAGCGTGGGTAGGCGCAATTCGATGCGAGTCGACGAGGGAAGAAAGGGCTGAAGTCTCCTCGCGATAAAAATGCAAGGCATGAACCGTAGTGGGGGAGGAGGGAGAGGAGCCTACTTCGTGACCCCGGATCTAAGTTACGACTATTAATAATAGGAAGGAGAGAGAAAAGGAGGGCGAAGATCATAAATGGGGTGAACAAAAAAAAGAAAATACAAAAAAGTACAAAGACACATTCTAGAGTATCTGGTTAAGACCATTAATAGCAGTCTATACTGTTCATGGTACATAGATAGACCTACACCTGCTGTTAATGCTATGATGGTGATCGCACTTTCCGGCATACAATGATGCTATTAATATGTACCACTCTGTCCCGAAATATAAGCACCACTTCTATTGAATAGTATTACAAAAATGGTGCTTGTATTTCGGGACAGAGTGGTATGACATATCCCCATCGACCTATGTACCTACTTTACCTGGTACCAGGTACCGGTATGAGATGTCCTTCACGAGGTCATACACAACCCGTAGCACAGCTTTTGATGGAAGTATCACACGCAAAGAGTATGTACAAATATGATTTTCAACGAACTCACTCCATCTCACAACTGAGATATTGTTTTCTCTGTTTTTTTTTTCTGTCTTTTTTATTTTTTCGGAATACGACAGCAGCATGTGCAGATGTGCAGAGCCCAATTACGCACGACCCTTCAAAGTTCTTGGAAGTATATACCCGTGTGTACAATTTTTCGGGACTCAAGCCAGTAACAAGCCAGTACCAGTAATTTTGGAGGACCCGGTTCGAAGGGTATCCGGAGGCTGAAATGACTGAGTCCCGCCTGTCCCAAGAGTACCTCGAGGCTGAAAATTACTGAGTCACGTCAGTCTGAAGGGTACCTGGTGACTGAAATGGCTGAGTCCTCGGCAGTCCCAAGGGTAACTGGTTGCTGGAATGACTCGAGTCCCTCCAGTCCCAAGGATACGAGAAGCTGAAACACGAGGCTCATAACCTATATCGGGGGTACTTGGTATACCCACCCATGTGTTCGGCCTGAACCTCTGAAGTACGAGGCTCATAACCTGTTGGGGGTACGTCGTATGCTTTATCCATGTGTGGCGTGATACGTAGACTTGCTGAGTTTGCTCAAGGAAAGCTACCACAGCAGGGGTAAGTACTTTACTTATTCAGTCGGTGTTACCCGGCTGGTAAAGCACGAGCTGCGTTCCGTAGATCCGGTGAATGGAAGAAAGACGCCCCAAGGGCTGTTGTGTGTTGACTAACAGCGGTCTCGAAGACGAGACGAGACGAAGAGAGGGGAAAGTGTTGGAGAGGAAGGGAGCGGCGTGCGCGGAACACGCGTGACGCATCTCGAACTACTGTGACTCAAAACACGCAGCGACCCCGGACCGCGGAGGGCCGTCGGCATGCGGTGTAACCTAACAACTACAGTAGTTGAGCCAAAAAAAAATCGAGTAATCTCTCCGACATGATTTGGTTTATAGGGTTCCACCGCTTACTGAACACCAAACTGCTACTTGTATGTTATATCCGACAGCTCATTGTACTGTCGCGCTCTACTGCTGTACGAACTATAATTTATTAATTGACCCCTTGTCCAAGACATCGGACTTACAGGCTACGTACAAATATCACGGGGGACCATAGTAATCAGGACCCATCGGGTACACTAAAACCTATATATTCCAGCATTTTTAGTAAGCATATTTGGTCCTAGTTACTACTTCCCCCCCGTAAAGGCGCCCTTCCCCCCACATATGTATCTTAGCCTTGGTCTGTACCAGAAGTACCAGGTGTGACAACCCCAGTGTCAGCTGTCGAATGATCGATGGTTAAACACATTTTTTTTTTTCCATTTATCATCTTCACACTTCCTTTCTCTCTCCTCCCTATTAATACTCGTAACTCAGATCTGGGGCCACAAAGTAGGCTCCTCTCCCTCCCCTCCCACCACGGTTCTTGCCTTGCATTTTTGTCGCGAGAAGACTTTCATATGTTTCTTCCCTCGTCGACTCGCATCGAATTGTGCCTACCCGCGCTTCTAGGCGCTCTCAGCAGTCGATTCCGTTTTGTTAATTCATTTTTAAAAATAAACTCAAAAGTCCGACCCACGTGAGATTCGAACTCCGGACATCAACTCGACCATCGGGGCGACCGACTTCTATGCATGTCCATCTCGTGTGATCTATTATATACCACCATGTACCGAACTATAAGCACCGTTTTATTATAATATTAATGTATCAAAGGTTCTTATATTTGGGGACAGGGTAGTATACCCCAGCAGGTATCAACGCACAGGTAGCAAACAAACCGAACTGATATCATTTTTTTTTTTTTTCCATCCCATTTATTATCATCGCCCTTCCTTTCTCTCTCTCCTTCCTGGTCGTAACTCAGATCCGGGGTCACAACGTAGGCTCTTCTCCCTCCTCCCCCACTACGGTTCTTGCCTTGCATTATTATCGCGAGAAGTTTTCAGCACTTTCGTCCCTTGTCGACTTGCGTCGGATTACGCGTATACGACGTCTCTTGTGTTTTTCTCCAGATGACACGTACCTGCCTATATTGCCGGCGACAAGAGCAACCATCGCAACCATCGCCCAACGCTTATTCTCACCCGTGCTTTACGCTCTGCCATGTGCAACTAACTACCACAGGTACCAAACGACCGAGCGCGTGTTCGTGATTTATCCAGACGACTCCTACGGGCCTATCGCCGCGTCCGCCTTCGTCCGGGCCGTTCGGAGCACAATCGGCATCAACGTCGAGTTCAACGCGGCTGGTCAAAGTCCGTCGACTATCGACATTGCCGCATCGTGAGTTGTATGTTTGTTTGTTTGTTTGTTTGTTTGTTTTCCATCCCATTCATGATCTTCGCCCTTCTTTTCTCTCTCCCTCTTTAGTCGTAACTCAGATCCGGGGTCACAGAGTAGGCTTTTCTCCCCCCCCCACTACGGTACTTGCCTTGCATTTTATGTTGGCTTCTATGGGCTATGGCCTATTTTTTGGAGGGTCATAGCCCATAGGTTGGCTTGTAAAAAACAGCGGGCTATGATACGTATGGCCTTTTTTTTGGACCATAGGTTGGCTTGCAAAAACCAGCACGGCAGCAGTTCAATTGTACTTGGTATGTATAGTACCACACACTCTTGTCGCCTTACCACTCTGTCTCTCAATATAAGGAACGTTTGTACATTTATATTTAATAAAACGCATCCTTGTATTCAGGGACAGATTGGTACGAGTTAGGCAAAAACACCCCGGAATTTTACAAAACATTCTTGCGCCGCCTAACCAATATAAGTATTTGCACACAATACTGAAGTTATACCTGGTGCGACTTGAAACGAATTTCAATAACGATATAGAACGCTGTTAGACTGTACGCATAGGTTTCCTTGGTTTCCGTGGTTTCCTGCTTTTGGGAATTTTATGAGTGAACAACGCTGAAGATCATGCTGCACATTGTCGGATGGTCAATATAATAGTAAGGGGTTCGCAGAATACAACAGGCGTTCGTTCCTCGTGCCAGCTACGTACCCCTACGTTGCCACGGGTGAGAACGAAGAACTTATGCATAAAAGCTCTTGGAAGGTAAATAAAAATAAGTAGCCACCGAGCAAGTAACCGAGCAAGCAACAGAGCGAGTAACCGGGCAAGTAACGCAGACCAGCCCAGACGAATTTATAGTTAGTTCCATTTTTTGTTTTTTGCATGAGACGACATTGTCGTTGCTGGAAATTAAAAAGGGGGGCGAGGGTGAATAAACGCATATATAGGGGTAGCGGTGGATGAAACTAATTGATTAATGACTCAAGGATATGTAGAGTTGATTAATTATTTTGGCCAAGATGGGGGTACGATAAATGGAGGAAGCATTAGCATTTGCATGCATGCATCTGGTTGGATGTACGGGATCTTATTCAGGATGTATAAATAGTTTCTGCGTGTGTTTTCCCGTCCCATGGTACTCCCTTGTATATTGTTATTCCATTTTCCATCTGACATTATGTGCAGCCCTTGTATATTTCCTTTGTCCTGCTTTTCAGCTCCCTCTTTCGTACCTAAAATCCGGGGTCACACAGCGGGCACCCCCCCCCCCCGGTGCATGCCTTCAGTTTGATGGCGGGACAAAGAAGGTGTCAATACCAAACGACACGTCTTCGGACAGGCCTCGACGAGATCTGCCCAACGCCACTCTTTTCAGCGCTGACATTCTTCTTGCTTTAGATATATCAAAGCTCGAATGTCGATCCGGGGGGGAGGGGGGGTGTACTCATGTCGTGCACGGCCGTAGTCATATGACCATAGACCCTCGCATCCCTACAATGCCGGGACGGAGCGCGTTGGGTTTTCACCAACCAGGCACACATTGCTTGCACCAAGCGCGAAGCGCCGTGAGGTATTGGGCGAGTCGCATGGAGGGTGAGCTGCATCCTGCTAAGAACCGCCTCTGAGGCGGACTTGCATATGGACGACAGCTTCAATGAGTTAATTTAATTTCTGGTGTGGCCACTTCCGGAGACAGCAATGGGTTTTACTATGTAGCTGCCTCGCGGATGCCTTACCATATTAACACTACGTGATACGACCATTCCCGGCTTAAGCTCGCGATCCCCGGTGGGCGTCAGATGGCTTTTGCTACCCAAAATGAGACGATGTGCTGCTACGGGGGATGACCCTCCAAACAAAAAAGCTCACCCCCCATATCGCGCGATCGAAGCATTACACTCAGCTAGCAAAGATGAGCTTCGACGAAATCCTTGAGCTCACAGCTGTTTTTTTTTTTTAATTTTTTTAAATATGTGCTATATGTGCTGAGGTAGTGCATTTACAGCGAGTCGCCTTTACCGCAATTCTGAATTATTTTGTAGGATAAAGTAGAGAAATCGGGTTGTGGCCCGCGTGTGGTTCCAGTGTTATCAGGCCGAATATTTCGAGAAACGCCGAAAACACTACTTTAGACACTAACCCTAACCCTAACCCTAACCCCAACCCCAACCCCGACCCCGCCCCAACCCTCATGAGCTTTGTCTCGAAAAAATCAGGCGTTTTTTTTGGGGGGGGGGAATTGGTCGACCACACTAAAAGGTATATAATAAAATATTCCCCGATTTCCATACTTTATCCTTGATAACAACTCAGTGGTGCGGTAAAGGCTACTGCTGTTTATTGCGGTCAAACCACTGTTATCAACCATTGCAAGAGATGTTTAAGTTGTCTGATGTCGCGATTTGGCTACGTACCTGGTAGGTCGCTTGTACTATTCATTGTCGTTGAGCATTGTGGTTGACACCAACTATTCGACTTATTTGGGTTGCCAAGTGCTACGTACTTGCCGCGTACCAGTCAGTACCTTCAAATGGCCCATGGCTTAAAAACCGGAGGTATACCTTTATTTGGCTGTTTCGCAATGATTTTTTTTTCGAATAAGACCACTACGCGTACGAGTACGTAGTCGCTTGTAAACGCCTCCGTTCGTGTTTTGTTTTAACGTAAAAACACGCCGTCTGTCCGTTTCTTGATTCCTTGCGAACTACCCCAATCTGAAGCAAGCCGGTCGAACCGGCGGCGGGGACGGACTACCGGCCCACGCTCCTTTCTTTGATGGAGAAGGACGCATCGGTTATCGTTCTTCTCGCCGAGGGCTACGACGGGGTGTTCATCAGATCGGTGCTCGAGCAGGTGGGTGCACCGAGGAGGAGATCAACCGGAACTTACTACAGAGTACGTACAAAAGAGATGAAGCGTCGAGCAGTTGTTATAATGGTTGGCATCCGACAATACGCGCAAGTGTGATGAGCTCCAGCGTTGACCACCGATAAACTTCTCCGAAATATGAAAATTCTCTTTCATTTTCTTCTTCCCGGGGAATGTTTTCTTTTTTTAACGTTAACCCTCCATCATGCTTGCTTCACTTTGTAACCGGTCGCCCCGGTAGAGTAGTGGTCAGCTTCAAAGGCTACTATCATTGGTAACCGAGTTCAAATCCCACCGTGGTGAGAGATTTTGACTCTATTTGAAAATGAATAAAAAGGAACCAATTGCTGAGAGCGCCTTCGTGGCGTGGGTAGGCGGAATCCGACGCAAGTCGACGAGGGAAGAAAGTGCTGAAACCTTCTCGCGATAAAAAACAAGGCAAGAACCGTAGTGGGGGAGGAGGGAGAAGAGCCTACTTTGTGACCCCGGATCTGAGTTACGACTAGGAAGGAGAGAGAAAGGAAGGGCGAAGATAATACATGGGATGGACAAAAAACAAACAAACAAAAAACCTACCTGGTGGTATATGGCAAACAAATCAATACTATGCTGAATACTTTTATTTAATAGTAGAAGATAGAGAAGCAGGCCATGATAAAAAAGGAGGAACATGACAGCAATTGAAGGAGATAAGAGGTTAACGCCTTAAGAACTGCAGTCCCTTTATGGGGACAAACCACTCTAATTGTAAGTAATTTGTCCCCAAAACGGGACTCCAGTCCTATAAGAGGTAGGTACGTATACTACTGCTGCGCAGAAAAGAGGGGAGTTAGACTTGATGCATGTTTGTCCCCCCCCCCCCTTTTTTGTTTCGGTACTACCCCTTGGTTTTCTTCTTCTGATTTCGGAGAATGTTTCTGAGTCACCAACGTTGACACTTATCCTATGTGTTAATACCAGGTATACATGGTCGGGTGTCAAACGCAATACTACTGTCAAGAGAACTTTGCTAGTAGCGTCAGGCGCGGTACACATGGCAGGGCATGCCGACGAGCGGAGGGTGGAGTAGGCATATACCGGTCGGTAGTGTTTTACATTCGAAGCAGTGATATCGGCGAGAACAAAAATCTTGTGCGCGAGGTTTACGCAGGCGCGGTATATTACACAAGGAGGCATGATTGGGCCTGGAGGCTGAGGTTTGACCCATGTATTGTTTTGCTTGTCGACGAAGTGATGCAGTTGAGAAAAACACAAGCCCTTACGATCGGTTTGTGTTTTTGCCATAAAACGGTACCAGGTATTTTTCTTTCAAATTCCCAAAACGACGTAAAATACGTCATCATCGCTACCGAAGCGTATGTTGTAAAGGGCAAGGCTTGCTGCGTAATGCCCTCGAAGCTTGTGTTTGTTAGAATACACACAAGACTGCCATGTCTGTTTGAATATTATTTCGATGTCGGTAGATGATCTACGTACGGGTAAGATGATCGGTTGCACAAACCCTCATTATAGAGCACGGGCAACTCGTAGTAGATCGTATCATGGGTTACTGGAACATGGGGTACCGAAGTTTGGTCGTAGCTCACAGGGCCATGTAGCATAAGCCATGCTCAACTCGTCAGGGTGGTCGCACCAGAGTGGTGCTCCCCACCGGAGGCGAATAGCACGCGACCTGTCTTACACGAGCGCAATTCGACGAGGGAAGATAGTGCTGAAACCTTCTCGCGATAAAAACGCAAGGCACGTACCGTAGTGGGGACGAAGAAGAACCTGCTTAGCTGACCCCGGATCTAAGTTACGTACGACTCAAGAGGGGGAGAGAAAAAGGTGGGCGAAGATAATAAACGGGATGGAGAAAAACACCATTACTAAAAAAAATCAAGAGACCACCCTCAGAATCATTAGGAGCTACCCTTCTAGGGCAAATAGCGCTTGTCCTGTCTTGAAACGAGCGCACGGAAACGTTATCCTGACGTGGGGGGTTTGCAAGCTCAGCTGAGAAACACTCCTCCACCTCCCGCCCTCCTTGGCCGATGTGGCACGCGAAACTGCGCTTACCGCGCCAGGAGAAGATGCTGGCTTCTACATTTATCAGCGCTCTCACCCACACCGCACGGCAGTGTTGGCAGTATTCACCCCCTAAGGAGCTTCCTGTCCCCAACCAGCGTATGTACCAAGCCGACGTTCTGACGTAAAAGGTATACGACTAACTCTGTTCCGATATATAAGGACCGTTTATATATAAATATTACAATAAAAGTGCTATTCGTATTTCGGGACAGAGTGGTGTATACGTGTATACCATTTTTGAGAACCGCTACCCCCCCGGCTGTCGCCAAACGTGACCCGCGCAGGCTCGAGAGGTAGGTCTGGTAAACAATGAGACGCAGTGGTACCTCAACGGAGCGGCAGCCACGGACGGCATATTCTCCGTCAACGACACCTACCACGACTCCCAGCTCGCCTACGACCTTCGAGGAACGCTGGGGGTCCGGGCGTGCCCCCCGACCAAAGGTTAGCAGCGCATGCCCTGCCCTACCCTGCCCTCGATTGCTTAACTCCTTTTCTCCATTGCAAAAAATGACCCCTGCGTACGTAGTCTATTTCCCGGACAAACATGATCGTATCAATTGTCCACTGTAGTTCCAAGGGTTTTGTACCCCGAGCGTGGGTGCGGTAATACGTCTATGTTTTTTTTTAATATGGCTTTTCTACTTTTCAGCACATTACGTTTGCAGAGAGGTATATTTTATGTATTCCCTATTCCCTCGGCGTCATAGTGGACAAGCCGTGGCCACAGATGTCCTTCTCTTCCCTTCTATCCCAGGGCACTCGCCTTCATGTTGATATATAGTTCAGAGCTGCCGCGCACGTGTTAACATGGTTTGCCGTATTCCACGTGCTATGGCTCGTGCACGATCGGGTTCATGTGCGGCGGCAAGACTGTTCCTCGCCACCGATAGATCAGATCGATCATATTCCCGGTTTATGATATGGATTGGAGCCTGTCTAGTGACCACGGCACATACTTTGGCTTCGAGGCGACGACAACAGCAATACCAACAGCAACAACAACGACAACACCAACACCAACCACAACAACACCACCACCACCACCACCACCACCAAACACAACCACCACAGCAACCGCAACCAACAACAACAACACAAAACAAACATGAACATCAACACGTTGACGACAGTTACAAAAATTATCCTATATCCTGCTGCGCGAGTTCCTCAACAATGCTGTTGCTGTACGACGTATACATAGTTTGTAGGGGTTCTCACATGAACTCCTCGCCAAAAAAACTCGAGCCCGTGGTGGCAGGACCGGCTTCCAACAACTCGAAGCAGAGTGGAACGATACCTCAGGAAAACGATGACCAGCTCCTCCCACGCCTCCCTCGCCCCTTCCCAACAATCCCCCCAGGTCCAGGGTCCGACGAAATAGTCAAGCTCGCCTCAAGGTGGGATTCGCTGAACAGCGAGGTCTACGCAGGAGCCGGCCCTGGCACCCTCACGCCCGACGGCCGACTGGACCCTCTTCTCGCCTTCGCGTACGATTCTGTGTTTGCGCTTGCCGGCGGCATCGGAGCGGTGCAGTCGACGGCGCTGGAGTGGGGGTCGTCTCTGCGCGGTTTTGTGACCGAGAGGTGCGTTATTGGTACTGGAAAAGGACGCATGCTACTGTACTGTATATACGATAGAGGATGGAGCTTGGATGCGGCTTAGGGCTTAATAATAGAACGCAGATAAGGCATGTTGAGAAGGAGGGAGCAAGGACAACAAATGGAGTATTGTGGATAAAGCGTAGCGGGAAGTAGACATACAAAGGAAGTTAGACTTTGCGCATAGGTTTCCTTTGTTTCCTCCGTGGTTTTCTGCTTTCGGGAATGTTAGGAGTGATCAACGTTGAAGCTCATGCTGCTGCACATTGTCGGATGACAAAGATAATAACAATAATAATGATTGAGTTGCACTATGTTTTTTTTCTGAGCTCCTCACTTTAAGAGCTTTACACTAATAGGAAGTGAAAAAAAACGGTTTTTGGAGGAAAAGTTAAATGCTACCCGATTACAGTATACAATCCCCATGACCAGAACCTATCGTAATAAATATTGCACCACGAAAATAATAATAGTCCGCCGTTTTTGGGGTTAGAGCCCATTTTAACGAATATAAAATAAATTCAATTTGGAAAAATAAAATTCAAATTCGCTTTTCATTGGTCAACACGTCAACACACGCACCAGCACCAAATATTAGGATTTTGGGGTCTAATCAATTTGAATTGGACGAAAAAACCAAGGTCCCAGGACCTTCTTTTGGGTAGAATTCAATCAAATTGAGGAGTTGGGCCGACTTGGACCGGCATGTCCATGGTGGGTAAACGCCCCCGCTACAACCTGGTGATTTCTTGAACGCATCGATTACCACGACCGAGGCGACAACGCGTGAACTACGACGCGAGGCCACCGGGACAACAGCCGCGCCCACGCCTACAGACCATAGCACATCGTACCCCGGCGGTGGCGCCTCAAAAGCAATCATGGCGGTCGCAATCCCAACTAATCAACCAGCTCGATGTGCCAACCCGACCAAAAATCGAGCGATCGACACAAAAACAACAGGATACGTTCAAGACTTTGATAGCACCGTCGCCGTCCCTGTCTCGCCCGTGGCGTTCCAGGGATCCCTACGCCC
The DNA here is from genome assembly GCA_008828725.1 of Saccharina japonica. Taxonomy (NCBI): domain Eukaryota; class Phaeophyceae; order Laminariales; family Laminariaceae; genus Saccharina; species Saccharina japonica. The sequence continues at coordinate 1,231,321 of MEHQ01002323.1, forward strand.
GCCCAGGAGACCCTGAGAGCGATAGCTTCCTAGCCTGGGCCGCCGAAAGCAAAAGTATGCTGGCGGCGGCGCGCACGCGCCGACGCAATGCCTTCCCTCTCGTCTCCTCTCGTCGATTTTTTCACCCCAGGCTGTGAAGCGTGCTGCGTTTTTTTTATTTCAGAAATATTTGAACGAGCAATTCACTATTTCCCCATAGGACGCAAACCAGTTTTTTTTTGCGAAATCACATTCAAATAGGATTTTATTTTCCAAATTGAATTTTCTGCTGTCTTCGTTAGGGCCCGTTTTAACGAAGAAAGAAAAAAATGAAAAAAAAAACAAATCCGCTTTTCGTTGGTCAACACGCACACCAGCACCAAATATTAGGATCTTGGGGGGTGCTTGTGCGTGTGTTGACCAATGAAAAGCGAATTTGAATTTTATTTTTCGCAAATTGAATTTATTTGTTACTCGTTAATATGGGCCCTTAAGATGGGCCCTTATAATCCATTCAGATTGGAAAAAAAACCTACGCTTATTCCAAGTAGTGTGTCCCCAAATACGTGGGACCAGTTGTTGAGCCCGATCACTCAGAAAAACGTTTCAGCCAAAAAGTATATACCACCTCTATTGTAGCAGGCGTCAAACAATATATATATATATATGTATACTTCGTATATATATTTATATATATATATGCGTGACGCACAAGAGGTTGGATGGAAGTGATTGTAGGCCGCGCAAAGCCACAGAAATACTTTTTGCGACCGCCGTCGATTCGGACCGTCGTTCGTCTTATCATAGCAAGCGCAACGATCGTCGGCGGCGGCACAGTTTAGCCTGTATATGCCGTAGACCCCTGTTGCTTGCTGTGCTCTACATAATACATAAACATACATATATATATATATATAGCTCCGCACGAAGTGTGTTGTTCCACGCTAAATGCCAGGCAAAATGATTTAAAGAATCGGTCGACATCCTAGCTATGTTGTATTATTAGCAATATACATTATTTTATGTACTTTGAGTGCTGGCATTTACTGTGTTACGTACCACCGATGTGTCCGGAAATGTAAGGATCCTTTGGCTATCAATATTCATACCCAAACGGTCCTTTCATGTATGGACAGGTGCGTACTAGGGAATACAATAGGTCTCGCCGCCCCAATTGCGGATCGGCCATAATCTAGATACAGCAGGCCGTCCGAACGTATGAATGAGGTGGTACAGGACTTATTGTAGGAATTGACGATGCAGTATTCGACAATATTCGGCAATAGGGTTGTAAAGGATCACCAGCAGCAGTATGTAGTAGAACTGGACGGCAGCACGAAGCGGAACGCACTTAGACCATGTCGTGGAACCAATGCACATAATGCTACAGCAGTATAACAATAGCCATGCTAGTCGCGGGTCGCACGGTGCGTATCTCGTTGTGACAGCAGCACGTAGCCCGGGCTGTTTGGTGTAGCCGATGCTGTCTTTGTCACGTAGATTTAACGTAATTCACCGTCCAGGTTCGTAAGGGGTGAAGGGAGAAGGAACCGAAATACTGCTGTACGTCGGTAAAGGACAGAACGCTATTGACAGTTGAAGGGAAGCTGAAGGCCCGCACCATTCCTGTCTAAAGTCGGAGCACCCGCCGTAATCTATATTCGTATGGAAACGTGAATGGTAAAAGCATGGAGGATCCCGCTGACCACACCACAGCAGTTGATGATTTTGATTTTATTAATCATGGCCGGTGCACCGGCCATGTCTTCACTTGTATGGGTGGAGTTGCCGCATGCAGAGAGTCAGGGTTTGTAAATAAAAAAGCAGACCGTCGGGAGATTCGAACCGCGGACCTTGCTCCGTCTCGAAAGGTATGCGTGGTCAATTGTCAAATGACGAAGGCAAGCAACAAATGAGTACACCCCCCCCCCCCCCCCCCCTCCTCCTCACGGTATATCCCGTCGCAGCTGCCCTTTCAGGACGGAAGGGCTGTGGGAAGACGGCGAGTTCATCCGCAGCGCCACCCTCGACGTGGACTTCGTCGGCGTCACCGGCAGCGTGAATTTCATGGCCGGTGAAAACTTGGTCACCAACGCCGCGGGAACGGCGGGCTCCGGGTGGCGAGAGGCCAACGGCACCACGTTTTGCGCTCTCAACCTGCAGGCTCACGCGTCCCGAGGGGGGACCTTTGCCACCACGATGTCTTGGCAGCCCGAACAGCTTTCCGACACCAACGGTACTGCTGCGTTCGAGGTAGGAAGAAGGTTGGGGAGCAGCGGGGGAGGAAAAGAGGGGGGGGGGGGGGGGGGGTATATATATATATATATTTTTTTTATGCTGCCCACAGCTATGTGGGTGTCTTGTTCGCACTTTGAAGTTTATATATATATGCCTGGCAGGCTTTTAGGGGGGAGTACACACAGGCACTTAGGGGAGATGAAGCAGAGAAGATTATTACACAGCTCGGAAACCGTTTCGAGTATAATCTGATGTTTGTTGTTGTAGAGATAATTAGGCGTTTGGTTCATATTCTCTGGCTGAAGAGCTCACTTTAATATCACGGGGTGGGCTAATGTAGTAAATAGGACCTACGGTACACACAAAAACCTATATATTTACCTCTTTTTCCTTAGGATATTTGGTCCTATTTGCTAGTGTTTACTATGGTCTCCTGCAATAGCAGCCACGTGGCCTTGTTTGGTTGATGCGGGGGATACATGTCGTTTTCGGGGGGGGGGGGGGGGGGGGAACGGTAATTTAAAAAAAACTTGACTAATTGTTTTCTGGGATCACAACGGTCCGGTTTCTTCCCTCCAATATAGGGGGGGGGCTCGGTGTGGCCGTATTGCCAGATAGTCGTCGATTTGGGGGGGGGGGGGGGGGGGGGGGGGAGTGGAAACATTATACCGCGTAGGTTTTTGGGAGAGTTGTTCGGCGCTTGGAGGCGTTCTTCCGATGTCGGGTGTGCTTCTCGCTCTCTCTGGTGTTGCACCACAGACGAGCCATCTCGTCCGATTTTTGCTGGCGGCCCAGTGGAGATTGTATTTTTATCTTTTTATCCCATTCAGAACCGAAAAAAATGTCCTACACTAATTCCAAGTAGTTTGTACCCAAAATTGTGGGACCAGTTCTTAAGGGGTTAACCTGCAAACAGGTAGATCGACCCAAAAAGCGACAATCGCGGTCTTGCGGCGAACCTTGTACTATATTGCAGTGGAACATATGAAGAGCAATCAGAACCAAATATGGTGTGTACACATTAGGGGGGATGTAGGATTTTTGGGACGATCGTGGATCCTGATTATATACTAGTATTACGATGTATTACTATGCCCCCTCTGCAACAGGAAGAGCGCGCAATACGAGCAATGCAGGTATGTACAGTTTTATCATGCCGCCTGTGTCGCATTAGACAACCTCCTTCCGTTGCCCTGCGGACTCCGGACACGTCCCCTGTCCCCTACTCCAGCAACCCGGGCGGCTGCTCCGCGTGAACGATGCTGCACCATAATCAAGTGTTTGTTTTTGCAACAACTATTTTCGCTGTAAGGCACATGCCTTCAAGTCCCGAAGGAGTTAACACTGTTTATTTTGGTAGTGTTCGCGGGGTTCGTCCCCGCCTCGTGCAGGTTATATATCGTGTCCTTCGAAGGTGAAAACTAATTAATGACTTGAATTCGTATGAATTAATTAAAAAAAATGGCGTTGTATCGTAGGGTTTGGAGAATGTACGAAACGGGGGCCGGGTATACTCGTATGTACATGTGATCACCCCCATTCAGCTTCTCGTAGCCTCTTGTTGTTTTTGTCGCGCCGTTAATTTAGATAAAACAAATGCCTCTCGGCCCCAAAGTTCGAAGGGACCCGTCTATCGCTGTGGGAAGGGGGCTTCGTGAGCACGTTCGGCTGCAATATGGCTTTTTGCTTTATAAAACCAAGCGAGGAGCAACTTGTGTTTTTGTTGAATACCGATAATGCACGTAACCCCTACGAGCTCTATACGTATATGCTCGACCTTTTGTTATCACATATTCATACACAAACGATCCTAATATTTCGATACAGAGTGGGACGTTATTCACACATATAGACGCACGCTCCCTGAATTCTACAGCATCATATTTGGTTATCCCCATACGGGATGGATGTACACGCTGCATGGGGACACAGAAAACCCGTAAGTACGCGCGATCGAAGTATCACACTCAGCTTGAAAAAATGAGTTTCGACTAATTCCTCGATCTCACAGCTGTTTTTTTTTTTTTTAAAGAAATGTGCAACCTGCATGTAGGGTGCGTGAAGCCATCCGGAAGCTCTTGTGTTTTACTTCCAAGTTGCTCCGATTTGTTTTACTGACCGCTCTGTTCTTTTGCTTTTTTGTTGGCTTCGTATTATGTTTTTGTTTTCCGGCAGACATTAAGTCCGTATCAAAATAACCAGACCTTCCCAGCCGGAGGGGTAGCCTATCCGTTCGACAGACCAAGAATGAGCGGCAAGCACTTCAAGGTGAGACGCTTGGGCCGGTGGCTCTGGGCATGATGTATTTACGTATACGTAGGGCTGATATGCTTGTGGCCCCATACAGAGGTACCAGGTACATGTGTGCAGGGCTCTTCACGGTTCGTGATCCGACCCGCGGGTCGGGTCACGAAGTTTTTTTGTAATCTCACGGGTCGGGTCGGGTCTGATCGAGTTGGGTCAGGTTAGGTCACGAGGTTTTCAAAATCTCACGGGTCGGGTCGGATCACCATCACACGACCCGACCCGATCCGACCCGCGAACAGCCCTGCATATTTGGACCGTTGAGGGGAGTTTCGATGGTGATTTGTGGCATGTTTGGATGTTGAGTAACCCCCCTGCATTCACGGCGTGGGTACCTACCAAGTACCAGTACTGTTCATGGCCGTTGAGCAGCTTGCGTTGAGAAGTGTCGACCTCCGACCCCTACGGACCACGTTGGGAATTTCAGTAGCTGTTTTCGACGGCCTAATAGGATTTAGAATTTTCCGGGTTTTTGTTTTTTACTACGCACCTTCTATTGGTCACGAGAGAAAACCCGCAAAACAGTAAACAGCCCAGCCCGACCCCTGAAAGTTCTGTCCTAATAAGGAAGTTCGTTGTAAAGGTAGGACTCCGAATAATTGGCGTTTCACTCGGCCCTCGAACGGCGCGGATATTTTCCCACCTGGGGCAGATGATCTATAGGTGGATAGAAGCATGCTACGATAGAGGTGCACCATGTTTTTTCAGAGCTCCTCACTTAAGGAGCGTCATACGTCACCGAAAAAATGATTTTGGAGGAAAATACGAGTCCTGCCGGATGATAAATCTCATGACCGAAGTATGCTCTCAAACATATTTCGTCACAAAAATGAAAGTCCGTCGAATATGCTCTCAAACATTATTCGTCACAAAAATGAAAGTCCGACGAATATGCTCTCAAACATATTTCGTCACAAAAAAATGAAATTCCGACGAATTTGGGTTAAGGAGCCCGATCGTTCAGAAAACGCTTCAGACAAAAAGTGCTACCTCTACCGTAGCACGCGCCGATACTCGGTTCCCAGTCCCATGATATAGATATTTCAAGCGCAGATCTATCCTTGATCGTGTGTGACGAAGCTCCGGTTCTACAGGGTGAGATCTTTATCAACCCGCATGATCTTCGTAGCGCGTCTTTCCCGGGTTGGGTCTTGCAGAGTGTACGCAGATCCCATGCACAGCCTCTCCACAACGAAAGGTAGGCCCAGGTAAGGAATGTTACTGTTGTTGATAGCAGATGAGGTAGATCTACAGCAGCAGCAGCAGCAGTAGATCGCGATTTGCTTGACGTGTTGACGCTTTCACTGGAGGTATGATATAAGGTATACCTTATTTTGCTTGACGGCGGACGTGTGCTACGACGATAGAGGTATGATATAAGGTATACCTTTTTTTGGCTGAACTGTTTCCTGAATGACCTATTAAAGGCGCCTTAACCCAAACTCGTCGTTTTTTTCATTCTGGTGTTGCAATATCGTTCATTGTATACTTAAGGCCATGGCATATTGTTCATCGTTTTGTCGAAAATCAGTTTTTTTTTTTTCTTGTGGGTGAGGTGTAGAGCGCCTCAAGTGATAAGTCGTCACCCTCAGAAGGCAGAAATATGGCCTGTATGCAGGTGCACCTCTACCACCTTTTAAGGTAGCATGCGTGTTACGGCGGCTTATCTGGCGTGGACTGTTATTGGCGCAGGTTGTCACCGAAGAGGCGTCCATTCCTTTCGCAATAATTACCGGACGGGAGACGGAAATCGGCGACTACGAGGGCATAACCATGGACCTCCTGCGGGTGAGGACTCTCCGAGCACATCATACAAGCCGTTAGCTAGGATCTTTAGCGAATTATTTTGTCACAAAAAAAAACTGCGTAGCTGTGGTCCGCATAACGGAATCGTGGTCCGCGTTCGGAATTTTTTCTCGCAATTTTCTCGCTAGGTGCAAAAGCGGCGCAGCCGCGTTTCTCGCCCGTTTCTGGTCCGTTTTGGGTCCGGTTTGGGTTAGGGCCGTTTTTAACGACGCGTATTTAGCAAATAAATTGCCAAATTTCCATTTTTTGGCAAGTTTTACTTGCCAAAATAGCAAAAAACTTGCCAAGTTTTTTTCCGGATATTTCCGTAGCTGTTCGTTGGCAAGTTTTTGGAAAGTCAAATTTGCTATTTCACTTGCCATTTGCGACCAATCACGCCTACCCAAGACCATGCAAACCACACGCCGTTGCGCTAGACGCACGAGCTGCAGCAACACAGGAAGATACCGAGGGTTAGATGGTGGTGCTGACAGCAGATGATGGTGGCTGACGGCACTGCTGAAGGGGTTGCTGGCGCGGGTGACGAACCGCGTGTAGGCGTGGCACTGGTGCCGTCTGGGGCTGATGCTCGAGTCAATCCCAATCAAACAGTCGCTCCAGCTTTCCCAAGACAACGAACAACGTGACTATGATCGCCCTGGAGGGCTGTTCACCTCTGGGATCTACGAGATATGCTTGGATCCGTCTCCAGGCAACCCATGCCTCGACGAGGGTGTCGTCTCGTAGCTGTCCGATCCTTGCTGTACGGGGTTTGATAAAAAAACTGAAGGCGTTACGTGGCTCAAATAGCAAGTTTCTTGCCATTTCATCGTGTTTGTCGATAGAAAGTATTTTCCAATACTTGCCAATTTGTTGTTGCCAAAATAGCAAGTTTTTTGCTATTTGCTCGTGTCGTTAAAAACGACCCTTAGGGTGAGGGTCAGGGTTAGGGTTGGGGGTTGGGTTGGGGTCTACGCCCGTGTCTTGATCCCACCAGCAAGTGCTTCCTAGCTCGCAAAGCAATGCGATAAGTTAACAGGCAGGCCCTGTAAAGATCCTAGCTAACGAATTGTATAGGGAGCTCGTGAGGACACGGGTCCAAGAGTGTCTTTCAGTACGTAGGGTATGGCCGGTATTATAGTCCCCGTCTAATGCTCTTGTTAGAGCGCAGACGGGGATTATATTTCCAACCAGAGCGGTGGGTGATGTTTTGGCGGGTATGGTGTTCGGGTAAATCACTGAGGCTACTCGACTTCCCGGGGTACATCGCGTTACTAATATGTACCTAAATATAAGAACCGTTTGTATTACATATTAGTATACAATGTATTCTTATATTTCGGTACATTTTGTTACGTAACATGGAGACGGGTATAGTTTTGGGGGGCCTGTTAAAACAGGTAATACCCGTTCTATTCATAACCGGGTAGAAAGCCCACTTGAGGAGTTCCACCGGTCCCAGTGACATATATTTGCCTCAGAAGGCAAAAACAAACTGCAACCCATATATACCTGGTATGGTATACCGTGGGATGAGTCTTCTGAGGAGGTTTACGACAGAGTGCCCAAGAGATATCTCAATCATGGTCTGGACCAGGTTTTTTGAGCGAACCATAGCACACGGCCGCCGACCGATGGGATGCGTACGTAGATGTACATGTAGTGACATTTCTGCTCCCCTCTCTGCTTGACCACACTGAAGCGCGATCCCTGCCACGCAGCAGTTTCACACTCACGATAGGGCATTGTGCGTTGCACAATGCACTCCAGCGATGATGTGTTCCATGTCCCGTCCGAGGCAGTCCAGTTGTTCTTCGTTATCACCCCTTTCGAACCATACTCGCGGTTTTGGGGACACTGCTGTTCTTGAAAATGGTGTGGGATACGTTTTTACTTGGGATTATGGGCATCACTTCTGTACTTGGAATTCATTGTGGGATATGTTTTACTTGTAATTAGTGTGGGACAATTTTTTACTTGGAAATAGTGGGGGATGCCTATTCACTTGGAACTAGCATGAGATTCGTTTTTACTTGGAATTAGTGGGGGGGTCTTGTTTTACTTGGAAATAGTGGGATAATGTTTCGTAGCATCAAAACATCAAAAGAGTGTGCGAAACCCTTACAGTACTGCACTGCCAATACACCCAAATCTGACTCAAATTGCAAGTAGTTTGTCCTCATAACGATATTGCGGTCCTAATGAGGTCAAGGCCTACTCCGCGCACATACACACATATATACATATAATATATATATCTTTATATCTATATTATATATATCTATATATTTATATGCATGTGATGCCCGCGCTATTCCCCTAAACGCCTTCCTGCCCCCGATAATTATCCCAAATCGAGTTGAAAACGACGCAATTTCGGTGTCCCCTCTCGCGGTTTATTCTGCACGACAATTGCCCGTATCAGGAACTCTCGAAGCTGCTGGGGTTCTCGTACAATATTTCCGCTGTGAACAGCTCGGTGTCTGCTGACGAGGTGATTGCTCACGTCGCGGACGGGACGTTCGACATAGCCGCCAGCTGGACCGTGATCAGCGCCCGCCGGATGGAGTACGTGTCCTTCTCCTACCCGTTTTACGACAGCGGGCTGTCCTTCGTCTACCGCGTGGACGTTGCCGATACGGTACGACGTTTCGGTTGTGTTGAAATTAGTCCTGTGTTGCAATTTGTCCCGTGTGGGCTGCTGAACTTGCGACAGCTATAGGTATGATAGCTGTACAAGCACGCATCGAGCTGGCAGGCGACCGTAGTTACGTTCAACCCTTTCCCAACTGCAACTGTTTTTTCTATACTATTTCCAAGTAGTTTTGCCATTACGTTGGTGCCAAAGGGCGAAGCTCTCTCCTGCTTCAGCGGCTGATATAGTGAATGCAAAACCACCGCTACTACATGCCATTTTTTTTGTTTTGTCTTTCAATTCGTACGGGTATAGACCCACACCGATGGCGTGGGGATGGAGCTTGGATGCGGCTTAGGACTTAAGAATATAACGTAAAGAGTGCATATTGAGAAGAAGGAGGGAGCAAGGACAACAAATGGAGTATTGGGGATAGAGCTTAGCGGGAAGTAGACATACTCGTAGAAGGAAGTTAGACTTTGCGCATAGGTTTCCTGTGTGTTTCCGTGGTTTTCTGCTTTCGGGAATGTAACGAGTGATCAACGTTGAAGCTCATGCTGCACATTGTCGGATGGCAAAGATGATAATGAAATTTCGAACGGGTACGGGGGTAGAAAAAATATCACAAACGCTTTTATCATGTCGTTTGCCTCGTCGACTTTTTTTTTTTCCCCATCCCATTTATTATATTCGCCCTTGTTTTCTCCCTCCTTGCTATAAATAGTCGTAACTCAGATTCGGGGGCACATAATAGACTCTTATCCCCCCCTCCCCACTATGGTACGTGCCTTGCATGTTTATCGCGAGAACACTTCGGCCCTCTCAGCACGTTCTTCCGATAAAAAAAACTAGTTCATGTCTTGAATTGGTATTTACGTATTGCATTGTCTCCTGAAAAAAAAATGTGTGTTTTCAATAAACAATACAGGTCGCCCTGATAGACTGTCAATAGTGGTCAGCTTCAAAGGCTACTAGCATTGGTACCCGAGTTCAAATCCCACCGTGGTGAGAGTTGAACTTTATTTGAAAATATAGAAAGAAACCAATTGCTGAGAGCGCCTTCGTGACGTGGGTAGGCAGAATCCGACGCGAGTCGACGAGGGAAGAAATTGCTGAAATTTCCTCGCGATAAAGATGCAAGGCAAGAACCGTAGTGGGGAGAGGGGAGAAGAGACTACTTTGTGACCCCGGATCTGAGTTACGACTAGGAAGGGGAGAAAAGGAAGGGCGAAGATAATACATTGGATGGACAAAAACAAGAACAAAAAAAACTCATATAATCCACTTAAATCCGTATTGGTACCGGAGTAGAAAAAAACAACGCAACGCTTATATCATATCGCGTGCCTCGTAGATGAAAACTGTCAATATTTAATATCTTGGAATTTGTATGGGTCGTATCGTCTCCCCCTCCTCCAAAAAAGAATGATTTCATGAATTATCACAAGCTTAAATCATTCATTCGTTACATAATAACTTCACCCACACTTGGAAAAATCTTCACGTCGTCAAAATGAACAACTACTACTGCTGTATATGCGGAATTTTCTCACGCGCTTGATTGACTCGATTGATTGACTTGTGCTTTGCCGCTTGCAGGTTTCGTGGTGGAAGATGTTCCAGCCGTTCGAAATCAATCTCTGGGCGGCCGTGTTCGTATCCACGGCGTTGGTGTTCCTGCTGCTCTGGGTGTTCGATGGAGGCAAGGTGGGGCAGGGGCGCCCCCCCCCCACGCAATCACGGGCGGCTGTAAGCAATAAATAAATACCCCAGGTGTAAAAAGGCGTTCGTCTAAGGCATCGACTCAAAAGGGTTGGTTACATATCGACCTTTTTGGGGGGTAGATATCGACCCCTCTTTGGGTTTTACACTGGTACGTAGGCGTTAACCCTTTATTTACTGTCTTGTCAAAACAGTGCCCACTGCTGTGAATCCAAGTATATATATATACATATATACATATTGGGTAGCTCTTCCGTTGAGAGCTCCCGTGAGTCAAATCGGTGAACACAAAACGCCCCCCCCCCGGCATTTATTGCCCCGTCTCGAAAGGGATGCGTGGTCAATGGTCAAATGACTAAGGCAAGCAACAAATGAGTACGCCCCCCCCCCCCCGTCGAATTGCTTCTGCAGTAAAAAAAAGGTTATACGCGGTGTTGACCCCTTGTTCTCTCTTCCCACTCTTGACAGTATAAGTTGCAGTCCAAAAAGGCGGGCTTGAGCCCTTAAAGCTGGCGTAAACCCTTAAAGTGGGACTGAAAACGACGCGTTCCACGACAGGGGTCGTAACATTTGTTTCGGGGAAACAAAAAATCATAAGGCCGGGGGACCTCCATTACTAATTTTTAAAATCTTTGCCATCCGACAATGTGCAGCATGATCTTCAGCGTGGATCACTCATAAAATTCCCAAAAGCAGAAAACCACGGAAACCAAGGAAACCTATGCGTACAGCAGTCTAACACCCTTCTATGTTTACTGACCTAAAAATGTCGAAATTTCATTTTTTTTTTTTTGCAATGTATACGCAGTAATTATTGTATACTCGTATATATAACTGTATATAGTTTTTTTCACAGATAAGACACGCTTTTTCGAATTTTGCAGCCTCATATTTTGTTCTCCTCACATTGCAGGATGTACACATCCTGCAGGAGGACATATAAAACCCGCAAGTACGCGCGATCGAAGCATCCCGCTCAGTTTGCAAATATGAGTTTCGACGAAATCTTCGATCTCTCAGCCGTGTTTTTTTTTTGCTATTTGCAATTTTTTGTTTTTGTTTTTGTCCATCCCATTTATTATCTTCGCCCTTCCTTTCTCTCTCCTTGCTAGTCGTAACTCAGATCCGGGGTCACAAAGTAGGCTCCTCTCCCTCCTCCCCCACTACGGTTCTTGCCTTGATTTTTATCGCGAGAAAATTTCAGCACTTTCTTCCCTCGTCAACTTTCGTCGAATATATACATGGTAATTATTGTACACGTAGTACCTATATATATAAAAAACAATAAATATATATATTATATATATATATATATAAATATTAATATATATAAATATATTTAAACCATGGGGTTCTTCATCGGGTTTTCATTTTTGTTTTGTTAAAACAACACGTTTTTCAAGTGAGGAACTTCCGAAAACAAAAATGGTGCACCTCTACTTCTTTAGCATATGTGACTCCCTTTGTACGGGCATCATACCATATTTCGTGGAATTAGAGTCAATTTCAGGTGTCTGTACAGCAGCAGTGCAGTCACTATTAATGAAAGGGTTATATAGGTGTCGCGGTGGCACGGTTTCGGGAATGCACGCCACCGGTGTACATGCTAGGCTTGTGTGCAGTCTCAGGACTAACAATTGACGTTATTTTCGCGAACCCCCCTCTTCTCCTGCTTGTTCTTTTCGCGTGCACGTGTCCCGTTACAACCAACGGCTCGGCAGAACGAGCTGTTCACCCACGCAGACCCCGAGGCCAGCCGCCGTCGCAAGTTTGTGCAGGTAAGGCGCACGCACGCACGTCAATGCTTGAAAGTGCATTCTCACAGCCATTTTTTTTTTTTCAAGTGACCCTCCTTGCTGACCTGGTTAATTTGTTTTTGGTTATTGTTGCCCGTCCGCCACATGCTACTATTTTCATTTTCTATGATATGGTAAAGTGCATCCCAGTTTAGGGAGCTGAAGAGTTAGAGCCCCCCCCCTCCCCCGTCATATAAATATATGATATATTTATAGGTTGGGTTGGCGTCGGTTGGCAACGACGCTGTAAAACACGCCACTCGCTGCGTGAGCTAGACAACCAGGGTGCCGTTTTTTTTTGTTATTTTTTTTTGGCGGTCACCAAAGCTGGCGGTCGAGTAGATCATTTGTGCGGGGTGGAGAACCTTTGTTCCGCACAAGGGGAATGGTCGTATCACGTAGTGTTAATATGGTAAGGCGTCCGTGAGGCAGTTACATAGTAAAACCCATTGCTGTCTCCGGAAGTGGCCACACCATAAATTAAATTAACTCATTGAAGCTGTCGTCCATATGCAAGTCCGCCTCAGAGGCGGTTCTTAGCAGGATGCAGCTCACCTTCCATGCGACTCGCCCAATACCTCATGGCGTTTCGCGCTTGGTGCAAGCAATGTCTGCCTGGTTGGTGAAAACCCAACGCGCTCCGTCCCGGCATTGTAGGGATGCGAGGGTCTATGGTCATACGACTACGGCCATGCATGAAAAAGAAGTACCCCCCCCCCCCCCCTCCCCGGCCAAATAACGCCTTCTCGGTATGAGAGCTTGTAATATAAATAGAGGCTTTATTCTACAGAAGGTCGAAACCATAATACATAAATACCGCGTGCAGCAACGGGTTACCTTACGTAGGCATTGCGCTTTTGAGCGAAATTGTATGTCAGCAGGGTGGGCGATGAAGAGGTGTGCCGGAAGCGCACTGGCGAGAGACGGGTGATTAGGAGTCCAGGAAAAGCGTGCATGCATACTCGTAGAATAATAGCGTGCACAGAAGCTATACGGCCCTCCACGTTTGCCTCAACTTTATCAGTTCCATGTCACTTGACAGGGCTCCTTCTCGATTGAGGACCTGTATGCAGTATGTAGTGGTCCCTTTATAGTGCCGGTTGCCCGCGATAGTGCCGGTGGAATCGCTTGGTATGGCAGATGGGATCAAACCAGTGTGGCAGTGTGCGGAGTATTATAGTGCCGGTTGCCGATATAGTGCCGGTACTGTTGCCTGGCCCATACCGGCACTAGCGAGGGACCATTTATGTACCTGGCAAAGCACGCACTATTTTTGGACCCGATGCGTATAGGTATCAAAACCATACGGTTGTTTGTCGGGCTTATAGACTACTTGCGCTCATATTTTTCTCAAGAGTCGGTGTTGCTGGGGGAAAAGGGTAAAAATCCTCAAGAGAACCAGCAAACTATGGTGTCAACCAGGGGTGCTCGACCGAGAGAGAGAGAAAAAATGATCTGCATTCCTTCCCAAGATACGAAAACATAAAACACCAGCGCGACGGGATTGTCATGGATGAAATTACGAAAACGCGACTTCATTTTTTTTTTCATTTTTGTGTTGTACTTGATTTTAGTCTACCGCCTCCATGTCTGGGTTTCGGGGATTTTTTTATTTGTTGGTGTACCCCTGTTCCTGTGTCAGCCCTACCGCAGCAATCGTTCTTCTTCTAGAGTACCTCGCAGGGGGGGGGGTGTACTCATGTCGTGCACGGCCGTAGTCGTACGACCATAGACCCTCGCATACCTGCAATGCCGGGACGGAGCACGTTGGGTTTTCACCAACCAGGCAGACTGGGGGGGGGGGCGAAGAGCTGGAGCCTCCCGACGAAAGAACGCCAGACGAATCGTTTTCATTTTTGTCAAGGGAGGCTTTTTACAGTAGCTCTACCCCCCTCGCTCGCCGTAGTTGTACGCAACGAAAATAAGGAGAGCCCGGCAACTTTCAAGTGGAGGCGGAGAGAAGATGAATTGCCGATCGTAGACCAGTATACGTACCTTGGCGTAGATAAATCAAAACACTCTCTTGGGATGCACACACAACAAACGTAATAGGAAATGTAGGCAAGATGGAAGCGATCCTAACAGACTCGCATCTTGACACTAGAATTTAGAGAGGTGTGTACCTTGATGAATGTGATTGCACCAAAGCTAGAATATGCAAGAGAAGTATGGGAAGGGAACGCGAAGTCCATTAAACAGCTGAAAACAGTACGTATGTCAGCAGCCAAAAACGTACTCCCTGGTACAGTAGGATGCTCAAGTACGACGAGCGTTACAGTATTGAGAGCAGAACTGGGAATGTACCCAGTTAAGACAAATAGAGCCGTGCTAACGTTGAAAAGGAAATACAAAGTAAAGAACATGCCGAAGAAGTGGCTGCCAGCCATGATAGCTGATACCTGGTAGATCTAGATGGGAGAAAGTAACCGACGGGCGAGAGCTGGGATAAGGTGGGATACGTACCGTTTTCGAGAAAGTATGGAAGGAGATAGGAGGAAACAAAAAAAAATGCTGGCCATAGAGAGGTTTTGGGGGTCTCTCGGTTTAGTTCATACCGCGCACGGCACGCTTTTTCGGGTGTGTATACTCGTATCGGCAAGAGCGTTTTCTCTGCTAAAACGCCCCCTTTCCTCTCCTCTCCTCGTTTTGGTTTTGTTCACCTCGCCCTTTCCTCTCCTCTCCCCTCGTTTTTTTTTTTTCCCCCATGTTTTTCACCACGCAGGGATTGGGAATGACTTCGTACGTCACGGGGGCCCTCCTGATGGGCCAGATGGCTCACGAGCCCTACACCTTGGAGAGCTACATTCTCACGAGTGGGTGGATGTTCGCATGCTTCATCCTCGCAGCCTCCTTCACGGCCGAGCTAGCTTCCTTTCTAACCGCGGCTAAAGTGGCGTCCCTGGTGAGTCGCCGCCGTTGTTTCTTTGCGCTTTTGTGGCGCAAGCCTGACAATAAAATATCGGACATAGCTGGTAGTCTCGTCTGTCTGTTTTTTTTTCTGGAGAGTTTGGTTGTGCTTCCTGCATTAGTGGCGCAGCTTTGACCAAGACATCGCCCTGCTGGTAGTAATTTTGTTTTCTGACAAGTATCGATGCTTCTTGCGTTAGTAGCGCAGCATTGGCCAACCTATTGGCCAGCTGGTAGTCTCGTTTGTCTGCTTGTTTTGGCTGGCAAGTCTTCTTGCTTCTTTTGCATTTTAGAACACAGCTTCACAGATGCTCCCAGTACACTTCATACTCCGCGAGTATACTCGGTGTATCGAGTACAGTTCGTACTCCCGAGTACTGAAGACTATTGCTGTACTGTCGGACATAAAAACACTGCGAGTCTTGGGAGTATGAGCAGTAGCGCTGGACCACAATATCACCCGGATAGTACGCATGTTAAAATGTTTACTTTTTTCCCGGTAGAGGTCCGGTAGCGTTGGCGTAGCTTGGCCGGAATATTGCCATACATTACAGTGTCTCTTTATTTTTGTGCCTTGTCATTTCGGGGGCAATAGTAATCAAAACACGCGATGGACCCAAAGACCACGTATTCCGCTATGTTTTCCTACCATATTTTTGTTCTGATCACTACTGTGTTCCTTCGTATATAATATAGGCAGTCCTGGACGAAATTACCGACGTATTTTTCGCAACCTCTGGTATGATGTACTCTGGGTCTTTTAACCCCTGGAAATCTGCAGTCAAACTTGGGGCATAAACTGCTTGGAACTACATAGAGTAGGGGGCATTTTAGACTGTAGCGAAAAAAGGGTTTTATCTGCTGTTCAACAACCGTGCACATCGTCGCTGTTGTTGTGTTCCCTCCTCTGTCCTGGTTCGTCCGCCCTCCCCCCGTCTCGGCACCGCAGACGTTCGGCATCGACGATCTGAAGAACGGAGCGGTTTCGCACAACCAAGTGAGGAGCAGCACGTTTGTTTCCCTTTTCTCTCACCCCTTTTTTTTTGTGCTCGTCTCTGATAAAACGAACAGAGCCAATACCGTTGACAATGATTTGGCTGACCGTCGATAGCAATAGGATTGTTGGCACGAGCCTGGTTGTTGGTATGAATCCGGTCGTTGGCACGAGTCTGGTTGGTCGTTTGCATATCTAGCTACAAGAAATGACGCAAAATCTGGTCTTGTCAATACCGTAGTCCTCTAAGCTATGGTGTGAGCACGCCGTTGCAAATACTGTTGCTGTAGTGTCATGCGGCGCGCAATGCCGTGGAACGACTTGCGTCGAACAGTCTGGGTTTCTCCGCCCGAATAGCCCGGTTGTGCTTAAGATGGCCGATGCTGTAATGCTCATACCACCCTGTCCCGAAGTATAAGCACCTTTTGCAGATTCATATTAAATAAAAAGGTGCGTATATTTCGGAACAAAGTGGTATATAATATATAAAATAGTACAGGACACCTACGTAATGAGGAACAGGGAATCTGGTCCAGGCTGGATTTCTTGTTCGAGAGGGGGTGGTTTCTACACTAATTTCAAGAGAACGACTCCCGAATTTTTTTTAATTTTCTCTAAATCTCAGCCAGGCTTTTTTATTTCGTAGCCTGTTTCTTATTGTTAGGTTTTTTATGTACTGTAATAGTATTAGTATTAATAGTAGTATTCCTGCAGTAGAAACCTTGTTGTTTTCGACACTTTTCCCCTGTATGCTATAGTCAAGTGATTTACAGTAGTTATTAATAGTGCAGACGTCTGCTATGGTTCGCATGCCAACGACCGAAGTATGAAATCCTCCCTGGTTGAGGCTCATCTCCCAGAGGCTGTGCTGCTCGATCGGACGGGCCACGCAGGTAGCTTTGGAGCAAGGCTCGACGGTCCAGTCGTTCTACGAGGAGGAGATAATGAAATGCTATTCGGAAGAGGAATGCTTCAATGGTGAGAGAGAGCTCAATGGTTTGTACATTCGTTTTTGCACGTGTTGTCTCTACCCAGCGCAGTTTGACGCGAGTCGACGAGGGAAGAAAGGGCTACAGCAGCCTTCTCGCGATAAAAAAAAAAAAAAAACACGAACCGTACGTACGTAGTGGGGAAGGGGAGAGGGGAGAGGGGTGCTATGTGATTCCCTATCTGAGTTACGACTACTCGGAGGGAGAGAGAGAAAAGAAGGGCCAACAGTCTAAAATGGGTGAAACAACCAAGAGAACGAAAAAAAAAGCGTACGTAGTCGTCGTGTTTGAGTGGACGAGCGTCTTCGTTCCAACAGGGAGCTTTGTTTTTCGCGGACGTGGCCATAGGACGGGTTTCATGGCCGTTACGGTCGTGAGGCTTTCTTTCCCGACATGTGTAGAAGAATCACTCTACGGTAGAGGTATGTCGCATGTTTTTGGCCTGAAACGTTTTCTGAACGACGGGAAGGGGCTCCCCAAAATCGTGGGCATGTCTTTTTTTTTTTTTCTTCTCATTTTATGCTTATTAGGCCAATGGGAATTGCTCGTCGGGTATATAGCCCTTTTGTTTACCTCCAAAATCAGTTATTAGACTACTGCAGGTATAAACCAAAAATCGTGGGGATTTCTTTTTTGTGTCGCATTTTTTGTTTTTTTTTCTTCATTTTATGCTTATTAGGTCAATAGGATTTGCTCGTCGGGTATATAGCACTTTTGTTTACCTCCAAAATCAGTAATTAGACTACTGCAGGTATAAACCAAAAATCGTGGGGATGTCTTTTTTGTGTCGCATTTTTTTTTTTTTATGCTTATCAGGCCAATAGGATTTGCTCGTCGGGTATATAGCACTTTTCTTTCCCTCCAAAATCAGTTATTAGACTACTGCAGGTATAAACCAAAAATCGTGGGGATGTCTTTTGTGTGTCGCGTTTTTTTTTTTTTTTTCATTTTATGCTTATCAGGCCAATAGGATTTGCTCGTCAGATAGCCCTTTTGTTTACCTCCAAATTACGGTCGCCCCGGTGGTCTAACTGGTAGCCATGAAGCCTGTAGGCCGGATGTCGAGGGTTCGATTCTCCCCATGGAGGTTTTTATTCTCAAATGACACCGTCTGTCGAGAGCGTATATTATAGCGTGGGTAAGCAAAATCCGATGAAAATCGACGAGCGTTGGGAAGGCTGAACCCTCTGCGTGATAAAAACCAAGGCAAGAACCGTAGTGGGGGAGGAGGGAGAGGAGCCTACTTTGTGACCCCGGATCTGAGTTACGACTAGGGAGGGAGAAAGACGAAGTGCGAAATAATGAATGGGATGGAAATCAGTATGATACTACAGCGTATAAACCAAAATCGTGGGCGGTCTTTTTTGTGTCGCATTTCTTCTATGTTTTTGGTATATTTGTTCATGTTTTGTTCCTACAGTTATTGCTTGTCAGGTATGTGGTCTCCCTAGAGCGTGGTACGATATGTTTCAATTTTACTTTTTGACTCGTTTGCTGAACGATCGGTCTTTAGGGCCCGTTTTAACGAAGAAGAAAAAAATCAATTTGAAAAAAAACAAAAATCAAATCCGCTTTTCATTGGCCAACACACGCACCAGCACCAAAATTAGGATCTTGGGGATAATATTTGGTGCTGGTGCGTGTGTTGACCAATGAAAAGCAAATTTCAGTTAATATTTGGTGCTGGTGCGTGTGTTGACCAATGAAAAGCGATTTAATTATTTTTTTTTCCAAATTGAATTTATTTTATACTCGTTAATTCGGGCCCTTAGCTCCAAATCGTCGACTTTTTTATTCTTGTGTTGACATGTTTCCGGTAGTATTGGTGATGAGATTGGTTCGGACATCGGGTAGCACTTTTTAATTTCGTATAAACATTTGGGTGAGGTAAAGCTCCTCAAGATAAGTGACCACCCTTAAAGGCAAAAACATGGTGGCANTGTTGTTTTAACAAAACAAAAATGAAAACCCGATGAAGAACCCCATGGTTTAAATATATTTATATATATTAATATTTATATATATATATATATAATATATATATTTATTGTTTTTTATATATATAGGTACTACGTGTACAATAATTACCATGTATATATTCGACGAAAGTTGACGAGGGAAGAAAGTGCTGAAATTTTCTCGCGATAAAAATCAAGGCAAGAACCGTAGTGGGGGAGGAGGGAGAGGAGCCTACTTTGTGACCCCGGATCTGAGTTACGACTAGGGAGGGAGAAAGACGGAAGTGCGAAGATAATGAATGTGATGGACAAAAAAAAAAAAAAAAATCAGTTATGAAACTACTGCAGGTATAAACCAAAATCGTGGGCATGTCTTTTTTTGTGTCGCATTTTTTTTTTTTCATTTTATGCTTTTTAGGCTAATAGGATTTGCTCGTCGGCTATATAGCACTTTTGTTTACCTCCAAAATCAGTTATTAGACTACTGCAGGTATAGAGGTCCCCTACCACGCGTGGTACGATAAATGTATCAATTTTCACTTTTTGACTGAAACGTTTGTCTGAACGATCGGGCTCCTTAGGGCCCGTTTTAACGAAGAAGAAAAAAATCAATTTGGAAAACAAAACTATTCAAATCCGCTTTTCATTGGTCAACACACGCATCAGCACCAAATATTAGGATCTTGGGGCATAATATTTGGTGCTGGTGCGTGTGTTGACCAATGAAAAGCAAATTTGGGCATAATATTTGGTGCTGGTGCGTGTGTTGACCAATGAAAAGCGAATTTTAATTATTTTTTTTTCCACATTGAATTTATTTTATACTCGTTAATTCGGGCCCTTAGCTCAAATTCGTCTGACTTTTTTTAGTCTTGTGTTGTAACATGTTTCCGGGGATAGTTTGGTGATGAGATTGGACATCGGACATCGGGTAGCACTTTAACTTTCGTACAAAACCATTTCCCCGGTGAAGTACAAAGCTCCTCAAGTGATAAGTGACCACCCTTAAAAGGCAAAAACATGGCGCAACACCTATATCGTAGCAAGCGTCCTATATACTATAATGCAAGCCGCCACCCTCAAAAGGCAAAAACATGGGGTGCACCTCTACCGTAGTAGCATGCGTTTTTTTCGGTTATTTTTTTCTTCTACGTTATTGACCGTACGGTTTACCCGAACAAGCAGATGTCACATTTTTCGTTGGAAAACAAAATTGGACCCTGCTCCCCACTGCTACTGCTGTGCATCATCATCAGTGGAGCTCTGATCTTCGAGCTCATATAATACGATCGTTTTTTAGCATCAACTTATTATTCAGAAACAAAGAAAAAGGGTTTTCGGCTGTGTCCTCATCGCCAGCCACCCTCGTTGAAGCTTTGCGCGGAGGAAACTGTTTGTTTCGCGCGCTCGACTCAGGTTAGTTCGGCCCTCTTGCTCCCCCCCCCCCCCCCCTTCGGTCGCAGGAGGGGAAGACACCCCCGTGCCGTGCTACACCCTCGATGACTGCTTCGCTTTGGTGAGTGGCTTATCATACCCTTCATACCGCTCATACCGCTCATACCTGTCATATCGCTCATATAGCTAATACCTGTCATATCGCTCATATAGCTCATACCCGTCATCCCGCTCGATGTTGTCGTTGGCTGTAGATCTTCCGCAGAGCTTGGGCGTGTATCGCCACCTGTGTGACCAAATCTGGGGGATGGCAGTAGTTTTATCGTGCGAGGTGACGGTGATTTAGGGGGGGGGGGGAATGCCCGTGACCGATTCTTGCTGATGCGCAAGTTTAACCACTATTAATGTTACGTAACGCGTGCTTACGACAGAGGTATGATAGCACGTTTTTGATTTTTTTTTTTTTGGACGACTGGGCTTTAGAACTGCAGTCCCGTTATGGGGACAAACCACTCTAATTCTAAGTAATTTGTCCCCAAAACGGGACTGCAGTTCTAAAAGGCTTAATAACCCAAATCGTCGGAATTCGGTTATTTTATGTGTCTGAAATGTTTTTTTTTTTTTTTTTACAGTTATTAGGCCACGGGATTGTCCCTCGGGCACCAAACACTTTTATTTCCCTCCAAAATATGTGTTCGACTTACTATTAGTATAGAGCTCATTAAGCCACCACCCTCAGAAGGCATAAAAGCATGGTGCACCTCTACCGTAGTAGCATGCATCGGGGCTATAGTAAATAGGACCAAATATTGTCGAGAAAAATAGGGAAATAGGTAAAAATAGGTAGGTTTTTGCGTATACCGTAGGTTCTATTTACTAGTGTTTAGTATGCTCCTTGCCCGTAATAGGTTTTAGTGTGGACACTACTGGCTGTGGCCGTCCGCCGTGACGGTTTCATTTCGTTTTTCGTCGACGTGTCGTCATTCCCCGTCTTTGCCTGCGACCGGCCTACCTGGTCGCCTTTTTTTATCAAGAGCTTGGGAGTGTCACCCCCCCCCCTACACGATATCAGAGGCGGTTCTTAGCAGGATGCAGCTCACCCTCCATGCGACTCGCCCAATACCTCACGGCGTTTCGCGCTTGGTGCAAGCAATGTCTGCCTGGTTGGTGAACACCCAACGCGCTCCGTCCCGGCATTGTAGGGATGCGAGGGTCTATGGTCATACGACTACGGCCGTGCACGACATGAGTACTAGCAGTGTCTGCCTGGTCGGTGAAAACCCGACGTTCTCCGTCCCGGCATTGTAGGGATGCGAGAGTCTAAGGCCATACGACTACGGCCGAGCACGACATGAGTACACCCCCACCCCCCCCCGCCCTACACGATATATAGCTGTTCGTCTTTTCTTGTTGCTCATAGCTGGTCGTCTTCCCAAAGCTTAGGCTATCATCATCCATATGTCAATGACTGGTCTAGCTCTATATAGCTGCCCCCCCCCCTCGAAGGGCTTAAGAGTACCATCATCTATATGACCGGTCTATAATAGCTGTCCCCCTCTCCAAGTGCTTACGTAGAGTATCGTCACCTGTGCCTGGCCTATAGCTGTCCGTCTTTTGAAGGACTTAGAGTATCATCTGTCGCCGGCCACACACCCGACCAACTCGTAAACGTATGTTCACCTCGGCTTCGCGAAGCAGCGCACCGGTCGAGGGCGCGGTCTGCACTGGGGGCATTTTGTCATGGTTTCAATTTATGTACGCAGTGAGCACCAATTGCAATTTTAGTGGAAAATAAATGACGTTTCAGCCGTTTTTTGTGCAGGAAGAGAGTCGAAGTAACAGTCGTTTAGGGATTTGTCTCGGGGCCAGGCTGACGGTGGACCGCGCAGGGATCGCAAAACAACTCAGGCGCTTGTCTCAAACCAGACTACAGTACATCAAACACCATTCTTTGCATGATACACATAAACTATCTGAACACATAACCCCCAACATTAAACAAATCAAAGCCTTCTGGGCGGGGCTCAGACCCGCGACCTTATGCGTGTGAGGCATACGTCATAACCAGCCACAGTAGACCTCCGGAGCTCGGCGAGAGGGCTTGGTGACACAAGCGGTCATAATGGACCAGGGACACGTTTGTTGGTAACCCTGTGTTTCGCTACCACCTGCAGGAGCATTGTACAAGTAAACTTTAATCTCCTTCCTGCTCCTCCTCCTCTGTACCTGGTACGAGTACGAGTATAGTACTTTTTTTCTTCACCTTCCGCCAGTTGGTGCACCACTTTGTTTGACCGGTAGTACGTACATAGTATGATTTATAACCGTTTTTATGATGGAGCGAACATAAAATGTTTTTTTTTTTTTTTTTTTTTTTTTTCCGACCAGATTTGGTTTGTTTTGGTTTTTGGCAGGCGTGATAGCGCATTCCTACCCAAAGCAGAGCATATACACATCAATTCCTGGCTAGGAACGAGCATCCCGTGGCGTAACAAACGCCTGCATATCTACAACAAAACCACTTGGCCAATGGCACACCATCTCATTCCACAGCTTGCAACACGTATGGTAGGTACCGGTTCGAATGCGTGAACGCTCGCCAGCGGGTTGATAGCGACGACATTTTCCCATGCACCATGAAAACAGGTATCAGTAAAACAAATGCTGAGACAACCAATGCAGATAAGTATATGGTACGGTACAGGTACTAATGTGAAAAGCCCGGCCCCTCCGTTTGGCACATTCACAAACCTGCGATACAACGCCATAAAGAAAATATTTAATTCGTACTATTAATAATAATATTATACTTTTAAGACAGTTTGATTTATCACGGGGGGCCATAGTAATCAGAACTCATCACGTACACAAAAACCTATATATTCCAGTATTTTTACCAAGCACATTTGGTCCCGATTACTGTGTTTCCTCGTTATACAGGTAGGAGTTTCCACCCTCGCGCCACACTGTTTACAGTATCATTTTTATGAGGTTTGCACCTACGATGATCAAAACGTGTGCCTTTTAATCTCCATGGACTGCCTGCCGTGTATATATATATATAGGTGGAGAACGGGACGTGCAAGGCCACCATAGTAGACACTGTCACTGCCGAGTACCGGGTGGCCAACAACCACTGCGGCTTGGGCGTCCTGCCCGACACCTTCAGCGCTGTGCAATGTGAGACACCTTCAGTTTGCGTTTTCAGCTGGCGCCTACTACGATGGAGGCAGGGCTTTTTGTCTGATTTTGTGTTCTGAAAAAAGGAACCCAACACCGTCGGAAAGTTCATTCTTGTGTTATTTTTATTTTTTTTGCATTTTTTACTTACATGGTATTGTTCGTTGGGTATATAGTATATATATAGTATATATACCCTGGTGTAGTATATATATTAGCACTTTTATTTCCCTCCAAAATCAGTTTTTGGGTGGGGGTATAGAGCTCCTCAAGTGACCACCCTTGTAAGGCAGAAAACATGGTGCGCCTCTATTATGGCGTGCGTCAGCTGGCGAACAAACTGGCGAACGAACGAACGAACGAACGAACAAACCATGCAAAACTACTGCAATTGTCGCACGGAAGATTATATTGTACGCTTGGACTTGTTACGACAGGAAAACGCTCCGAAGAGACCAAAACCAGTTATGCCTGTACAGTGTGGTAGCATGCCTGTACAGTGCGGTAGAGGGGATACTTTTTGGGTTCACACGTTTCTAACCCGCGGCGCGCAGAGTGGGCTAGGGTAGGGTACACACGAAACAAGCGAGTTTCCGTGTCTTGATAATCCATCGACCCGTGTGTCTATCGGTACATTACACGACTATGTATACAAATAAACTGCTGCGGAACACGCACCGAATCCCGCCCTCACCGACAAAAGCCCTCGAGGTACATACTCATGGAGTCGTTTTCACCACCGCCGAAACTATTCCTTAACTATTTTAGCACTGCACTCTGCATTAAAACACATTTCAGTCAAATCCCAAGTCTTTTGTCCCCACAGCGGCACTGCAGTACTAAAGGGGTTAAACTCCTCCGATCCGCTGGTGTTGTTGATCACGTTTTTCTATCCCTAAATCTCCTCTTGCCTGCTGTGTCTGTCCCATTGTTTCATGTGTTGGTTGTACATTGCCGCTTTCACAGATGGCTTAGTGCTGGAAAAAGAGTCGCCATACCTCGGGGAGCTTCGTCAGGTAGGTTGATATAATCAGCAAACTATATGGTACCCAATAGGTTATTCCGGACGGGCCCGAATTCCGGAGTAAAAGTACACCGCAGTTCTGTTGTGAGGCGAAATTCGTCCCCAATGAGAACGGTTTCATCTATAATACCAGGTAGGCGTCACTGGTGCTTCGAGTTTTTGCTGGCACACCAAGCCCGATGATTGGTTCCTTCTGATGCGTCCTACGATAGAGGTATAGGGTATACCTTTTTTTGGCTGAAACGGTTTCTGAATGATCTATTGATTGTTCCTTCACCCCAAAATTGTCGGAGTTTTTTATTCTGGTGTTGCAATTTCGCTCATTGCATTCTTGTATCTTGGTATTGTTGCATCGGGTAGCACTTGTAGTTTCGTCCAAAATTAGCGTGCAGGCTACTGCAGGTATAGAGCTCCTCAAGTAATAAGCCACCACCCTAAAAAGAAACAAGGTTCGCCTCTACCGTACCATGCGTCCTCTCCGACTTTTCCTTTTTTCGCTAGTGGTAGCTGTCATTCGGTACAAAGGAGGCGTTTCTTTACTAACCTTGTCCCCCCCCCCCCCCCCTCAAACGCCCATGCAACTCTAACACGCCACCGACACGCCACCAACACGACCAACACGCCCGACACAACCAAACCAGGCGATGCTTCTCCTGGCAGAGAGCGGAACCATCACGAGTATAGCCGAGCCGTACTTCGAGTCCTCTCGCTGCGCCTACTTGGACAACTACGACGAAGTCAGTGCTGTGTCCCTGAACCTTACCCTGGTTGACATGGGAGGCGTCTTTTTGGTCCTGGCGATCTTCGTGGGGATATCCCTTGTGTCGTGGGTTTTCAGAAGGTCGGCTCCAGCGAAAGCGTTTTGGAGACGGTACTACGCGCGCCGGAAAGAGCGGCAGGCAGCTGAGAAGGTACGTTTTTTTATTTTTCAAATTTTAATCCTCCGGCTGATGGGTAAAACTAAAGCTTAAGCCCTCCGCACTTCCACGTTCTGCCTCGTGTCGTGTCGTGTCGTGTCGTGTGTCATTTCACTCTATGCCCCCTCGGAAGTATCAGCCCCATGCTGCTACTATTCTGGAGACTTGAGCGTGTTGACCCGACCTGACCCCCGAAGGGGCCGAGTGCGGTGGGGACTACAGGTAGCACGCGTCGGACGTATTTCACTATCTAGATCATGACTTCGATATTTTAGACCCCGACCTGCTGCTATATGGGACGTTACGCAGGATCTGCAAAGTACCGATCCACCCCACAGGAAACACGGGCTACGTGGGTCATGCAGACTATACGAATTCCACCCGGCAAAATGAGCTAGATGATACAGATCATACAGATCATACAGATCAGGAATCAACATTATTTCAAAGATCTAGAACATTAAGCGGGAATCGATGATCGGTCCGATATGTGGAAGCTACTGGCGGTACGTTAGAGGTGTACTCGGGTAAACTCGAAGAACATTTATGATGCCAGTGTAACAGGCACGCGTAGGATAAATAACAGTGGAACCTCTCTTGCAAAAACGTTCGAAAGGCACTAATATTCTTGGAACAAGCTCTGAAGAATGATATCCGCCGTGGGAAAACCCGCGCTGTCTCTGCCAATTTGAAGGTTTCTAGAGATACTGTGGGACATACTAAACGGGAGGCATTTCAAACAGACGGGTATTCGGGTACTCCAACCCGTCGAGAACTTGGGGTTTGTTCATCCCCAAACGAACCCGAGGGTTTCGAGTCAAACCCGTACCCTTCGCGGGATTCGTCCATCGGGGGTGTACCTTCCGGGTACCCGGGTTCCGATCATCCTGGGTACACCTCTCCTGTACATACTGACAACGGGGTTCCTCAGGTGTGCTAAGCATGTGCACAGCAGTACATTTTCCTTAGACGACTACGAACGTACTGTACCTGTGGTACGCATTATTACTAGATTTAACGCCCATGTACAGAAATAACATCGTTTTTGTTAAATCAAATGTTTTTTTTTTTTTGGGGGGGGGGGGGTTTAGAGATTCTAAAAACGGATGCAGGGCGAGTCGTACGGTGTCACTTGACGTCTCGAGCAGCACATTCCGGGCATGGTCACGTATCATACGATGCTTTGTGCAGTGTTCCAAGCCTGCGTTCGGTAGGGTACGTACCAATACCAATGTATACCGGGGGGATTTGTTTGGCAAATACCCTACCGAAGTCTTGGGTGGTAAGGTTTGGTAAGGCCTCAATACACTATCGAACACTCCAGTACGGTCCGGTACGAACTCGATACCGGTACCCGACGCTTAGGTATGTTCGGTACGCCCACCCAAAATACCTCGGGTACCGGTAAACCTTACCGGACATACCCTCGTAAAAGTATCCGTTTGATGGTGAACTATGGGAGCGGGTAGGTAGCTGAAGCAGGGGAGACTATGTGCTGGTATCTACGCATCACATCGCAGTATTTGTCAAGTATGCACACTGCAGAAACTCCCGCAAAACGGGAAAGCCCCCGCAAGTGCAATCGAGTGTTGCATATTTCTCATGTACAACAGGAATGGGATCTGCCGCTTTTGTTTGTATCACTTTATCACCCCTCCCCTCCCCCCGTCTCGATCGGGATGCGTGGTCAATGGTCAAATTGCTAAGACAAGCAACAAACGAGCACCCTCCCCCGGCCCCGTTTCGATGGGGATGAGTGGTCAATGACGTAACGACTAAGGCAAGCAACCAACGAGTGACCCCCCCGCCCTTCCCCCGTTCGTTCCTTCGTGTTATGGGCTGTCGGATCCTCATTACATTCGCATCAATTGCGCTGACCGCACCCTTCCCTCACCAGATCTACTACACCTTGGGTGCACCATTCGCTAAGACTATGCGTTGGCTGACTCTATAAGTCACCGACTGAATTACTGTAGTACATACAGTAGTTGGCTAAGCAGTGAAACGGTTACGTAGTTTCGTGCGGTTGCTTTTGTGGAATCCATCGCCTTTTTTTTTTTTTTTTTGACGTTGGCGCGCTTGTGGCTCGACGCGTGTCTTCTTTGACACGTTGATATCAGGTAGGTCTTATTTCGCCCCCCCCCCCAACTATAATAGCAGCTAGCGGTGAAGTGCAGGCCAGACATTCCGACGCGCGCTTGGATAGAGGTAGCACTTTTTGATTTTTTTTTTTCTGAATGGCGGGAACTCATTCAGAACCGAAAAAAAAAGATTCCCACACTATTTCCAAGTAGTTTGTCCCCAATTTCGTGGGACCATTTCTTATGGGGTTATAACCCAAAATCATCGGCAATATGTTCCATTTTCTACTTACGATCGTGGGATTGGTTATCATCGGGTAAAACTCTTATTTTCCTCCAAAAACAATCAGTTTCTGGGTGGGGTAAAAGGGCTTCTCAAGTGACCACTCTCAGAAAGATAGTGGTGCACGCACCTGTATGCAGAGGCTACCGTAGCACGCGTCTTCCTTAACTCACCGCCCTAGACCTCTGGCCATTCGTTTCGATCGGCAGATGAAATCCATCGGTCCCCACGTCCGAAAAGCCTCCGCCGAATCGAGCGACGACGCAAATCAAACGGCGGAGAACGTCGAGGCGGACCTTGACAGGGACATCAACAGCTGGTCAAGGCGCCCGATCGCGGAGATCCCAACCAAGACCGCCGCCGCCGCCATACGTCGACCGTCGCCCATCCCGGAGGAGCCGAGGGCAGCGCAGCCTTTCGAAGGCGGCCCCGCGAGCCCGCCTCAACATCAACGGGCCGATATCGAGCCATCTGTTTCGAGGAGCGACAGCACTGTATCTGGTATCGAGCCATCTGTTTCGAGGAGCGACAGCACTGTATCTGCTATCGAGCCACCTGCTTCATGGAGCGGCAGCACCGTATCTGTTGACGGGCCATCTGAGGTTTCCAGCAGCGGCATAACCGTATCTGTTCAAGCGCCACCTGATTCAAGAAGCGCCAGAACTGTGTCTGTCCACGGGCCGCCCGTTGCTGGGTGCGGGTGTGCTCCATTTTCATGCGTGGCCGTAGGGGAGACCAAGGAGAGCGATCAACACGAACACGAATCGTAAAAGTGCCGGGGAGTATAACCGGGGGCGGGCGCCCTCGCCGTGCTGGCTGGGTCATGACTCATCGAAACCAGAAGACGCGTTTTACAAAATAGGGGTACACGAGTACACGTACGTGGCACTTGTTTTTTTTTTTCTCCCCCCTTTCTGAGGCGAATATTTGTGACTGATGGGGGCTTCTCAACTGACAAAACTACCCCAACATTGTTGCGCTTTTTGCCATGGTTTTTCGTTGCAGACCTAGGCGATGGGATCATTCATTGGGTTCAGTGTGTTTTTGTGCCCTTTTTTTTTTTCTTCTTAGCCCCTCAAGAACTGTTCCCACGAATTTGTGGACAACCTACTTGGAATGAGTGCGGGACATTTTCTTTTCAGTTCTGTGTGGGTTAAAGCCGGGTTTTCGGTGATAAAACAAAAAAACAAACAAACTTCAAAGTGCGGAAGAAGGCTCGGAAAATTGCAGATGCAACCCTCTACCGCCGAATGCGTTACGATCTGTCTCTCTCAATGGGGCGGGGATGGAGACAAGCTGTACTGGTGTGTGACAGACAGTAGTGAAGAGTGTGTGCTGCATGGGCGGGCTAGGAAGGAGGAGAGGCGCGGCGGTTCTTGTTTTTTTTTATTTGTCGCGGCGGCATCAGTTTTGGCTTATTTGCTTTTTCTCGTAAATAAAAAAAATATATATACGTACCATATAGCCATTTTTGCAACCTTTCCCACCCCGTGACCGGAAAATACCGGGTATTCACACAGTGGGCTTCGCTACAGGCGTGCCGTTAGGTTTTTGTATTGCTGACTGCGGTTTTTTTAGCCACGGGTAAGAGGGTTTACCGGGGGAGGGGGGGTGTACTCATGTCGTGGATGGCTGTAGTCGTATGACCATAGGGGAGGTGAGAGGGACCGAAAATAACTGAGTTTGGCTACTTTATAGTGCTCTCAGCGGTTACAGACCACGGAAAACTATCCGGTTATCACAGGCTCGGGGTTGGGTCCTTCGGCGCTGCTGGTGTTAGCGAATATCGCAGAGTACGAAGGTTTGTTGGCTCCGTTGGCGCCCGATATAGTTCGAATAGTGATGGGAGATACATGTAGTTGCGCGGGAGCGTTGAGTGTTCATGTAGCAGCAGCCATGGTCACGGGAGAAGAGGCCTTTGCGAAAGCAGTGTCTGCCCACAGAGCATCTATCTGTCTCGCGCAATAATATTGAATGTGCTGGCGCAATTTCACCGAATGTGCAGGTGCAGATGCCGTCTCGGATAATGAGAGGCAAGGGGGATACATACCACGGGCGGTCCGTGGGGTCCCAATGTGGGGAAACCAAGTAGCTTTTTCGGTTTACTTGGGACCTTGGGAATGAGTACGATTTTGGCGGTAGACGGCAACGATTTTGTCGTGTCCGTATTGCGGACGGGTCTGTCAACAGACCATATACGCCGGCCACTGATCAGGTAACCAAGAGTGATTGCACCGAGAACAGTGGTCCTACAATAGTAAGAACCATGTAAACTATGACGGTGATATGTTAGTTTGAAGTACCTGGGTTGGAGTACTAATTTATTGGGGGAGAAAGCGTGGAGGCGTTACTGCTCTAGGAGGCAAGCTCATCTCTAGAGCTTTAGATCACTCGCGCAAACACATTTTACGATTGATTTTGGTCAGACTCGAGTATTAATTTACGATGTTGTTTCGTAGCCTTAATATCAGTAGTTCGCATATCGCCTTCTACATCTATGGTCGTAGTCTTTTTGATGTTCC
Source organism: Saccharina japonica (assembly GCA_008828725.1). NCBI lineage: Eukaryota > Phaeophyceae > Laminariales > Laminariaceae > Saccharina > Saccharina japonica. Next base: position 1,262,030 of record MEHQ01002323.1, read on the forward strand.
CCCCGATTGAAACGGGTTAGCTTGGTGTTCCCTGTTTATTTGTTGACTTCTTTGTTTTTAGAAATGCGTGGATCAGGATAGCGGGATGACGGGTTCTTGTTAATAGACTACGAGTACGAGTAGTCTACGTATCATACGTACCGCTGTAATACGATATCGGGGTGTTCGGTCATGATGGCGCGCTTTGCCTGCAGGGCCGAAAGGGTGGAGAGGAACCGGGGGGTAAAGGGAACGGGGCTTGTGTCGTCCACGGAGTAAAAGGGGTGCGTGTAAGGGGGTGCTCGAAATTTCACTGAATGAACTCGTTCGGGTACCCGAAAAGTACGCAGGCTCGGGATAGATAGTCTCAAACACCTGTCCTAGAGGGTGCTATTGTCGGGGTGACCTGCCGGAGGGAGCTGAGGCACGTTGCGATAGGCCAAGAGCTTGCGTACCACAGAGGAGGGGCTCGATGTTTCGCGAGCCGAAACCGTGGGGCTCTTTATGTATGCAGTATGGTCCTGTGGGTGCGTTTGGGTGTTGGAAGTTGAACCCGCAAACATAAAGATTCGAGAGTCACGCCTGAACCAACTTGAGCTGAGCAAAGGGGGGGGCTATCACAGGGGTTCGTACGGGGGATGGGCCGGACGGCAAATACCCTGTTTCAAGAGTGGAACCCGATTATGCGATTCCTATGGTGTTCCAGAATGATGAACGATCGGACAGCAAAACTGTGTTTCCAAACTAGAGACTTTGGTTCAAGAATCCCGACTGAATCGTGGATCGAATCGTGAATCGTTCGCTGAATGATCCAGGCTAAGCCACTGGGGAGCTACGGTTCACGGCCGACCCCTCCGGCCCTGTGACGAAGGGCCGTACCGAGGGACCTGCCAGTGTAAACTGTACTACTAGTAGTCTCTTGACTCCAAAATCCATTTCCCGTCCCGATGTATCATACGTTTGGGGCTCTTCATCAAGACAAATAACGCTAGTGGTTGAGCGTTTTCTGTAACAACCACAAGAAAAATTTCCCCCGTGTCACAGAAACCATGGCTCATGCACCTACAGCGTCTCACCTGCTGTTTATAGTTCGACCTGCCCCTGTGAGAAGATACCTCGGAGGCGATGCTCATGGCGAAACTCCCGGGAATACGAAAGGTCTGCCCACCAACCACCACTCAAGCAGCAACATCGTATTTTAAGTCGTTGCGCCTGTGAACCCCTAACAAATATGATTCCCAGTATCGCGCGATTACATGCGTCGGGCTGGGGGGGGGTGGGGGTCTTACAGCACAGGGGCGCCGGGAAATGGCGGATGGTATCTTGTACGAAAGACATAGTGCTGTTATCGGGCTTCGACCGGGATAACGGTTTGCGCCGACGATAGTTATGCGTCAGGCGTGGAAGGTGCTGCAGAGCTGGGGCGCCAGACCGAGTGTGGGGACTGTGCAAGCCAGTGCTACGCGGAGGGCCAATTTGTATGAGCACGGGTCAATGTTACAACTCGTTCAAAGTTTTGAATCTCTAGATCCGCCTCGGACTCATCCCACGGTATAGGGGCGCAGCGAAATTTTATGAGCTCCCCACATGAGAAGCTCAACATCTCACCCAAAACATGACTTCGGAAACATTCGTTCGCGCAACCCGACCGAAACTTCCAGTGCGGTAGTTCAAAAACAAACATACGAGTATAATGATAATATTAATAGTATCTGGTGGTTACTCACGTGATGAGCTCAACCGGTCAGAAAATATTGAGCCAAAAAGGGGTACCCCTACCGTGGGTTTGCTCCTCGGACCCAGTGCATGTTCGTTGAAGATATATTTGTACTCGCCATCACTCACTTGTTTTCCCATTCTTGTCGTCATTGGTATCCTCAACTCGGAAGGGTAGAACGTCCAGTTCTAGGAATGTAGCAATATTTATACGGTCCACGTAAGTGCAAAGCGAGTTTGAGCATCAAAATTACAACATGAGACTATATTCTACTCTCTATTGCTTTGCCACAGGGGCACACCTGTACATCTACTTCCTCTTCCTCCCGGCTACTGGTATTCGTGTGATGGCTTGCGGCATAAACTCACAGCAGTGATATGTGACAGTGGGTCATCTTTACGTGTAGGTTCATCTGGGCTACGTGTGGAATCACGTGGTGGATGCCCAATGCCTAAGAGTCCAATGCCACTTCTACATGGCTCCAGAACATGGGAAGCCTTAGGGAACGCCTGACTGCCGTTCACGTTTCACTAGAAAACAGCAGGGAACTTCCGACAGATTGACCCCCACTCATAACCCAGGCCTTCCGTGCATCGCTACTACTGCTGTAGTACGGGTATCCAATCATCTTCTCGCCGTGCCATGAAGCTGTCGGAAGCTCCCTGTCGCAACATTAAAACAGCAGTAGGGCCAAGGAAGATCTGTACAAGCCTGGGTGCGCCGATATGGACGCCAAAGCAAATAACAAGACCCTACGGTATGTAGTTGTTGCGTCCATGAACCGCTACCAACACAACGTCCTCATCGCCGCGTTCGAGTGCTCCCCGTCCATTGTCGGCTGCTCGTTCATTCTAAATATTCTTACCCATTGCAGCAATGATACTATCTTTTCCCCAGCAGCAGATAACTGCGACCCCCGGAGGTTTCTCCTTCGACAGATTTCACAGCGTGGGCAGTGGTACCGTCAGCGATCGCAGTGAAATTACCGGTACCAATCGGCGCCAAACACGATCGGCACGCTTGCCGCAATATCCTACTGGTGCCCTTCAGCAACGCACCCATAGTACGGCATCGGCCATCGCGTTACACGAACCGTCTCGAATGGCAGCACACTACAGTAACTACTGTAGAGTACATTACCTACGCACAAACATACACGTACAGATGTATATACAATCCCCCTAAAGACACACCAACACATGTTTCCCCCGCCAAATATTTTTTCCCGTGGAATACGAAGTATTCATTTATTAGCTCTTCGTCCCGTGCGCGTCGGAACAAAACGGCACCGCGTTGGGACGATAGTCTTCCACCCCCGTCGGATACGTGTCCACAACCACCGGCATCCTGCGTGGCATACGTGCGGACTCGGACGGCAGCACACAAACCCACACGCCGACACATATATAGAGGCACAAAGCACACCTCCTGTAATGATCCTCAACAAACATTGTCTCTACACACACAGGCACCCAACACAAACCAACACACACTTCTCCCCTCTGCTCTGCCCCAAAGGCAACTGCGGGCTCTGCCGCAGGTTGTCCCGCTTTCGTTCCAGTAGATTTGCTCACAAAGCGTTGGGTGGTGCCCCCGTGGCTGGTGGAGCTGGCAGTGGCGTTTGGACACTAATCGGTCACGAAAAACGCCGTGACTTAATACCTTGTGTCTATCTATCTGTCTGACTGTCTGCCCGTCTGTTTGTCTATACCTCCTTGGTCAGTCCAGTATCACCCAGGCGTGACGCTCACACCCACGTCTCTCGCCTACTGGCTCTAATCGACAGGTTGGCCGCGATTAAATGTGAAACCGTATAGGCGGCTAAATTCCGAATACTACTACTCACCAAAGCCTCAGATTTGGCAATTGAGGCATCCTCGGACGTACACTTCTCGCCCGCGAGCGAGCGCGGAAGAACGCGTGGCGGGGCTGCAACCCGCCTACAGAGTGGGTCGCACACATCCCATCGTGTGAGCGAAATAAACGTGCTTGATGGGCCGCGAGCAGACTTGTTGCGAGGCCGTCAAGACTTCTCTCGAGATTTGTTACATCGAAACAACAGGAAGAAGCAATGTATACGTAGCTCTTGGATGAACCCATAGCTGTACACTGTTACATTGTCAGATTGGGGTATACGACCTGCAAGCGCCGATATTTCCGTGTTATTGTTTTACCAGACCGAACACCAGCCGCGAAGATGATCTAGCGAGTGCGCCTGCGTGTCGGGGGGGGGGTAGCAAATCTGCAGAGCGTACTACCTACACGTCCCCATCGTGCGAGCGAAACAGTGAGCTTGATCGGCCACGAACAGACTTGCTGCGAGGCTGCCAAATATGTAAGCTACTTTATCGATGCTAAAAACAACGCTGAAGCCCTCGGGCCTCTTGTGAGCTGCTTCTATGGCGATATGAAAACCATTCTCACCTAAATCACGGTTTGGTAGCCTATGCGCTGGAGGTCAAAACCCCAAACAGTTAGTACCGCCACATCGCACGAGAGAGAGCGCGCGGCGGCGCTGTAATACACGGAGAGCGTGGACTGCACACATTCCATTGTGCGAGCGAAACCATGAGCCATGAACAGCCTTGTTGCGAGGCTGTCAAGCTTTTTCGGTTTGCATAAACAAGACCTCGCATAATAGTAGCCTGGGACTGTTCAATCCTCACTAAACTGGTATGCAACACGTTTCTCCGCGAACTAGAGGTCAGTTTAGCGAGCACGGCTGCGGGCGCGGTCCCTGCAGCCCCCATGGCCACCCCCGGTGGTTCTTCCCAGCGCCGCTTTTGCGGCGTCCTGAACCACCACCCCCCCCGCGCCGGAATTTCCTCCTCCGCCTTCGCCTCTCCCACAGCGGTGGTGGCGGCCACCACCCCCATCGCGGATCCCATCACTAGAACTATCGCCCCCACTGCGACGGTCCCTGCTGTCTCGCCCATCGCGGCTGCTGCGGTGTCGTTTCCGTTCGTGACGGTTGTATGCAACTTGTATGTCGCGGTGCTCCTCTCGGTGGGATTCGAGGGGTTCTCGGCGTCCGCATGGACGTGGTGTGGAGGAGATTTCTTGGAGAAGTAGGTGAGCACATACTGCGTCAGTCCCGTCGGTAAATATTTCGGCATGTAACTGCTGTCGTGGGGGTGGTCAAAGAGCTTGAAGTGCGCTATCGCCACTATGGATTGTCGAAACGTCGTCTAGCGTCACTGTACTCCCGACAAGGTAGGGGCCGTGTTCTGACAACACAGGCTAGGACCGACGCCAGAAGCTATTGTCAAGACTTCAGGTCTTTGGTCGGCCGGCGCGTCCGAGAAAAAGGCCGAAACCTCTGAAGGAGGGCCTTGGCAAGCGCTGGTCGCGGTTAGCGAGCAGGGCGGCGGCGCTGTGGAAATCTCGCGAATACCGGTGCTTCCGGTGAGAGTGCAGAATTGACGAGAGGAAGCAGGGTGTGCCGACCCGGCCACACTTTTTTCGCGAATGCTATTGCGGACGGAGAACGTGCCTCAGTGAGAAAGTTTGTCCCTCTCCACTTGCGGGGGTTGCTGGCCCTGGGGTCGTCTGCTCGGAGACCAATGTCCCACCCTGGGCCCAGAGAGTCGGCTTTAGCCACGAGTTTGGTGCCCGTGCTCAAAACGTGATTTCATGGCGGGGCTCTGCGTGACTTTAGCAAAGGTGCCAGGTAGCAACACGGCATGTTCCTTCTCTCGGTCTCGAACAACGGAGTCAAAGAGGCGTCAATAGGCAGACTTGCAAAAGGATGCCCTGTGTCTCACCCAGCCACCTCACCTGAGGACGCTGATCACATTACTTTTGTGCCTTTTACAGCTGCGACGATGCCGTAAGGGGAGGTCACCAGAGACGGCCTTGTCTGCTCAAAATATCACGTATGTGTGTGCGCGATCTGGTTGCAACCAGTGCGATATTGAGCTGAACTTGGATTAACAACGGCAACAACCAGTCGTAGGGACAACAATTCCAACAGCGACGTCTCGAAGCTTCGGCGGTCGCCACAGCCCCGTCCACAGCTTTGGTAGTGCACGCCCCCACGTCGAGCACCCCCGCAGCCGCCACCCCGGCGAACATGCGTCTCGGGCCGAACTACACGCCCAACCACAACCAACGGCAGCCGGGTACATTCCGGACGGGATGACAGGTCGATGGTGGAACCATTGCAACTCCACCAAGAGCACCTCCTGTGAGCACACACGGGCCGCAAGATGCCCGTGTTCACCACATTCGTCCCCCCACCATCCCTGCCCTTCAACGCCCCCTCCCTCACCCGACCTCAATACCGACCGCTTGCTCAAGCACTGATCCTCTTGACCGGACGATTGCCTTGAGGTGTGGTCGGGAGGAGGCTGAAACGTCGAGCCTCACCAGGACGCCCACCTCGACGTTTCTCCTCAATGAGCAACGCGGGGACTTGTCAACCATCGCCAAGAGTCCCGTAGACTTTGCTAATCTGCCGGACGTCTCGACGGTCACGGCCACCCGCGGTTCCGGTTCCCGGCAAAACGCTACTGCCTCACAAACCGGGTCATCGACCACTGAGCCTGACACTACAACATCCTTACAACTACTCCGCTCGCGTTCGTCACAGGACGTGCGTGAGCCCAGCGGACAAACAGCCCCTTCAAGGAAACCTGTCTGCGCCGGGATACCACCGGACACCAACGCTGACCGCCCGGTTCTGACCAAACAACTACCCCTGGGCCCAGGGGGTAGCCCCGCCTATATGGCGGAAGACTCGCGATCACCGTCGACCAGGGAATGCTTGGAGCCCCCTGCCCGGTCTTCCTACCCGGCGCCGTGCACAGCGACACGACCCCGGAGGACACGGACCCCAGGAATAACATCTCCTAGCGAGTATGCCTCTGCTTCACAGTCGTTTATAGACTCGAGCAGGGGCCCCCAGGGTATCTCGGCCAACCTCGGAGACCCTCTTGGAAATCCGGCGATGCTGACCCTTTCCCCCGCGGACTCTGGGAGTGCAGCCGAGGGCATCGGCCCAGCTACCCTCCCGACGACGCCAGACGACCGCCTGCACGACATCCGCCAACCTCCACTGCCGGACCCACAGGTGGCCCACATCCGGAGCCTCACGCCTGACGACATTCACCTGTTCTGGCAGCGTGACTCCGTTCTTTTACTACAGTGGTTCATGTCGGACTTCCACTACGAAGGCATCGACTCTATCTGCGCTGAGCAGTTTATGATGGCGCACAAAGCCCGGCTCTTCGCCGATGAAACGCGCTATCAGCAGATCATGACATCTTCCGACCCGGCCGCGCAGAAAGCCTTCGGCCGAGCCGTGTCTGGATTCAACTCAAAGGAATGGGACACAAACCGCCTTGAATTTGTGCAAGGTCGGGGCAAAACCTGGAATTTCGCAAGTTTCTCTTAGGGACGTGCAACAAAATCCTTGCCGAAGCCAGCCAGTACGGCTGTATGTGGGTATAAATGCTTCAGGGGACAGTCTCGTTCTAGACTGGCCCCTCCCATCGCACTCTGTTCTCGTGCGCAATCGAGCTCTCCACGAGATAAGCAACAAGAATAACTTTACCAAGAAGAAGCGTGCCTCTGGCTTGCGTCGACATTCCTGTGTCTTGGCTTTATTGGATTGCCCTCCTTTTTTACACCACGTACTCGTATCACAGCTCAAGTCCAGCCTCGTCAAGTGATTACGAAATTAATTATATCCACCCGGCCGGTCGCCCCGGTGGTCTAACAGGTAGCCACGAAGCCTGTTAGGTTGGAAGTCGAAGGCTCGAATATCCGTATGGATATTTTTAGTCTCATGACACCAACTGTCGAGAGCGCATATTATAGCGTGGGTAAGCACAATTCGACGAGAGTCGACGAGGGAAGAAAGTGCTGAAGCCTTCTCGCGATAAAAATGCAAGGCAAGAACCGTAGTGGGGAAGGAGGGAGAAGAGCCTACTTTGTGACCCCGGATCTGAGTTACGACTACGTATATAGGAAGGAGCTTTATTTTTACCCATCCGCCGGAGGATTAAAAAAAAAGGTGGGAATGAGAGAGAAAGGAAGGACGAAGAGCAGAAGAAATGGAATGACAAAAAAATAATAACTACCCCTACGTATAGACGTATAGGGTCGGATTCTCCGTCAAAACTTGAGAATTTGAAATCGGAAATATCGGTCAGTTCTGGATACCAAGAGCCGGCCAAAACCGCAGTCAGAACATTCCACGTGGATGCACAACACATCCTCAAGTTATATGTCTATCATAACCCAAACACAGTTTTCTATTACGTTTTTTTCAAACGAAAGAGGAGAAGCAAAACAATTGAAAAACGAAAAATATATTCATAATAATCATGATCGAGTCGGTCGCCCCGATGGTCTAGAGGTAACCTCGAACGCTTCTTCTGAACGTTGATGCCTGGAGTTCGAATCTCACGTGGGTCGGACTTTTGAGTTTATTTGCAAAAATAAATAAAAAACGGAATCAACTGCTGAGAGCGCCAGCGTGGGTAGGCACAATTCGATGAGAGTCGACGAGGGAAGGAAAGGCTGAAGTCTTCTCGTGATAAAAATGCAAGGCAAGAACCGTAGTGGGGGAGGAGGGAGAGGAGCCTACTTTGTGACCCCGGGTCTGAGTTACGACTAGGGAGGAGAGAGAAAGGAAGGGCGAAGATAATAAATGGGATGGACAAAAAAAAAAAATGATCAATAAAATAGTTGCGGTCGCGAAGTTTATTTTAAAACTGCACTCCCATTGTGGGGACAAAACACTTGCGTACTACGAGTACAGTACTTGGAATTACTGTAAAGTCATATTTTAGTTTCTGTAAAGTGCGGTACTAAAATGGATTTGATTTTCCATTTTTTCTCCAACAACGCACCCGGTCCTGAGCAAAGTGCTCACCATATATCATATGTATGTATACCAAGGTATTGGGTTGTTCATGGAATGTTTCGCCTGTGGTACGGACGGTACGGATACTTTTAGCAATATACTTTTGACTCTTTCAGAGGTCATGTTCTACACGAGCAGTAACTAACTGCGGTGATTCTCGATCATCGACATTCCCGCGTAACCCAAACATAACTGATTATGGGGTACTTACGTATTACGCGTAACTTATGGCTCTGATTTGCCGTAACCGACATTCCTGAACAAATGAAATAAAGCGACCGTTGGCATTTTAACCTCGAAAACCCGGGCTTGGGCAGCCGCCGTAAAACCGCCCGCTCAGGCGAACTTTAAGAACCTGCCCGCAAAAAAAAACTCGTGATTCCCAGTGGAAACCCCACACA
>MEHQ01002323.1:1275900-1319664 GCA_008828725.1 Saccharina japonica
TTTGCCATCCGACAATGTGCAGCATGATCTTCAACGTTGATCACTCATAAAATTTCCCATTTATTATCTTCGCACTTCCGTTTTTCTCCCTCCCTATTAATAGTCGTAACTCAGATCCGGGGTCACAAAGTAGGTTCCTCTCCCTCCTCCCCCACTACGGTTCATGCCTTGCATTTTTATCGCGAGAAAATTTCAGCAATTTCTTCCCTCGTCAACTCTCGTCGCATTTTGCTTACCCACGCTATAATATGCACTCTCGACAGTCGGTGTCATTTGAGAATAAAAAACTCCATGGGGAGAATCGAACCCTCGACATCCGGCCCAAAAGGTTTCGTGGCTACCAGTTAGACCACCGGGGCGACCGATAGCATATAGTAATTCAAGCACCTGCAGCCAGTCAGTGATGTCGGATTGCGTGATTGCATGCTTACGGCGAGCGGTTTTACGTAGTAGGTAGCCGGTTGGAATTGGTCTGGGCCGCCGTCTCCCATCGCCCCGGTAGACTATCTATTAATAGTGGTCAGCTTCAGAGACTACTGGCATTGGTACCCAAGTTCGAATCCCACCGTGGTGAGATTTTTACTTTATTTAAAAAAATAAAAAGGAACCAATTGCTGAGAGCGCCTTCGTGGCGTGGGTAGGCGGAATCCGACGCAAGGCGACGAGGGAAGAAAGTGCTGAAATCTTCTCGCGATAAAAATGCAAGGCACGTACCGTAGTGGGGAGGGTGGAGACGAGCCTACTTAGTGACCCCGGATCTGATTTACGACTAAAGAGGGAGAGAGAAAAGAAGGGCGAAGATACTAAATGGGAGGAACAAGAAAAAAAAAAAAAAAAAAAACTACATGACGCCTCCATGAACCCTGCTGACTAAATCCATACATTTCTGTATGAAACCCCTGCATTAGCGGGACGCGGCAGGACGACGCCTACTTACGAATTACTATTTATATGAGGGGTGGACACCCCTCCTTGATAAATACTGGTACTATTTACTATTTACGGAGGCTTTGGACTTTGCGCGTGAAGCCGACCTTCCGACCCGAACCCTAACCTAAACCCGAACCCTATACTCGTACCCGTGGTGAGTGCTTGGATGTTGTGCTTGGCAAGACTCTAGGTTGACTCGGCCGCCTTGGATGCCGTGCTTGGAAAGGCTCTATGCTGTGCTTGGGAAGACTCTATTAATAGGTTGACTCGAGATTCGGGATGCTGTAGCTGGGAAAAACTCCAAGTTGATTGAGCCGCGTATAACGTACCCTTAGCCAATCATCATCAGAGTGCCTAAATTGCTACCTTAGGAAGACTCACCATCAAGCTTTCAAACTTCGTCCACCACTGGTTTATGTTTACGATACCATGTATTGACGTAGTTACTATTAGGATCTATGAACTGCAGCATTCGGCACCCTATTACAGAGTAAAGGACACCTACCTATAATAACAAACTGGAAATCTGGTCCAGGCCACTAGCATTGGTAATTGGTACCCGAGTTCAAATCCCACCGTGCTTCGTGGTGTGGGTAGGCGGAATCCGACGCAAGTCGACGAGGGAAGAAAGTGCCGAAATCTTCTCGCGATAAAGATGCAAGGCACGTACCGTAGTGGGGAGGGGGGAGAAGAGCCTACGTAGTGACCCCGGATCTGAGTTACGACTACGTATTAATAATAGGGAAAGATAAATGAAGAGCGAAGATAATGAATGGGCTGGACAAAAAAAAAAAGTGGTCCTCAACTATTTTTGCGAACAAGACGCGGTGATACGATAGAAGAGACTCCCGTTTGTTTGGCTTGGCACGGAAATTGTGTTGCAATTTACTCGTAGAGATGTTGCTCTTTCTCGTCCATTTGCTCTTAACCCTTTTACTACTCCAAAAATGAGACCACACTATTTCCAAGTAGTTGTGTCCCAAAAAAGTGGTTGCAGTTCTGAAGGGGTTAACTCGGGTATGTAACGCCTCCGCAACAGCCGCAGTGGCGAGATACCCCGATCATATAAAAATGGTGCGGCAATCGCTCTCTCACAGCCTATATGGGTGATGACCCTCCAAAACAAGTTCGTCGACATCCAGCACACCCAGTGTCTGTGCCGATTATTCATCCTCGTAGAGCGATACTATTAATAGTTATGTGGTCACAAAAGTACGACACAGAAAGTTGACGAGGGAAGAAAGTGCTGAAATCTTCTCGCGATAAAAAGCAAGGCAATAACCGTAGTGGGGGAGGAGGGAGAAGAGCCTACTTTGTGACCCAGGATCTGAGTTACGACTATTAATAGGAAGCAGGAAGGAGAGAGAAAGGAAGGGCGAAGATAATAAATGGGATGGACACAAAAAAAGAAAAAAAAAGAAAAACAAAAAATACATATATACTACGCGGCAATGCGGGTGTGTGTGTGTTCTTCACATTAAACCTTCTTTTCTACCCGTCGACATCCAGCACACCCAGTGTCCGTGCCGATTCTTCATCCTAAAAAGGTACCAGTTCTGTGGTCACAAAACTACGACACAGATACTACATTCAGTGCAGTAAGCAGAGCAGACAATGCAATGCCATATACGACAGGCAAGACCTACCCTGCTAGCAATCCAGGTGCATGCGAGAGAAAAAGAGAAAAAAGTGAGCGATGCGAGCTCAAGCACAACACGCCAGGTCCTCCAACCTTCACATGCTACTCTTAATATTATACAGTAGTAGTTGACGGTTGACGGCAGTTGAGTGGTTGTGTTTCTACGATATGCGTGCGGGACCGCCGTGGTACATCACTCTGCCTGTGAAACGTCCCCTGGCAACGGGTACAGGCAGTATTTTAGTCTTTTATCCATTGTATATTCGTGTTATTTCCCAGTCTCTTTATTGTCTGTACACTACAACAGTATCGTTCTACGGAGGGGAGCCTGAGACCACGGAAGGAAGTAAATTGATTTTCGAATCGGTACGGAATCTGAATGTGTGTGCTGGCGTGTGAGCGGACGGAGCGTTTTTATTCTTATTGCACCCGTGATCTAAGTTTTGTGTCGGCCAGTCCTGCACACAACGAACGCTCGAGCCTAAGGAAAGGTGGAAAACGCACCGCCGCGATCGAAAATCACAAACGAAGCAGGGGTAGCGAACGCCGCTATTTCGTGCTTCGTCGCCAGCGGTATCGCTGCCGTGCCTCCCTGGAGGAGACACGGCGGAAAATACAACACATATCAATAAGAAAAACGGACAACCAAACGAACGATACAAAAACGGAAAGAACCACACGGGCTCGTCACCCACCAAGCCAGACAGGACTTATTCCAGAACAATAACGAACAGGAAAAAGAAAAGACAAACCAAACCAAAACACGACAATATGATGACATTCGAAGCAGCCGCAGAAGATTGCAGCACGAGTAGCCTAGACAGGTTCTACYTACCTGTACTATAATAGTCGGTCTGGTACCTTGCTAAACTGTCTGCTGTTTGCGTCCTGCATTTGTCAAATGCGGCTTACCGACGANGTCGTAGTTTTGTGACCACAGAACTGGTACCTTTTTAGGATGAAGAATCGGCACGGACACTGGGTGTGCTGGATGTCGACGGGTAGAAAGGAAGGTTTAATGTGAAGAACACACACACACACACACAGTGTCCGTGCCGATTCTTCATCCTAAAAAGGTACCAGTTCTGTGGTCACAAAACTACGACACAGATACTACGCTCAGTGCATTAAGCAGAGCAGACAATGCAATGCCATATACGACAGGCAAGACCTACCCTGCTAGCAATCCAGGTGCATGCGAGAGAAAAAGAGAAAAAAGTGAGCGATGCGAGCTCAAGCACAACACGCCAGGTCCTCCAACCTTCACATGCTACTCTTAATATTATACAGTAGTAGTTGACGGTTGACGGCAGTTGAGTGGTTGTGTTTCTACGATATGCGTGCGGGACCGCCGTGGTACATCACTCTGCCTGTGAAACGTCCCCTGGCAACGGGTACAGGCAGTATTTTAGTCTTTTATCCATTGTATATTCGTGTTATTTCCCAGTCTCTTTATTGTCTGTACACTACAACAGTATCGTTCTACGGAGGGGAGCCTGAGACCACGGAAGGAAGTAAATTGATTTTCGAATCGGTACGGAATCTGAATGTGTGTGCTGGCGTGTGAGCGGACGGAGCGTTTTTATTCTTATTGCACCCGTGATCTAAGTTTTGTGTCGGCCAGTCCTGCACACAACGAACGCTCGAGCCTAAGGAAAGGTGGAAAACGCACCGCCGCGATCGAAAATCACAAACGAAGCAGGGGTAGCGAACGCCGCTATTTCGTGCTTCGTCGCCAGCGGTATCGCTGCCGTGCCTCCCTGGAGGAGACACGGCGGAAAATACAACACATATCAATAAGAAAAACGGACAACCAAACGAACGATACAAAAACGGAAAGAACCACACGGGCTCGTCACCCACCAAGCCAGACAGGACTTATTCCAGAACAATAACGAACAGGAAAAAGAAAAGACAAACCAAACCAAAACACGACAATATGATGACATTCGAAGCAGCCGCAGAAGATTGCAGCACGAGTAGCCTAGACAGGTTCTACCTACCTGTACTATAATAGTCGGTCTGGTACCTTGCTAAACTGTCTGCTGTTTGCGTCCTGCATTTGTCAAATGCGGCTTACCGACGATTGTTTGTCCCCCCCCCCCTTCCCATTCCCTTGGACACCACCCACGAGACGGATGTGTGGCGCTTTCTACTCAAACCCGCCTCGTGCTTGTGCAACTTAACGAGCCGTTCGGCTGCTTCAAGGAACCCCCGATACCGCTTGCCCGCCTTCTTTGCTGCAACCGTCCACACTGCGGTATCAACACCAAACTCGAACGGGGAGTGTTTCGTGGACCCCTCAGAAGTGACTCGAGACACCCTGAGGTCGTTAACTAGGCCTCTATTACCAAGTATTTGGCTGTCCGCCCGGTCTCTGGCCCTCCCCACCGGCCATTGTCGATAACATCATCCGATTGGGTAACCGCCCCTTGTTTTGCCGCACCACGGCCCCTTCAAAGACAACCCGCCGTTTGCGAATGGTTCTTTAGATGCTCTCGCACCGTGTCTTACTGAGAGCCTTCGCGTACGAGAAGATGGGGTATTCGGTACGTTATCGGCGCTGGAAGCCATTGACCCGAGGAGGACTCTGTGGTGCACTGATTGGAGCTTGGCGAAGTGGTGCGCACTGAGAGTCCACGTCACACATCCATCCGTACATCATATATATATATATATAGGTCTCGATCGCCTCGACCTTCAACGTGCGGACTTCCAGAATTAGAGGGGCCGTCTTCACACCGCACAACTCCAGACTCAACCGCCGTTTGAGGCATACGCACATGATATGCTATGGATCTATGGATCCGTCCTTCGATATCGAGCGAGAGGCCAGCGTTTTCGTGGACAACGCCGCCGATGTGTAAGAACTGGGTCGCCTGTCTATGCCTTTTGCCACCTGCTTCGGTCACAAGCGGTGTAGCAGGGGATGTTTGGTGCTTGCTGTGTTCGTACGAGCAACGTCGTGTTCGTCTTCTGTTCCGACACGCCGACGTCAGCGGCTTCGAATAATGCAACAACAGCAGTCACGATGACAGTCATCATTTTAGCTAGTCCTTCCGCCGACTTCGAGACAATCCCTGCGTCATCATGTACGGGCACTCTGCCATGCATTACTTCAGTACCGATGCAGATACAAAACAGTTCGTACGTTGTGCGGATAGACTCGTGGTGTGTTGTCTTCTGTCTTCGCATTCAGCCATACAGTCAGTGATCTCATCGTCCGTTCGTACTGATAATTATTCTTCCATCCTATTGTACTCGTATAAATATCATATGTTACGAAGTACCTATAATACGATATGTATGGTACAGATCGCCCCGATGGTCTAATATTAATATTAATAGTGTTAACCTCGAACGCTTCTAAAAGTTGATGTCCGGGAATCGAATCTCACGTGGGTCGGACTTTTGAGTTTGTTTGCAAATAAAAATAAAACGGAATCAACTGCTGAGAGCGCCTATTAATAGTAGCGTGGGTAGGCACAATTCGATACCAGGTACGAGTCGACGAGGGAAGAAAAGGCTGAAATCTTCTCGCGATAAAAATGCAAGGCAAAAACCGTTGTGGGGGAGGGAGAGCAGCCTACTCTGTGACCCCGGATCTGAGTTACGAGGAGAGACAAAGGAAGGGCGAATATAATAAATTATGGGATGGGAAAAAAAAGAGAAGAAAAATGAAGAGTATACAAATGTAGTATATTAACAGTCGATACTTTATGATATGCTATGGTTAACTTCATGATTTATAGTATACCCTTTGTGTGGTAGATTGTGAAATGGTGAAATGTTGCGTTGGCGCACACATACATGCATCGTTCGTCAGAACCACCCTATACTTTTTTTTTTTATAGGGTCATCACCCATATAGGTCTCAGAACTGCGCGTAAACGGACAATCCGCCGGAGGCTATCTTGTATCTAGTACATATATACGAGTAGAGCATAAGAGTGCGAGCAAATGGTTGGCATACACTGTGTACAAGACGAAGGGGGTCGTAATGATAACCATTTGGTTGATATAATGTATAATATTATTGGCTTAGGAGCAGGGTTCGTGATACTGTAGACTGCTGTAGCGAGGTCTGAACGTCTGAACGAATCGCAATCGTAAATCGTAAACCAAAATGGATTTGTCTCGGTCACTCTAAAACGGGAAAACAAATGTGACGAGAGAAATAACAGCCGGTTTTCCTAATTGAGAATTGCCTTCCCGATGAGAATGAAAATCGATTTTAGTACTTCGTTTTTGTTTAAGAGTTGTATTTCGCTCACGATCAAAATTTGACCTAGAAAAGATGTTCCTCGATGGTAGGTATCGATCCACGAAATAAAATGAAATCGGCCTTGGCAGGCTAAAAAAAGCAAGGATTTAAGGGAATTTGCATTTATGAGCGAGGTCCCTCGCCCATAAATACAGATTTTCTGGGATCCTCGATATCTTGAGACTGCCGATGCCGATTTCGTTTATTTCTTTGTCATCGACGGGTGTCACAACTGACAATAGTTTACAGTGAAAAAAATGACTTTGAGGGAAGTAGATCCTCTTACAATCCAGTAACCAATATTTTCGATTTTCATTCTCATCGGAAAGGCAATTCTCAATCAGGATTTTCATTCTCATCGGAAAGGCAATTCTCAATTTGGAAAATCGGCTGTTAAATGGAGGTGAGACACAACGATAGCTTGTTATGTCACATATATCATATAATATGTATGGCAGTAGCCGTAAATCTGCCCGCGCAGGCGAACTTCTCAGACGTGCCCGCATAAAAGTTCCAAAACAATGAGGTAGGGTTTTGTCACGAAGCTGTAAGGCATTCGTTCCCGACGGGTGATATTATTTTGGCTTCGGCCAACGGCGGCCACCACCCCGACCCGGAACTCTAACCCTAACCCTAACCCTAAGGAGAGGCATGCCTGCTTGGTGTGCCATCAGGTCGTTGTGCTTGAGAAGGCTATATTTTCACTGCGGGCACATTTAAGGAAGTTTGCCTGAGCGGGAAGATTTACGCGAGCCGCGAGCCCCTTCCTGCTTGCCGTCCTTCACTTTGCTTTTCGAAAGGTCCGCTGCTCGCTCTGCCCACCAGCCGTATAATTGCACGTACGTGCTGTGGGCTGTTAGAACATGCACGTACTTTTGCACCATCTCCACCCTTGCTCCCACCCGGACCTGATCCCACCCGGGTCCGGCTCCGGAGAACTTGCACGTACGTGCCTGTGGGTACCAAATGGGATCGAGGTGCCAGGTGGCCTCCGGCAGCTCCTGCGGAGGGCTGATTATATTTCTGCACCTTGTGGGTGGGAGCAGGGTGCCAAATGGGATCAGATCCGGGTGGGATCAGGTCCGGGTGGGAGCAAGGGTGTAGATGGTGCAAAAGTACGTGCAGTTCTAACAGCCCACAGCACGTACGTGCAATAATGCGGCTGGTGGGCAGAGCGAGCAGCGGACCTTTCGAAAACAAAAGCAAAGGACGGCAAGCAGGAAGGGGCTCGCGGCTCGCGTAAATCTTCCTGCTCACAGGCACCTGTTTCACGTTTTACGTTTAAATTCGTTGGGTGTTCATGATCTTGACTATTAAATAGATTAATAGTCTTGACTTTTCAAGTTATTGTTATCGGTTGGCGTTTCGCGATCTTGACGTTGTACAAATATAACTACAGTTGGTTGGTTGACGTTCTCGATCTTGACCTTTCGTTACATCAATACTACATAATAAAATGGGCCTCTCCGCCCCAATGGCGGATCGACCAAAATATGGATAAAGCAGGTCGCCCGAACGAATAAAAAAAGGTATGAGGTGGTATTGGACTCATATTATTATTATCTTTGCCATCCGACAATGTGCAGCATGATCTTCAGCGTTGACCACTCATAAAATTCCCCAAAGTAGGAAACCACGGAAACCAAGGAAACCTATGCGTACAGTCTAACACCCTTCTATGTCTGCTTCCCGCCAAGATTTATCCACAATACTCCATTTGTTGTCCTTGCTCCCTCTTTCTTCCCAATATGCACTATTTACGTTCAATTCTTGAGTCCTATCTATGCCGCATCCAAGCTCCATCCCCACGCCATCGGTGTGGGTCTGTCATCCCCCCCTCCTGCTCCTCCTCGCTTCCTGGCGGCCCCTGAGCTGAAGTTTGAAGCGTGAAACCCTCCTGGAAAATGGCGACCTGTGTGGTTACCGAGACGATTTGCAACAGGCGTTCTTTCACCACCCCTTTCCTAGCCATCGACCCACCGTCCCTCTCCCCCACAACACTAGCAGCCAGCTGGTCGATGAAAGTGCTGCCCTCTACCCCGAGACGACGCCCAAAGCTTTCCACCGCTAAAGTGGTAAGTTTGTGACTCCGTTCGTCGAAGGACACATGTCCCGGACGAGCGTAGTGTTGGCGCTTGCGCGCCTCGGAGGTAGAGGCAGCTGATCCATCGTGATCAGCACTGCCTCCTCGCAGGTGTAGGAGTACCTGCGCTTGAGGGTCAGCGTGGGTGACGTTCAGCCGGATGGACTTCTCCCTGTACCCCCTATATTAATAGTAGGTTAATGGTGATGCGGCATACACACATATTCGGCAATACCTCGTAGGAATACAGTAGCCTCTCCGCCCCAATGGCGGATCGGCCATAATATGGATAAAGCAGGTCGTCCGAACGAATTGAAAAATGTATACCTGGTACATGAGGCGGTATAGGACTCATAGTAGGCTCATGGTTACCAGGTACCAGGTATGCAGCAATAGGAATTAATACGGCAGTACGAGTATAGGATCACCACCAGCAGTGCGTAGTAGAACTGGACTGCAGCACGAAGCAGAACCCACCTAGTAATAATAAGATGTCGTGAGACCTATGCACACCATGTATCACAATAATAGCGATGCAGCGTGTGGGTGTCGCCCAGTGATGCATTCGCCACGTAGATTTTACCCAATCCACTGTCCAAGTTCGTGAGAGGTTGAGAGAGAAGGGGCCGACGTGCGTCCGTAAAAGAGAGAAACAAATTAAAAGGGAAACTGAAAGCCCGAACCGTTCTTGTATTATGGGAAATTTTATTTTTGGGCTCCATCTGCAGGAACTGATTTCTAGGCCCAATGTACCCGTTTTACTCCGTTGGGCAGTCAAAAACACCGATACCACTCTCAAGATCCACCCGGTAGAATTCCGAGTGCTTGCTGGGGCACTTCTCCGTTTTTCCAGGGTCCCAGTTTGATTTTTGGAGCAACCAATCAGTTTTCAGAAATATGTATTGTTGGTCAAAACTGTGGCAAAAAATAATGGATATTTGACGACTTTTGGCTAAAAATCATCATGGTCGTCAGAACAGGCAAAATGGACGAACAGTAACTACGACCCTGGAGAAACGGAAACGTACGGCAGAAAGCTCTCGGAAAACTACGGGGGGCATTCTGACGAGTCTATGACGGGTGTTTTGGGCCGTCCGGCGGAGTAAATCGCGTATCTTCGGCCTTAAATGTCAGTTCTGAGTTCTGAGGGCCCAAAATCAATTTCCCTTACGCAATAGATGGTCTAAAGTCGGGTTACCCGCCGTAATCTAACACACCTTGGATAACGTAACGCACGACTCCCGCTTTAAGCGCATCACTGATAACCCATGTTACGCACCCAAGAAGTTAAAACGGTAGCATAACAACATTATATTATGATACAGCAATGGCAGGTCCAGCCGTCACGCTGGTAACACATGTTATGCACCCAAGAGCCCAAAACCGTAACACAGCAACATTAAACGGCCGATTTTCCGAATTGAGAATTGCCTTTCCGATGAGAATGAAAATCGAAAATATTGGTTTTCGAATTGTAAGATATGTACTTCCCTCACATTCATTTTTTTCACTGTAAACTATTGTCAGTTGTGACACCCGTCGATGACAAAAAAAAGAACGAAATAGGCATCGGCAGTCTCAAGATATCGAAGATCCCAGAAAATCTGGATTTATGGGCGAGTTACCTCGCTCATAAATGCAAATTCCCTTAAATCCTCGATTTTACGAGCCTGTCAAGGGTGCAAGATTGATTTCAATTTGTTTTCGTGGATCGATACTTACCATCGTGGAACATATTTTCTAGGTCAAATTTTGATCGTGAGCGAAATACAACTCTTAAACAATAACTACGTACAACATCGATTTTCATTCTCATCGGAAAGTCAATTCTCAATTTGGAAAATCGGCTGTTATTACACAGATCCTCCACAGGTGTTCCGAGTATACTCGATACTCGGAGTATCGAGTATTTTTCGTACCCCGAGTACTGAGAGTATTAGAGTATTGGTGGCCTAAATACTCGGAGTATTTTGAGTATGAGCAGTACTGAAGGCCCAAATACTCCGAGTACTGGGAGTATGAGCAGTAATTGCCCTCGAGTACAAGCAGTACCCGGAGTAGAAACAGCTAAAGTACTCGCAGTACTCCCGAGTATCGAGAGTATTGAACACCGAAATGCTGCGAGTACACAAAGTACCTGAAATATGCTTGCTCTGTGAATTTTGAAATGCTCTAAACGCCAGTCACATGCTCCCAGAACCTGGGAGGAATGACGGCCCAGTCTTTAAAATGATACAAAGATGCTCCTAATATACTTAACACTCCGAGTATACTCCGAGTATCGAGTACATTTCGTACTCCGAGTACTGAAAGTATTGGAGTACTGGCAGCCTGAATACTCGGGAGTACTTGGAGTATGAGCAGTACTGAAGGCCCAAACACTGCGAGTACAAGGAGTACCCGCAGTATCGGACCCCGAAATACTCCGAGTTTGGCAGTATGTGCAGTACAGAATCTCGAAATACTTCGAGTACGAGCAGTATTCCGAAGTACATGGACCCCAAATACTGCGAGTACACGAAGTACCTGAAGTATTTTATCTTTAGTACTCCTTACTTTACTCCAAAGTACTCGGAGCACCTGTGCAGCATTTTGTCAAATCAATGAACTGCTGTCCAACCGTCGCGTAGTAACTTAGTGCTACGTTCAGTTGTAGCCATTTAGGGTAACGTGCTAACGTAACATTACAGTCAGATCGTCAATGCGAGTACCATGCTAACATAATGTTATACGTTCTTCGGCACTTCGGCATTTACATAACATCCTAGCATAGTGTTACATCGCGACCAGCTCCGACGATGACTTACCTAACTAACGTCAAATAATTTTACGCTATCCGGCCTTAAGGAAGAACAAGGGGGGCTCGAAAAACGTTCGAATAACATATTGTTAGTGATATGACAAGCACGATAATCTCTATGAATGTTATGTTAGGGCGCCATACCTAACACTACCCTAAGCCCCAGCATAATGTCACCGTGCTCACAACATTATTATGTGATGCAGGAAGTTCGCGAATTGACGGATTGTGAGCACGGTGCATGTTAGGTTGATAACGTCCAAGCGTGGACACATCCTAATAATAGGTTGCGATGTTAGTGCACGTACCGGTCACGGCGTAACTACTATGCTACCGTGCCAGAGCCGCCGACATCGAGGAAAAAGGTAACGGTAACTCGTTACAACGTTCGTTGATACGCATCTAACACTATGTTACCGCGTTGTGCGATTACTCCTCCACTGCTATTACGGGGGACCATAGTAAACACTAGTAAATAGGACCAAATATTGTTGGTAAAATAGGGAAATATATAGGTTTTTGTGTGTACCGTAGGTCCTATTTACTACATTAGCCCACCCCGTAATAGCACTATGTTAGGACGAGGCCATGCCGATGTCTTACCCCCATGACGTAGACAATACCCCCGATAACATAGATATGGGTTATATATCCGCGTGAAAACGTTATCCGAGGTGTGTAAAACCCATATGGAAAGATGCATGGCAAAATCATGGAAATTCTCGCTGACCACTCAGTTGCTGAATATAGTAACCATCATAACAGATGCTCCGGCATGTCTTTACGTGCACGAATGCAGTAGTAACAGCACGCAGAGTGCTAGCTAGGGTTAGCAACTAAAAAAACAGACCGTCGGGAGATTCGAACCACGGAGCATGCATCCAAAAGCGAGCGCTCCACCGCTGACCGTCGGGTATTCACTACGTACAGCGAAAAAAAAACGAGACAATCAATGCCCGTTCTACTGTATCGCCGGGCAACAACAAAATAACAGAAAAAAAAACAGATCTTGCTGCGGTGCTGTACATACGTAACTATGCTGTAAACCCTGGTACTGCTGTATATACGCACAACGTAAAAAACGTGAGCATAACTGTTGTATAACACCCCGGTGTTTGTACAAACAACGCACCTGTGGCTCGGTCGTGTAGATTTGGGGGCGGCGGGCGGGTATATCACGAATAATACAACCACAAGGAAACAAATCGAGCCAATACCCGTTATTTCGCCGGGCAAACACAAAACACGAAGACAACCAATCGTGTGGGTTTTAGTTCACTAGCCGTTGCTCGGTCGTGTAGACGCGGGAGGTCGGGTATATCACTACTGATACGAAAAATAAAACGAGCCAATACCCTTTATTTTGCCTGGAAAAAAACTAAAAACGAAGCACACAAATCTTATTGGTTACAACTGTAGCGAAACAAAAAGAAGCAAAGAATGCGGGCAAGGTGGGGTCCGAGCCCCGGATTTTCCTGCAGGGAATCGAGCGCTCCTGCCAGCTGATCCAAAGTAAAAGAGCGATTATTTTCCGCCTCCGGGAGGCCATTTGTTGTAAAAAAGTTTATTTTTAAACATCACATTAAATAATCGGTCGAATTTCTAGCTATAATATATGGTAGCAATGATTAATATAGTGATGCCATCATGTTTGATTCGGAGAGGACTTACTTGCTCGATTTCCGTACGCCCGTTAACTCATGCCTGGTACCTGGTAAATACATAGTCTTATGGCGACGAACAGTCAACCTTTAGTTGGGTCGTCCCGTACAGCTGAGGGTAAGGCTATGATATGGCTATAATTCTGCAGCTACGGCTGAGCCTAAAGCTAAACCTAAAACTACGGTGCGGCTAAGACTAAGACTAAGACTAAGGCTGAAGTGAGTCTTAAAGGCCGTTACTGAGCGTATATGGCTAAGAAGGCTGGATCTAAGGCTATACGACTGAGACTACGGTTAGGCTGAAAGCCCACATGTATTTGTACGTGTCTCTGTCATCTATTATACCTGGTACCGTATACAGGCAGTATCTCTGTCTAAGCTAAAGCCTATAGACCGCGAGGACCATTGGCAGAGGCTAATGCTAATTAATAGGGTGTCTTGACAATCCTCCAGCGAAACCACTCGAGTCTCGCACCGCCTCTTCGTCCCTAGCCCAATCCTCCCTCCTCGCTCCCCCCCCCCCCCCCCCCCCCCCCCCCCCCCCCCCTCCCCCCGGGGCACGACAAAAGCCAACGATGACCAGCAATCAGAGTGTGGCATACTGAAGAAAACCATACGATAATAACGTGTCCCTCTTTGGTCAAAATTCATGAACCCACACTACTTGTAGCTCAACGAATTAATTAATTAATTAATAGTATGAGCAATCCCGCGGTAGGGGTACCACTTTTAGGCTCAATGTTTTCTGACGAGCTGTGCTCCTCACGTGAGTAACCACCGGATAATATTATTATGTTGCTGGTATATTTGTTACTGGACTACCGCATTGTAAGGTTTGGTCGGGTTGCGCGAACGAGTGTTTCCGAAGTCATGTTGCGGGTGAGGTATTGAGCTCCTCATGTGACAAACTCAGAAAATTCTGCTGCGCCCCTACCCTTTCCCCCATATATATTATATATATTATATATATTATGGCTACTTTGCTTCTAAACGAGCTTATTATGGTTCCTTTATACGTACCCTTACACTACGAGTATTCATAAACATCGGCAAGTGAGTCTATCCTAAATTACGCAGTGAATTTCGGTAGAGGTACGCCATTTAGTTTGCGAATTTAATTAATTACAACCCCCTCTTTTCCTGACAACAGCAAAAAGTATTAAACCGAATCCCGTACAGTTATATATCATGTTACAAGCAGTATTCCAACGGTCCTTACGTTTCCGTCGAGAGTGGCAGAATATACAGGGATATATATCATAGTCATTGGAGAAAGACCGGAATTTTCCAGGAATGTTGCTTGTGGTTTTTGTTTTCCAGTGGCAACAAAAACAAAATGAAAAGAGCCTGCAACCAAGACTGAAGAACTGTATTTTCAGCTTGAAAAGAGGCCGAGAGCCGCGACTCTCGTGGAAACGCGCAGCTAGCCATCACTACACCTACACTGCTGTGGTACGTTTGACGCAACTCCTGTTTCGACTGCCCCCTCGTGGTCAGAGCACGGTGGTTGGGTCTGGCAACGAGGCTTGTGTCTCCGAGCTGCTGCAAATCTGCAAATTGCCCAGCCACGCTCTCAAACAAAATTATCAGAGCTTGAGCCAGCATCTCCGCCTAACTAAACCACGGTTACGAGGCACCCCACGATCCACGGGGTCATTATAATGTTGATCGTTTTGAATTTCGATGCATGCATCGCTTGTGGTGTCAATCGCCCCATACTCGTTTGTACCAGAAATGAGCAGAATTGCGGCGCGTCGGTTTTCATCTACAAGAAATTCGCGGGTCAGAGGCTGACACCTCGCTGCCGGAGGGTTCTATGTCGCTGCGGCGGCTTGAGGCCGTCTCCCGAAGTCAAAGGAACCACTTGAGAGGCTGCTGCTTGTCGTGGGGTGCCTTGTCGAGGGAGAACGGGCTGGTGTTCGAAGTCGATCCTTGATTTGCTTTGTTGAGATTTACATCCCTCTCTTGGCGAATCAGGACGGACGGCAGCCCCACCTCTGAAGGGCGAAACCACTTGCTTCGCTGATTGCTCTCTTCGATCCCTCTTGTAGAGTACAACAGTAGCCACGCCAAATATCACGTGCACCCCTCTTCCCTAGGTCGAGCACAAGTTGCGCCTATAAGCAGCAGAGTCTGCACAAGTTTCCCACCCTGTCATCCACGAAACGACATTGGTGACATTATTGTACGAGGACTCGTAATGTGTGATTTTTTTACAGCAGTACAAGCACCGAACGAGTACGGGGTGGCTGACACCACCAGCGATGCAAGCATCGAAATTGAAAACGGCCAGCGTTGCAATGACCCCGTGGGTCGCGAGGTGGCTCGTAACCCTGGTGTAGTTGGGCGGAGATGCTGGCTCAAGTCCTAATAATTTTGTTTGAGAGCGTAGCTGGGGCGAGCGGTGTGCAGATTTGCAGCAGCTCGGAGACACAAGCCTCGTTGCCAGATCCTACCATTGTGCTTTGACCACGAGGGATCAGTCGATAGGGAATTGCGTCAAACGTACCCCAGTGCAGGTGTACTGATGGTCAGCTGCGCGTTGCCACGGAAGCCGCGGGTCCCGGCCTCTTTACAGCTGCCGAAGATACGGTTCTTGGTTGCCGGCTCTTTTCATTTTGTTTTTTTCGTCACTGGAAAAATTAATCACGAGCAACATTCCTGGAAAATTCCGGTCTTTCTCAAATGACTACGATCCCTGTAGTACAATTCAGCGGTCCTTCTAGCTGAGACGAGGGATTGGCAGATTTGCGGCAGCTCGGAGACACAAGCCTCGTTGCCAGATCCTACAATTGTGCTTTGACCATGAGGGATCAGTCGAGACGGGAATTGCGTCAAACGTACAACAGTGTGGGTGTAGTGATTGCTAGCTGCGCGTTTCCACGAAAGCCGCGGGTCCCGGCCTCTTTTACAGCTGAAGATACGGTTCTCGGTTGCCGGCTCTTTTCATTTTGTTTTTGTTGTCACTGGAAAAACAAATCACGAGCAACATTCCTGGAAAATTCCGGTCTTTCTCAAATGACTACGATCCGTGTAGTATAATTCAACGGTCCTTCCCTCCTTGTATCGGTATTTGATTTGGTTTCCCAACCCTCAAAAACCATGCCGCACAAATGATTCCGCGGAAGCGTGATTTTTTGGTGGGGCTAAGGTTTCTAAAGATGTCAATACATATACTTTGAAACTCGTAGGCGTTTATCGTAACAGCCTTGTACGGTTCGCAGAACAACACACACACACTTTTGGCACGGACGTCTCCCCTTGTTGGTACGATCATGTAAATACGTCTAACGTCGACAATTTCGACTTATTGGCCGAATCACGGCCCGAAGGCTAATTATTATTACAATACACTCGGTATAATATGGATGTTACTACTGTATTAATAATATTCATGTAAAAAATAAAATATTTACAGTAGCATTAACCGTTACAGTATGCAACCCCCCCCCCCCCCCCCAGGAACACGAACATTTCCCCTATCTCGCGATATACAGCCCGCACGCCGAAGCCAACTAGACGGATGCGTTCCTGTTGTTGATGCGGACACGTGAGTGCGTTTCGTGTAGTGTTGACAATTCCCATAACAGTACTTATTGTTTTACAGTACGGCCCGGAGGTGGAATGCTACGTTGGCTGCTGGAACAAGCTCGTGCCGGGTAACGCTCAGTAATAATCCCGGGGCACTACATTGACCACCATCATCCGAGAAGCCGCGTGGGAAATATTGTACCCAAATGAAATGTGACCAACCTTTGATCGGCAGCAATGAATGACCATATACTTACCCCCCGGCCTTACATTCCGTTGTCCACCAGATCGTTGGTCCGATGCTGTCTTCGCAAGCATCGCTAGTCGAGATCATGTCCAACAATGTGTTCGGTTTACCGCTGGTCACTCCGTCCGCCTCCGCGGCTCGGGCTGTCACCTACTTCGCCTCGAGAGCGCAAGGGCTTGGTGCAGTGCCAAGCTATCTTTTCGGGACACAACCGGACATCTTCGAGCAGATGGAAGCGTTGGCGAGGCTCGTTCTCGACATGAAGGCACAGCGGGACGCTGTCCGTGGCTGGTAAGATGTGCAACCCAAGCAAATGAAGCCGTTTGGTTCAATTTCGGCGGCACAACTGCCCAAACTTGGCTCGAATCTTGGTCACATTACTGTATGGGCACACACTCGTGTGCTGCCTGTAGACAAACTGCTGTACGACACCCAGCTGTTGCTCAGTCCAGTATATATAGCTTACAGTAGTAGCTTCGTCGTCGGAATATTCACTTGTTGTCGTCAAATTTGCTGGCACTTAGACGCAACCTTTCCTGCCTACACCTGTTGCACGGAATACGCAATCTACCGTTGAACGACCAGCCAATAACTCCAGTTCTCGCCCATCCCACTCTCTTGCCATGCACAACTACCAGGATCCAATCAACTGAGCGCGTCTCCGTGATTTACCCAGATGACGGATACGGGCCTATTGCCGCTTCCGCCTTCGCTCGAGCAGTTCGGAGTATTATCGGCGTCAACATCGTCTTCGGTGGTGCGGCTAGTCCAATCCCATCTACTATCGATATTGGCGTATCGTGAGTTGGATGTGGGCATACGTGCGCCCTGATACAGCACACTCGACTGCCTGCATGCATGAACACGTTGAGCTGGCTCTTTGATACACAGTAGATGTGCAGGGTGCTTTGGGTACAGTAGTAAGCCGGCTTCTACTGCGGACGTGGTGCGTCTGCCGCCGTCATCAGCGTTATCCGATCCCAGAAGAACGGGGTTCCTCAACCCACACAAAGACGATGGATTGCCGTATATGTTTCCGTACAGCGGTGTGGTTCATTCGTAAGCTGCTTCAACTCTGCTATCGGAGTAGCATGGTGTGTGGCGTGGGTAACTACTACCTGGTAATTTATCCGCTGAGGTAAGCTTGCCAATATTGGCGTTACGCCAGTAACCAGCTTTATCTGCAGCCCTACAGGTGTTTGAGCGCAGTGGCATGGATCAAACGCCTAACATATCACATGTGCACTTCTGTAGGGTTCTATGACCCGAAGCACTTGGGCGTAACTTGTCGCCGTGCAAGCGTACAAGTACGTCCAGGAGAAAAAAATAGCACGTACCGTCGACACTGACTGTACGGCGGCGCGCGCACTTCACGGTTGGTCCACCGTCGCGTCTACCCGTGCACAACAAACGCATAGCTGGACACCCTCTCAACAACTACACATTACGGTCAGATTAACGAAGAATAGTTTTTCTAGCATAGGGCATGTGCGTCAATTGTTAGTCGATACGCGTTGTTTATCGCTAAATAAACACACTGCTTATCCGTTGCTCGATTCTCGCGAAATTCAACAATCTGAAGCATGCCGGTACCATTACGCGCGGGGACGGACTTCCAGCCCGTGCTTCGATCTTTGATAGAGGAGGACGCGTCCATCATCGTTCTTTTGGCTGAGGGTTTCGACGGGAAGTTCATCAGATCCGTGCTCGCGCAGGTAAAGCAAATCAAAGATATGCACAACGTTTATGAATTGTCAAGCTGTAGTTGCGTCAAGTGCTGTACACCTGATGCGGATCACTGGATCGGGGAGTTGGAGATGCCCCATAGGAGTAGGCATGAATGCAGTAATGCCTTCGAAAAAAACGAAAACCTGTATACATCACAGCACTGTAGTAGCTTGTACTACAGTAGCCTCAATAGACGATTAGGGTCACATTCTTATCGAGAAACGTTTTTTCAGAGTTTCCTAAATGTTTTCCCAACAAATTCAGGAAACATTTCCAAAGTTTGGAAATTTAACAGAGGGCAAAATGTTTGGAAGGCATCGCATTCCAATATTTGGGGGGGGGGGAATGGAAAATATGGAAATACATTTTTTTTGCGCGAGAAAAGTATTGGAAATTTCGGAAATTCATGGCTCCGATAAGAATGACCCTTACTGTAGTGACGCCCTCCTCAAACGTATTTCCGTGCCGCGTGAAGGTGTAGGCTCTACACGTTTTAGTACTCAAAACACGCCACAGTATGTATCAACGAGCGAGCTAAGCTGATATTCTGGCGTCAAAGCTGCACAAGGTATCATCGCCCCCCCTCCCCCCCGCCCCCCCCCCGTACCTTCGTGTTTATGTGCCGTTGTGGCGCGTGGATTGCGCAGGCTCGAGATATGGGTCTGGTAAACAAAAACATACAATGGTATCTGAACGGCGAGACGGCCATGGACGGCATATTCACCGTCAACGATACCCACCACGACTCCGAGCTTGCCTACGACCTGAGGGGGACATTGGGCGTCCGGGCGTGCCCCCCGATCGAAGGTTAGCATGTGTCTCAATTTTCATACGTACACAGCACGTGTACGTCATGCACTACTGTAGTATTGGTTACATTTGACATACATTAGTTTACGAATAGGCAAGTCTTGTTCTGGCGGTGCGCTGTGGTTTTGCTTCCGAACTATAGTTCGTGTCGTAGCTTCCAGAGGGAAGAGTGGCGGTGAAAACGTTTGATCGAATGCGAGTTTGGTTTGCGACCGTGAGTCTAGGTACAGTACAAATCTTGCTCAACCATACATCTCTGTCGGTATGTGTTTACCACACGAAGAAGGCAGTCAAGGATAACAAATTTCCACGGAAATCGCGAAACTATCATTCCGGTACATTTTGTAGCGCCAACGATTGAAAATCACAGACGATTGGCGCCGCACCAAATCCCTACCTTGTCCCCGCTTCCATCCGACATCTCCCACCACTGAGCGCCCTTGGTCGTGAGCAACTGCCCCGCTAAAAACCAAGGTGCGAGGCCTGTTGCGAATGTGCAGTCAAAGGGTGGCCGGCTTAGCACGAACTCATCTCACGCCTTGACCCACATCCCAACCCTCCAGGTCCAGGGTCAGATCAAATCCTGGCTCTCACATCAAGATGGGAGTCGTTAAACAGCGGCGTCTACCCAGGAGCCGGCCCTGGCACTCTCACGCCCGACGGCCGACTGGACCCTCTTCTCGCCTACGCTTACGATTCTGTATTTGCCCTTGCGGGCGGCATTGGGGCAGAGCAGGCGACGGCGAAGTCTTGGGGTGCATCTCTGCGCGGCTTTGTAACCGAGAGGTACGTCACTGCAAGAGCAGCGAGCGGAACAATTCATCCATCCGTATTGTTCAGCGGTGTGGTGTTTTGCTTCAAGGCCACATGTGCGCATCATCCGTAGCCGCCGCCCGGCCTCCCATCGGGCTATAGGCGAGAATCACTCCGGACCCCTGTGTCCCCGGTAATGCCCCCACACGGTAAGCCTCCTGAACGCATGCTACGGTAGCCTGCATGCAGGTGCACCATGTTTTTGCCTCATAAGGGTGGTCACTTATCACTTGAGGAGCTCTATACCTCACCCAAAAACTGATTTGCTACAGCAGGAGGAAACTAAAAGTGCCCGCCGAGACGAACAATCCCCTGGCTCAAGTGTGAAATTATTTTTTTGGCAACGAAAGAACGAAAAGAACGAAAATCCGGCGATCTTGGGTTAAGGAGCCTTTCATAGGTCATTCAGAAAATCTTTCAGCCAAAACCAATGCAACATCTATCGTAGCACGCGTCCCTGTCCCCGCCTGGAGTACGCCGGAGAACGGTCGATGGCTTAGCTTTAGCGCGTAACGACTCATCCAGCCGATGCTTACGTGTATCGTAGCTCAGAGCGCACCCCTCCCTCGCATCTTGTCGCAGCTGCCCGTTCAGCACGGAAGGGTTGTGGGAGGATGGGGAGTTCATCCGAAGTTCCACTCTCGGGGTGGAGTTTGTGGGCGTCACAGGCAACGTCAAGTTTATCGGCGGTGAAAACTTGGTCACGAACGGCGCGGGCACGGCAGGCTCCGGGTGGCGAGATGGCAACCAAACCACTTTTTGCGGTGTAAACCTGCAGCCTTACGAGCCTCTAGGGGCAACTTTTGCAACTATGTGGACCTGGCGGCACGAACAGCGGTCTGACACCACCCATACGGCAGGGTTTGAGGTAGGTAGATGGTGGCTGCTGGCACGGAATACGCTTCTGTATCTCCAACAGCAGCCAGGCGGGTGTTATAAAGTGTTTTTGGGGGAGGCGGGCCGTTCAACCTTGAAGCCGCTTTCTCGATTTCGAGGAGGCTGCTTGTTCTAGTTTTTAGTGGCGGGCGAGTCCTTTCGTCACAGTTAACGACGGTGAAGCCTGCGTGCATCTATATATGCCCCGTGTGGTGCCCATGGGTTTGTCCTCCCAGTCCGGGCTCTTGGTTTCATGCTGCCCAGTCGTTTGGCGCGTTCCGCTGAGCCGTTTGCTTTGCTGAGCCAACCAACGATGGCAGTCGTCTTCAAGTTTGAAGCACTCCTCTGCTATAGAACTGTATCGGTATGTTCGGCTGCGGTGTGATATTTGGGTTCACGGCAGAGTGAGGTGCAAACTTACGCTGTTTGAACGCCAGTTATGACTTCCTTCGCTTATGAAGTATCTTGCAGCTCCTCCTACGTTTAGAGGCTGTGCGGCTCATCCAGAAGCCCTACGTAGTACACTCACGCTGCGCTGCATGCCTGTTGTCGACGTTCGTGCTCGCAGAAACTCGATCCGCTTCAAATGGAGCAGACGTATCCGGCAGGAGGGGCGGCGTATCCGTTCGACAGACCAACAATAGCTAACGCGCATTTCGAGGTGGGGAACTTGGGCTGGTGCGTGTATATCCTATGGCTTGTATTGTGTCCTTCGAAGGGGAAAAATAAGTAAACGCCTTGAACTATTAATAGTATTTACAGTAATTACATTAAAAAAAATGGCGTTGCATCGCAGGCTTTGGTGAGTGTACCAAGCGGGCGCCGGGTGTGTGGTTCTCCCCGTTTTGCAGAATGAATGAACGGTATACGATACACGTATCATGTGTATCGTGCGCCTAGTACATATAGGTAGAAAACTTATTTAACTGTCCTGATTGCGTGTAGATTAATTAAAACAAATAACGTTGTACTTGTATGGTAGACTTTGGTGAATATGCCAAACGGGGGCCGGGTGTTGCAGCATTAAAAATAATTGTTTCCACAGGAAATATATGCAATGCATGACGTATGCATACTGTACTGTAGTATGGTCCATATATGTGCGTGTCTTCATTACTTGGATCGATTCAGCGATTACTCGCCCAATTTTCTGTGCGGATTCGAGGGAACGCTGGTCCTGGTTTCGTCGCTCATATCCACAACCTTACAGTAGTAGTACTCGACATTTCTTGCCGTTGAACAGCTTGGGTAGAGAGTTTCTGGCGTTTGATCCTACGAAACACATCGGCAAGGATGTAGCGCTTGGTGACCTCCCCTATCGAACGACGTGGTGCATTTCACCGCCGAATACATACCGCGGGGACTCTTGGCCCAGGTCATCACCGAAGAGACAGTGGTCCCATTCGCGATAATAACTGGGCAAGAGACGACCAGCAGCGACTACAAGGGCATTTCGCTGGAAATGTTGCAGGTGCGAACGTGACAACTCTGCAGCAGTAGTAGCTTGTAGCAAGGTCTTATCCAAACGCACGCCAATGAAGATACCTGCAGTGAGCAGGTGTAAGATCCGTGTACTCACAGGCTTATCGTCGCCCAACACGCTAGCGTGACTGTGAGCACGCCTTGCTGTACGTGAGCGAGTGGCCTGTTCCATTATGGTTGGCCCGTTTTTTAATTCACTGCTGCGGTGTGTCACGAAGACGGCATGAACCCCCAAGAATATCAACCCTTTCTGCAATGGGTTCCTCCTTGTCAACAATCCGCCGCGAAGAATACACCGTGAAAAGCATGTTTGACTACTGTACCACAGGATACTGCTGTAGTGTTGTCTGCCTCAACACCCCTTCCTTCCGCGGCTGTTTGAGCCCCACGAATGTTGCAGCAGCGTGAGCCCTCGGACCCTTTTGTTTCACCTCTGTCTTGAGTTCGTTGATGGACAGATTAAACCTTCTGTAGGCTTCGTAGCTCCTCCAAGCGCTCCAAGCTCCAGAATCGCCAGAATCCCCCAGTTTTCTATCATTCCAGGTGCCGAAACAGGCGACGCGGGGGATATTTGTGAGGCGGCAAGCGCGATGTGGGCGATGTGCGTATCACACCGCACCGGTGGGTATATCCTTTGACGGGCGGAAATATCGTTTGACTGGTGGTCAGGAGATTTGGCTTTTGGTATTCGTTCTGTGATGCGCTGTTGTGGTTTTGAGCAAAGAACAGGTTCGGTGTACTTTACACTCTACCCTGGTAGTGCGTCATTCGGCTTTCCGCAAGCAAAGGAAGGCGTTTCCATTTCGGAAACCTATCCTTTAATCCTCCAGCCAAGCCAGAGAGCCTTGTCTGACAGCCCAACCCCTGCCTATATACCGGCCCCTCCGCGCGGCACTGGTCCGGACAGTCGGCACGCTCCAATGCTCTAAATATTGGCGCACGGCGCTGCAATATGGAAAGGACGTGCGATGCGTACCATTGCTTGGGTTTGAACTTGATCGGCTGCGGTGGGAAAGGCGTATTGCGCACATAATTAATGCACACATGCAGGGATGCCGCATGAACCTACCTCCGCCCGGTCGCTCACTTAACGGACTTGAAACGACACAGTTCTACTTCCCTACCTTGCTGTTTTTACTCCACGTTAAACTGACCAGGAACTCTCGAGGCGGATGGGATTCACGTACAACGTTTCGGTCGCTGATAGCTCGGTGTCGCAGGATTCGGTAGTCACTTCCGTCGCTGACGGAACGTTCGACATGGCCGCCAGCTCGATCACGATCACCGCCCCCCGGATGGACTCGGTGTCCTTCTCCCACCCATACTACAGCACTAGCCTGTCCTTCGTATACCGCAAGGCTACCAACGAGGTATGTGTGTGATACTTGTGATACGAGTAACGTTTTGGCTACGTACGGTAGTTGTGCTACGTGCGGTAGTTATTCTTCATGGCCGGGCCAAGCAAAGATGCCGAAATGTACATCGGCGCCAGGAAAAAACGTGTTGGCTTGTGGTGGTCACAACCGTTCTCACGTTTAGCGGGTGCGCTATCGAGAGAGGTCGCCATGAGTGCATCCATCAAAACACAGTTTTGCTTGGTTCCTACAGATGAGCGATCTCTCAAGCGGAATTGAGAAGGTGACGCGAGAATCAACGCGACAGGCGACCGGCCTTGCTCAAACCACCGCGTGTCCAGTGACGGGTCCCATCCACTGCAGCAGACGAGAGCATGTCAACGCGCACGGTAGAAAATAAAAGAAACAACAACAACAACAACAACAACAACAACAACAACTCCAAGCCGCTTCAACCACGACCGACCGCGTCGCTTCTGGCTAACACACGCTTAGCACCCACCCCTCCCATGCTGCAGATTTCGCTGTGGCATATGTTCGGGCCGTTCGAAAACAGTGTCTGGGTGGCCGTGTTCGTGGCCACGGCCGTAGTATTCATGCTACTCTGGGTGTTCGATGGGGCCAAGATGGGGACCGACCAAAATAACAAGATGCCCCAGGTACAATGCATTTGTTGGCGTCGTAGAGTAAACGGGTCGGCTTCAGAAAGAGCATCCCGGTGGTGCAGGATTGCTCCGTGGCAGCATGTGTTGGTGTTTTACTCGTTTTGCTTGGATTGTGGGTTGTCTTTCTGGGAACGTGACGGAAAGCATGGTTTAACTGCGCCATGATGAACGTGAACTTCGCGGTTGGCCGATACGACCTTTAAAATGAAGGCGATAATATATAGGAAAGTTCGCGGTGGAAATGATCGACAAAGTCGTAACGGCGGTACAAGTGTGTCCCACCCTGTGCAAGCGCTACAGTATTGTGAACTACGTTCCAACATACTCCACGTTTGTGTCGAACCCTTGGTGCGGTTTGCTCTTGTTGTGGTGGCGTGTTTGCTTGACTGCGTTTGACTACGCCGATCGAGCGCTCACTTACGCTCCATGAAATGTGTGGAGTTGTCTTGTTTGATGCCCTGCCTTCGATGTTACTTTTTTGTATCCCGTGTTCTCATGCGGGGGAAGAACATACTGTCTGCTAGGCTAGCGTTTTGACTCGTTGTCGGATTGGAACGTCGGCCGACGACTGCACACCTGTTCGTCGTCATCGAACCAAACACGAACGACTCCACTTGGCATGCAAGCAGGCTGGAAGCAGCGGTTTGGACGTCGTCAACCCAATTAAAGCCTTTTCTACGCTGTGTTTTTCGTGAGCTTTTATTGCGGCGCAGCCGCAACTCGCTGAAACGTATGTTCTATTAATGGATGCCAATACCAGCTCACTCACTGCACAGTAAACGAATAAGTTGTATGTCATGGTTCTTTCACCATGTTCTCCGTCCCTCCTCAACGTTTTGTTTGAAACCGACGTCGGCAGAAACCCGGCCGGTACCGTACCAAGGCGAACCACAATCCTGACGGTCGACGACAACTTGTCAAGGTGCGGCGTGATTGATTAAGCATTCGAAAGCGTGCAGACCACAGGGGTCTATCTCCCTGGCGATGAACTACATTATGTGTCAAGCCGCGCACTATGTTTCTTAGATTCTAGCGTTTACCCAATTGTAAGGAGCTGAACAGGATACCCGTGTGACGGGAAGATTGTACTTTGGGTACGATAGAGGTACACGAGCCTCTACTAACTACTTTTTCTGAGGCTCTTGGCTTGAGGACTACTGCTACAGTAGAGGTAGCACTTTTTGGCTGAATTAATGGTTTTCTGAACGATCGGGCTCCTTAACCCAAATTCGTCGGACTTTCATTTTTTTTTGTGACGAATAATGTCTCAGAGTATATCATACGCCGGTCATGAGATTTCGCATCCGGCAGAACTTTTATTTTCCTCCATAATCATTTTTTACTTACTATTAGTATGACGCTCCTCAAGTGAGGAGCTCAGAAAAACACATGGTGCACCTCTATCGTAGCATGCGTCAGGTATACGTAAGCAAAATCAGGTTTTGCAAGAAAAAAAAAGGATGGCATTCCGAAGGTTAATAGGTCATTTCCGAAATCGCTTTTGGCCAAAAAACGGTACAGTGCCCCTATCGTACCACGCGCGTTGAGAGCACATGTGTAACCGCCTCCATCTGGCCGTAGACTGCCGAGGTCGGTGTAAGTCTCAGCCTTCAGCACGCGTTTGTGGGTATCGGCGAGCGAGTGCGTTCTTGCTTGCGTCCCCTCTCGGTATGCCCTTGTCGCAGGGGATAGGACTATCGATTTACGCGACGGGGTCTCTACTGATGGGTCAGATGGCTTACGACCCCACAACCTTCGAGAGCCACCTCCTCACCTCGGGATGGCTGTTCGCGAGCTTCGTCATTGCGGCTGCTTTCACGGCCCAGCTGGCTTCGACTCTTTCCAAAGAGCGAATGGCGAACAGGGTGCGCCATGTTACTTTCATTTGTGCAACCTCAATCGACTCCAACCGGGTGCTCAAACAATGGCCCCGGTAAATTGTAGAGCAGGGCATCACGCGACCAGTGGGGGTACTGCTGTGTGGTATTATCATGTACCTGGTAGGGTTGTGGTATGATCGGACCACCTTGTCCATATGGTTTGTGGGGCTCATGCAGTCGTTTGAGTACAACTCAGCGTAACATGAAAGGAGATGACAGCAATGGCTGGAGGACCTAGTCCATTTAGAAATCCCCCTAGCCTTGCCATGAAAACGGCTACACCCACCAGTCTACGTCGAATCGGTTGGAATAAACGCAACTGCGTGGCTATGTGAGTCAACATCGTCTGAAACTAAGTTCCGAACAGGTTGGAGGAGTGGCAGTGATAGTTTGACCCTAGATGGCTGAGAGCACAATCAAGTGCTACTGTTGTACTGTTGTGTGATGTAGATCGCTCTCCCGACCCGGCTACAGCAGTAGTTCGGTGTCCAACTGTTGTCAAGTCATCCACCTCTTCGCCGCTTGTTCCGCCGAACAAACGTATTCACTTCCGGGTTGGCAGGAGTTCGCCGTGGACGATCTAAGGAAGGGGGCAGTTCCACACAGCCAAGTGAGTTCCAAATCGTTCCCATTCAAGCATGTCTTTCTTAGGAAACAAGGTGAACCGTCGGCGCGATAATCGGATCGTATAACTGTTGTTGTTGTTGTAACATGCCCGGTGTTCAAGTATGTCTTAGAAAACAAAGTGAACCGTCGGCGCGATAATCGGATCGTTTAACTGTTATTGTTGCAATATGCCTGCTGTCATGTTCGGCAAATCCATCAACTGCCGTGCGGTTGAGACCATAGCCTTCTAGAAGCTCGAGTCCACTCTTCTCTGCAGCTCGAGTTGTGCAACGCGAGATACGTGAAAGACCTACGAGTATTGGAAATGCTAAAACATGTAGGGTGTGCGGCAGTGTTCAATATACGTATTTTAAGTCAGCGGTTCCTTGTGCTCCGTCCTCCCGATGGCAACCGGTGTGCGCGGACGAGCGTCACCCGCGCCGTTGGATTTTCTCCCTGAAGATGTCCTTGCGGGAGATGGTATCGATATTGAG
Source organism: Saccharina japonica (assembly GCA_008828725.1). Lineage (NCBI taxonomy): Eukaryota > Phaeophyceae > Laminariales > Laminariaceae > Saccharina > Saccharina japonica. The sequence continues at coordinate 1,303,765 of MEHQ01002323.1, forward strand.
CTTACGAGAGTATGCGTACACCGTCCACTTTGTTGTCTTCTGTTATCGCTAACCGCGGTCTTTGTCGGGAGGTACTGTGAACAGATGAAGAAAGGAGTGGGGTAAGATTCGATCGCACTTACTGCTGTAGCACCCGCCATGTCGTGAGAGATAGCGGACTCGTGGTGAAAGGTTGGTCAGACGACGTCGTTGATGCACCTGTTAATAGCGAACTTCACGGCCCGAGAAAGTGCATACATCAGCATTATTTGGCCGGACAGCTCGAAGCAACGATCAAACTCAAGGGCGGGCGATGAAGGCGTTCCAATACTGCTACGACTGCTACGAGTATAGACGTTTTTTTTGTGTTTTTCAGGCGAGCACCCTGAGACAGCAAAACCCCCGGTTGAGGCTCACATTCCAGCCTTGCACGATCGATTGGGTGACGCAGGTAGCCCTGTTGCAGGGCCAAAGGCTTCAAAAGTTTTACCAGGAGGAGATCATGGATTGTTATTCGCAACAAGAATGCTACGGAGGTGAGTTGAATGGCAACGTCTTTGCCAAAACGTGTGAGTATTGAGTGGGTGCTATTAGTGTTTTTGTGTTTTTGACCCTGAACAGCTGATATGTGTGCTCTGCGGCCGTAACCGTAGGATATTGCTGGTTTTTACCTGTTTGAACACAGCGTCAGGTCTATATGGATGAATCATGTCACCACCAAAATGAAATGGATCCTCACTTTGCGCCATGTATATTTATAAAAACGAAAAAACAGCAGCTGTGAGATCGAGAATTTCGTCGAAGCTCATATTTGCAAGCTGAGTGTGATAAGCGTCAAGTCCTGCTAGCATGGTTCAACGTACAGTGATATATCGAAGTTCCGATGTGCATACCGGAGTTTTTGCTGTCACCATTATTGTTGGAAAACTTGTCAAACAGCAGTGGTAGAAATACTTGTTTGTTGGACTCTGTTCAGTTTTCCCCTCCTCTTCGCTCCCCTCTTTGCTACCTGCACAGGGCCTGTGGCTACTACTCCTGTGCTGTGCTATACCCTCGATGAATGCTTGGCCTTGGTGAGTGACCATCATTGGGTGCTCTAAAAAGCTGTTCACCTTTGGAAGGGTTTCATTACGTACAACCGCCCCAAGACTGGGCAGCCAGGCCAGCCGTTACGCGCGTATATTTACCTCGGCTTTCGTGAAGCAGCGTAAGGGTTAACTCGTCAAAAATATGCCACTCGTCTACCATGCTACAGCTTATATTAACACCCGCGGTATGTGTTCGTTGATCGCTGTAGTAATCTTTGCGGGAGCGGCTACGACAGAGGCGCACCATTTTAGCCTTATAAGGGTGGTCACTTATCACTTGGGGAGCAAAAGTGCTACCCGATGAGCAACCCCACGGCTTAATTACACAACGAAAACTAGAGCACCACAAGAGTGATGTTCTGACAATTTTGAGTTAAGGGCCCATATTAACGAGTATAGAATAAATTCAATTTGGAAAAATAAAAATTCAAATTCGGCTTTACATTGGTCAACACACGCACCAGCACCAAATATTAGGATCTTGGGGTATAATCTTGGGTGGTGGTGCGGGTTCTGACCAATGAAAAGTGGATTTGTTTTTTTTTTCCAAATTGTTTTTTTTCTTCTTCGTTAAAACGGGCCCTAAGGGCCCCCGAATGAACGAGTATAAAATAAATTCAAGTTGGAAAAAATATAATTCGAATTCGCTTTTCATTGGTCAACACACGCACCAGCACCAAACATTATACCCCGAGATCCTAATATTTGGTGCTGGTGCGTGCGTTGACCAATGAAAAGCGGATTTAAAATATATATTTTTCCAAACTGATTTTTTTTTCTGCTTCGTTAAAACGGGCCCCCTGAAGGAGCCACGTCATATCGGGAAAGAAATCAGTAAAAAAATGCTACCGCTTTCGTGATGCACAGATGCACAGATGCTTGGTGTTGCACATGTGCGGTTGTCCGCGACGCCTGAAAGCGCAGAACGCAGCCATTGCTCGCAATAGTCTCCGAAGGCGAAGCAAGAACCAGAACAAATTCCCGTACTTCAGTGTCGTCTTGCTCGCCGCCACCGCGAGCTTCCGGGGCTCCATCCCCTGATATCCCTAAGCGAGCAACGGAAAACCGAACACGCGCGCAGGCCGTGTGCGCCGGGCCGTGGCGACTCGAACTCGGCAGGGATCATGGAGTTAATTGCGCGATCTCCTCGTGGTCTTGCACTGCGGATCAACTCCGCATCAACGAAATATTTGTACCCTTCATGGTGGGAAACATCCGCCTAAATCTCACTTCAGCAGTAAGTGGCAATACAGCCTGGTACTGAGTTGAAGCCTTCGAAGCAAACCCCAACTTTGACTCCAGCCTACACAAAACAGTTATATTTACCCTAATTAGTTCGTCTGATATGTACAGTAGTGTGCCCTTCTTCCTTCCCCGGAGCAAGGATTCTGGTGACCAGGTTGATGCCAACGCTTGGGTTTGGCGTTTCTCGCCCATGTATGTATTCATGTCCAACCCATCCAGCTCTCAAGTCATTGGTGTAACCAGCGGTCTCAAGCAGAGCGTTTCATCTCCCCCGACACACCTCCGATCTCGCCTGCTGTACATTGTCTTTTGCGCATTGGGTGTTGTAAGCATAACCCCCAAGGTTCCTTGGTTTTGCGTCAAAATTAAGCAATCAATATACCAGATACGTGGTATGTTTCCCCCGCTACAGCAGTAGTGCCTGTAGGTTCTCTATGAGAAACGTTGGCGGTAGTGTTCAAGCGAGTCGGAACGGGCACACATAACGAAGACTAGTGCGCCTTCGACCGATAGCCATAGTCCCGGCATTGTAGGGGTGCGAGGGCCTATGGCCATACGACTGCAGCCATGCAGGATAGTGAGCACACTCCTCCCATGAATACCCCCCCCGTCAAGACCGCCGGGCGGGGCGAGCAGCCGATCATTAAAGCTTTGCGTAGATCAAGGAGTTAAGTTTTTTTTTCACAAAAAATATTTGTAGGTGGCGGAAGGGACTTGCACTACAACTGTTTTGGACTCTGCCGCGGCCGCTTACCAAGTGGCGAACGACTTTTGCGGCTTGGACATCCTGCCCAACATCTTCAACGTTAGGGAATGTGAGATGAATCCACCGCACCGCACACTCGTACATAGTTCGTAGCCGTAAACTGGCGCCAGGCGCCACGTTGACCATAGACATAAACGATGTGAGAGGAGCGGGCCGCCCTAGAAAACAGATCGACGATGTGTGCGAAAACAAACGTTCCACGTTTTGTCATGCCCAGTCTCTGCTCGCCTCTCGGGCGTCTCCTCGTGTTTCATATTTTCCAACCAGGGAGCGTTGTTGGTGTGTTTCCAAAACTAGCATCTTCTTTTTAAGCTGGAACTCACGAACCGGGTTTTGTCTGACAGTAACCCGAGTCCATATCGTTCGCCCATTATCTCTATTTGACCCATCATATCGCCAACCAATCCTGCGTCGAGACATAACTTTTGTTGACGACGTCAATATGCTGCGCCTACATCACCGACCCCATTTTGCCACGAAAAGTGTGATCCCTTACTAATTGTCTCTTCCTGGCTGCTGTTGGTGTCGTTTTTCTTCGTTAAATGCCTCTCCTCTCGCAGACGGCCTAGTGCTAAAAAAGGATTCGCCATTCATCGGAGACTTTCGGCAGGTATGTTACAGTAAGGAGGAGCCAATCCCAAAATTTGAGTATATTTTTGAGGTCTGGAATTTTTTAACAGCGCTCATCGTGGGCTTTTTTGTTTAGGTGAAAACGATGTATCGGGAGCTTCGTTACAGCAGTAGAGCACCTTCTTCAAATCTTACGGGTGTGCCGCGCTCAATCACACCTTCCGTCGGTTGCATACATACATGCACCACACAGCAGCGAAGAAGACTTTGTCCCTATAACACCTACCATGGTACCTGGTATTGCGGCTCTTTCCCCTTCCCCCGAACTCTCCTGTACAATCCCATCACAATGGCACCCTTCGTCACCTCGACCCTGCCAGGCCATACTGGGGTTACGCGAAGACGGGACCATGGCGGAAATTGCCGCGCGGTATTTCGACGCGTCTCCATGTGCCTCGCTGGACGCTGGCGAAGTCGCCAGCACCTCTTCGTCCGAGAACCTGACCTTGGTGGAGACGAGATGTGTGTTCTTGATCTACGGGATATTCGTGGCGTTATCCTTGGTGTCGTGGATATTTGGAGGCTTTGCTAAGGCCAAGAGGAGGTTGAAACGGCAATTCTCGCGGCAGGAAAGGCGGCAATCTGGAAAGGTAGTTACAGTCAGTAGTACCCAAACGTTCGGAGGCGCGGGAGTGTCTTCAAGCCTGTCAACCGCGAGCATCGGCACATGTACAGCAGCAGTAGCCTCCCTTGGACTTCGTTAGATCCTCACTAGAGTAGTACCCGTGAAATGCGCGGCAGGCAAGTAACGCCTTCAGCCCATACGAAGTATTTGCTTAGCTCGAACGCTGCGTTACAATAGACTGTTTACTGGCTCGATACGCGCGTGCAAGGCGAGTCGTAGGTACAAAACCACATGTTCCGTTTCACCAGGAGGCTCCCGTGACCACAAAGTACACGGGATGGGCGAGCAGGTTGTGAGAACCGGAAATCGCGTGCGAGACTTCTACACATCTTCAACATCGTAGACGCTTAAAGCAAGCGCACACTCGGCAGGACGCGGTAACACCAGTATAAAATGGCTGTGCGCGTGCATGTTTGGGGGACTCTTAGTTCGATAACGAGATTATCCTCCATTCGGGTTTTCGTGCTCTTGCCTGATAGCAGCTAGACAATAAGCCGTACAAGGTACCAGTTAGACACTAAGCCGTTTTGTATTTCGCGCAGAATGCGCCAATTTTCTCACGTTCCCCTGTGGCACGCCACTTCCGTCACCATCCTACAACACGACATTTTTGCACGTTCTGCGTTTGTTCGGCAGGTCCATCCCCGTGATCCCTACTGCCTACGTCGGAACCTAAGCCTCGACACCCTGCAAAGCGGCGCAAACCCCCGCGACAATACCGAAGATGATTTGGACGGGAACACCAACGGCAGGCCCTCTCCCTCAACAGCGGATTCAAAAACTCCCCGCGTCGGTAACCCGTGGCTCGTTCGTTTGGACTCGCAGACTAGGAAATTGTTCGAAGGCCCGAAGCGTTACCGCCGATCACCACCATCATCATATGTAGTCCCCGAGAGTGACTGACCAGTCGGAGCCATGGAACTATGGACGTCAAACGTGATGGCGCCTCTAAGTGCAAAAGGAGGCGATCCCAGAGGCGTGGGAAACTCGTTCGTTTGGTCGGCGTCGAGGCTTGCATGGAATGTATTTTTTGGCACGGTGTCTTTGGTGAGGTGGGGGGGAGCACTGCGAGTACCATCGTGGTCCTTCGTTTTCGACAAGATGTTGTCGTTGGGGACGGGGGCGGGGGGGGGGAGGGTATAGGGTTGGTGGAGGCGTGTCTAAGGGCGGGTACCGCGACTTGAAGTCGTGGAGAAGAGGAGTGGCTGAGTCAGAAGGTGGGATTGTGTGGTGCCGAGTCGTACTACATCGCATAGTGTAGAAGCGGGGTTACCTTCGTACTGTATTTTCGTTTTCAGGTTGTAGAAGAGGGCGTACTTAGTGTAGTTCTTTTTCAGGACCCTTGTCTTGAGGAGCTTACGTGCCTCAGGAAAACGAAATCCTACGCGCAAACCGATAATAAACTATTCCATCGGTTTGGGCATATACATAAGCTAGAAGTACCATGCAGCTTGCAAAATTGAGTATCGGCCACTCAATCGGTCGAACTCACGGCTGAGACGTACCTGGTAGCAATTTTTAGTAAAATTTTAGTTTTGTACAAACCAACAGTTTTCCTCTTTTTATTTTACGGATATTTTTTGTATTGAGTAGTTTCTGGGGCTGGGCACTGGCACAGTATGTACCGACAGTAGTGATCTCCTGACAGTAGTAAAAATGTTCATTGACCCGGCCAGTACATCCGTCAGTAGGTTTTATATCAACATCCCACAGTATACTATTTAATAGAGTACGGGCCCACCGAATGCGTTTCGAGAGGAAAGAGGAGGAGAGAGACAGTATACTGCTGCAATCCAGTATACTGGTTGACTTTGACTATAACAGCACAGTAGCTTACTGACTGGGTCAGTGACTTGAGCCAGCCAGTGTCCGGCCCTAGGGAGTTCCTCAGGTGAGGAGCGGCATCAGTCAGAATCAGAAACATTGCGTCCAAGAATACAAAATACGCCGTCCACTCAAGGAAATCCCTTTCGACAAGAGGATAACTGCTTGCAAGAACAAACGGGTGGTGTGTTGAGAGCAACCGAGGGAATAACCGAGGGAAGTGTGCGGGTGTTGGAGGTTGGAGGGCAGAAGACCGCGCCTAATTGAACGCGTGGTGGAATTGGTGAACACGCGCGCCTTGCGAACCGTGTACACGTAGTAGTCGTACGTAGGTGCTGTCGGTTCGGGGAGGTTGCGAAACTTTCACGGATCTACATTATTTGACTTTTTCGTGGTTCGTGTCGCGATACGTGCCGCGGCATGTCGCGACACGCGCCGCGGCATGTCGCGACACGTGTCGCGGTATTTCGCGACATGCCGCGGCACGTAGGGTTAGGGTTAGGGTTAGCGACACTCGCCGTGACACTCGCCGTGACACTCGCCGTGACACTCGCCGCGACACTCGCCGCGACACGTGTCGTGACACGTGCCACGAAAAAGTCAAATAATGTACATCCCTCGAAACTTTTCTCTCCCCGGCCGATCGAGCTGTCAGTTTGTGCGAAAGATCCCTGTTCGACTACGTACTCGTATCCACGGTAGGACAACAAATGGCGCGTTTGACACAAGTAGTACTACTTGTACTACTGCTGTAGTACCAAACAAGGCTCATCCCACGGTAGGTATAGTTAGTTTTTTGCTTTCTGAGGCAGTATTTTGACTAATTATTACTGTAGTATACCCCTCAAGTGAGCAACTACTGCTGTACCGGTTCGTAATATAGTTTCACGGTAGAATACTATTAATAGTGTCTGAGCTATTAATAACGCATTATGTAGGAATCTTAGTCGGGTTGCGTTAACATTTGTTCGGAGTCGTTCATGTTTCGGGTGACCTACTAACAGTGTTGAGTTTTCTCATGTGTGAGGAGCTCAGAAAAGAAGCCACCACCCCTCAAAGATGTCGGGAGACATGTCAAGCAAGGCAAAACATGCGCTGCCAAGGGTGTACGTAGGGCCGAAGTGTTCCACACTAAAACCTAGTAGTTTGGTGTCAGTCACGGCATGTCAAGGCAAATCTGCTGTCTGTCAAGCGTTGAAAGCCCTGTCTCCCGACATCTTTGCCACCCCTACAAGGGCGCTGGTCACAAACTACGGAGGCGTGCGACGATAGGGGCAGTTACACTTTTCGGCCAAAATATGTATGGCCGACCGCGGGCTCCTTCACCCGAAATCATTGGAATTGTTAGACATTACTGTACGTAGTATGTATATGTATAAGGCTGCTGTGTTACATGCAGTATCTAGGCCACGGGGTTGATCATTGGGTTGTGGGCCTTCTATTAATAATGTGTTTTTATCAAAATCAGCTTTTTTTGGATGACTTACTAATGACTTACTAATTAGAGTAGAGTTACCGTTAGTATGGAGCTCCTCAAGTGAGTAGCCTCTGAAGGTTTAGGGGCTACCCCTATAATAAGACGAGCACGTTTACTGCCACTCACTGCTGTAGTGTAGGCAGTGGTCTTTTGCCCAAATGGTAGTAGAAGGTGTGCCGTAGCTCCTTCGGTCAAAAACAAATGATGTTGAGTATTTCAAAGAAAAAACAAAATCGTCTTTTTTACACGAGCAATACTATTTTCCTGGTACAACAACACCGTATCATGACTAGAGGTGGGCACCTAGAGGGAGAATAAAAAATCGAAAACAGGCCAAGGAGGCGTTATTCTCAAAACCAAAAACCGGTTTAAACCGGGTTTTTTCAGCCGGTTTAAACCGGTTAATTAACCGAAAACCGGTTTAACCCGGATGGCAACATAAAACGCCTCCAAACCATTAACCATAGCGGTATGTATGCGTCCAGTACATGCTGTTTATGTGGATTCCGAGCCACTGTTAGCGTACTACTGTAATAGAACAAGAGGTGGTATGGTACAACAACAGCACAGCATATTTTACGGGGTGATGTGAATTCCAGGTACAAGTCATTATATATACGACGTTGCTGCCACAGGTACAACAACACTGATTGCTGCTGCTGATTTTCGTGGGCCGTCGAGAGCGCAGCAGATCTACGATCGACAGGGTAAGGCGCTGCATATACATACCGCGCACCAAACCCAAATGATTTCGGCCCGCACACAAAATGCAAGTGAACTTCGATCTCCCCACTGAAAACATTTAATTTTCGGCCCGCACACAAAAACCAAGTCAAATCGAATACCTAGACTGAAATCAAGTCAATTTATATCCCACGCGCAAAAAAGAGTCGTTCTCGGCCGACACGCAATTACCAAGTCATTCAGACACTAGAACCAAGTCATTTTCGACCCGTACTATATTGCTACTGCTTTACTTAGCAGTGTAGTCAAGAGTCGGTCCAATTTTGCCGGTTTTAACCGGTTAACCGGATAACCGCGTTTTTTTCCGGTTTAAACCGGTTTTCGGTTAACCAGTTTAAACCGGCCAAAAAAAACGCGTTTTTGTTTGGCCAAAAACCGTCTACTCGGGCACGCCTGCTGGGTTTCCAAAAACCGGTTTAAACCGTTTTGTTTCTTAAAAGTGCCCACCTCTAATCATGACTCCTTGTCGAACACGGCATAGCTCCAGTTATAGTGCTCAGACACGTTCCCGACCAATTCATAGCTTGTTCGTTATGGTATCTAGGAGGTATTGGAGCCCTTGGATGTGCAGGGGAGGCCATACATTGCTGTGTTGGCGTCACGAAACGAGATTTCCCACAGCAGCACTATGTTTTATTGGTCCGGAGCTCTTGTTTGATTCTACGCTCTGCTGTCGCCGCGCAGGACGCTGCGGACGGTCGAACTAGAGACCCGGGTAGGTTCGCAGCCGAGTTAAAATTTTATTCGTCGAGCCCAGAAACTTCTTCTGTAGTAAAAGTAAAATACTAGCCGGTAGCTGCTCACTGGTGGAGCTCAACCGGTCGGATAATGTTGGGCCGAAACACGCAACCCCTGAGCAATCAATGCCCTTGTAGGGGTGCCTTGTTTCCTGAGCTCCTCATCACATACATACTCGAGCTCATCTCAAAGTCTCACGCGAAACATTTCTTCGACAAAGGTTTTTACACGCAATGACCAACATTTCTATCTATTGCGCTAGTCCAATAACAAATATACTGTACTACTGTAGTATAAGTATGATAGTGATCAGTAATTGCTCACTTGAGGAGCATGCATGTCTTAAGGCCAGAAAATATTGCCTTGGAAGGAAAAACAAAACTCAACCCCTTCCCTACCGTGGGATAAGTCGTTCATGTTTTGGTATCATATGCGCCTGGGGTTTATTTGGACGTCAAAACGCCGCCGTATCAATATGCCCATGACCAATACACGCACTCGCTGCAGTAAGGCCCACGCATCACTGCAAGGTATACACATTGGAAACATAATGCTGGGTCACAAACAATAATGTCGGGTCTCGTCGACTGGATCTACCACATCATTTGACGTTCGAGTTTACTTCTTTCATGAGAGTTTCCACGAAAACGTTTTCTATAATAATTAAAAAAAGTAAATTGTACTTGCACAAAAAAAAAACTTTCTTCGTAGAAGTAAATTTTACTTCCACGAAAGATGATTTTACTTCCACGGAAGTTTTCTTATTTTCATGTGGAAGTAACTTTTACTAAAAGTTACTTCCTCCCTGGAAGTTTGCGTATAACTTACATCTGAGTAAATTGAAATGTCATAATAAACAAATTACTTCCGTGGAGGTAAACAACATGGAAGAAGCGAGGGCATGCATTCTCCCCTTGCTCCTAGTTGGTACACTGTTCCACCCAAAGAGTCTACCACATTATTTGTGTTTTTCATTCACTTCCATGGAAGTAAACACACTCCAAAAAAGTATTTTTACTTCGTGGAAGTAACCATTTACTTTCATGAAAGCAAAATAATTTTCATTGACGTTTTTTGTTTACTTTACTGGGAGTGCCTTTTACTTCCACGAAAGTTGTTTTTACTTTCATGCAAGTAAGTTTTACTCCCACGAACGTTTTTTTTACTTCCATGGAAGTAAATCGTTTCCTCCACGGAAGTTTTTGTTTCATGGAAGTAAAAATCATTTCCATGGAAGTTTTTAACTCCCATGTGATTAAATTGGAAGTACCTTAATACTTTACTTCCATGGAAGTAAAACGTGTAAGAAGCGAGGACGCATGCATTAACCCCCTGCTCCTAGTTGGTACACTGTCCCACCCAAAGGGTCTATCACGTTATTGGCGTTTTTTCATTTACTTCCATGGGAAGTGAAAACATATTCCCATGATGATTTTGTTACTTTTGTGGAGTAAACCAATACTTCCATAAAAGGTTTTTTACTCTCGTGGAAGTAAACATTTACTTCCATGAAAGTACATTTACTCCCATGATAGTTTTGCTTTACTTTGCTGGGAGTAAGTTTTACTTCAACGAAAGTTTTTTTGCTTTCGTGCAAGTAAATGTTACTTCCATGAAAGGGTTTTTTACTTCTGTGTAAGTAAACGTTACGTCCACGGAAGTTTGTTTATTCTCATGGAAGTAAAAATTTCTTACATGGAAGTTTTTACACTTACATGTGATTAAATTGGAAGTGAATTAAAAAAATTCTTCCTCCAGTAAAACATGGAAGAAGCGAGGGCGTGCATTCACCCCTTCCTCCTAGTTGGTACACCCGTGCCACCTGACGGATCTACGACAGCATTTATGTGCTTTCATTTACTTCCATAAAAGTTAAAAAAAAAACTTTCCATGAAAGTAAATTTACTTTCATGAAAGTGTTTTGCTTTCAGACGCGTGCTACGATAGAGTTGGCACTTTGTGACTGATTGTTTGTGAATGATCGGGCTCCCTAAATCAAAATCGTTGGACTTTCATTCTTGTGTTGCAATCGTTTTCAATTTTATACCTGCTTGCGGCATTGGATCGTCCACCGGGTGGCACGTTCGTTTTATCCTAAAACAGTTTTGGGGTTAGACGTAGAGCTCGTCAAGTGAGAATCCTCAGAAACAAAGTGGTGCACCCTCACTGTAGCAAGCGTCCGCATGGAAGTTAAATTACACTCCCATGAAAGAAAGTCAAACAACTTTCATGGAGTTCCGAAGTAAATTGGCTTCCATGGAAAAATCCATGGAAGTAAACCGTATTTACTTCCACGGAAGTAAAAACACTCTTGGGTCGTTCCGTGAAAGTTTCCGTTTGAAGAGTGCCTTCGGCCACTAGACAGGTCTAGTGAGGTCCCGCGCTGCGCGCTACACGGTTATTAATATCTCGTTTGAAATCAGTTCATGTTTTGGTAATCGGGATAGGCCCTTTGGGTGGGACGGTGTACCAACTAGGAGCAGGGGGTAAATTCATGCCCGCGCTTCCATGTTGTACTTTTAAGGAAGTAAAACATAATATGTTTCCAATTTAATCGCATGGGAGTAAACACACTTCCATGGAAGTAAATAAAACTCCCGTGGAAGCAACTTTTATTTCCATGTAGTAAGTAAACAATGGTTTCGTGGATGCAAAAATTAATTTTGCTTCCATGGAAGTAACCAAAAACGTTTCGCGGAAGTAAATTTTACTTTTACGAAATTAAAAACACTTGAGTGGATGTAAACGTTTACGTCCATGACAGTAACACGAAATCGTGGAAACCTTCATGGAAGTGGACTCAAATATGCAATAATGTGGTACTCGTAGACCGCACCCAAAGTGGGCCCACCTCGATTACGAAAACGTGGACCAAATACAAACGGGATATTAAAAACCGTGTTGCGAGCAGCGCGGAACCACACCAGACCTACAAGATTTGATTCAGTATATTTACTTTTTATTATTTTTTCTTTTCGCGTTTTTCTTTTTTCTCTTTTTTTCTCTTGCATGCACCTGGATTGCTAGCAGGGTAGGTCTTGCCTGTCGTATATGGCGTTGCATTGTCTGCTCTGCTTACTGCACTGAGTGTAGTATCTCTGTGTCGTAGTTTTGTGACCACAGAACTGGTACCTTTTTAGGATGAAGAATCGGCACGGACACTGGGTGTGCTGATGTCGACGGGTAGAAAGAAGGTTTAATGTGAAGAACACACACACCAGTGTCCGTCCGATTCTTCATCCTAAAAAGGTACCAGTTTTCTGTGTTCTTCACATTAAACCTTCCTTTCTACCCGTCGACATCCAGCAACCCAGTGTCCGTGCCGATTCTTCATCCTAAAAAGGTACCAGTTCTGTGGTCACAAACTACGACACAGAGATACTACACTCAGTGCAGTAAGCAGAGCAGACAATGCAATGCCATATACGACAGGCAAGACCTACCCTGTTAGCAATCCAGGTGCATGCAAGAGAAAAAAAGAGAAAAAAAGAAAAAAGCGAAAAGGAAAAATAATAGAAGTAAACATACTGAAGCAAATCAACAATCAAGCAACCAAACAAAAGCATGGCAAAATAGACGAGCTGGTTCCAGCAAGAGCAGGAACGTTTCGTCTTCAGACTTTTGCACCATTAAGAAAACGAGATTGGAAAACGAAATTTGGACAGGGTTGTTCTTCATGACCATACGAAAAAACGCATGATGGCCTTTTTTGAAAAAATGATTTTTTGGTGAAGAGGTACATTTGACGTTTTTTTTTGTTTTTCCGGCAACTTTGACCCAAAATTACCGACGAACCAAAACGAAAACTAAAAAAAGGCCATCTTGTACTACAATACAACTTGTATGATGATCGTATAGCTAATCACCACAATCCTCCGGGAACACATTTTCAATATCGGGTCTATAATATGGTTTCCTGAGCCAGTCGAAATTAAATATATTGAAAATTGGCCATTTGCAATCCTTACCAAAAATAGCCTTTCAAGGCTATAACTAAAGCAAAACTGAAAAATATAAAAATCGACGCGAACGCGAATTTTCAGTTTCACTCAGGGCATTGTTGGACACAACCGGCGTGTGAATTTTCGCCTTGGTTCTTTCAGTACAGCCATCGGCAGAACCCACAAAATAAAAGTACCGTTCTCAGATGGTTACTACTGTAGTAATAGTAGTATAAATACTTACGCTAATCTTTGTGGTATATGCGGTATATGCAAGGTATATGTATAGAAAGCGCGCACTCATTGGTAAAGAGTGGGAGGGGGGGGGGGGGCGATGCTGCTGTAGTCGAATGGAGATTGTGCGGGCGTGTAGTTCAGTTTTGGACACGCATAACATGCTGTAGGGATTTTTAGGTGTACCTCTTCGGACTGGTGTATCCTTTCCCTGCTATGATAAGTGTGCGTGTTCTTTAGGATTCTCTGATGGCTCTAGCACTTTTGTGACCACGGGCTGTGATCTTGCTAGATCAGACTATAGGGATTAGCAACTGAAACGAGTTTAATGTGAGAACAACAACAACAACAACACAGCTCCCAAGTGCCATTTTTCACCGACAGCTTCCAGGCAATGCTCGGCACAAGCACCCTCCATCGCCCTCCACTCCAGCCTCCCGACGCCATAAACACGAGCCAGAGTCAAAGTTTTCCGCCGCCAGAAGACCCAATATCTGCGCGGCGTTGACGTCGGCCAGCGCCAGCCTCATTCAACCGACGTCTAAGCGCTTACACTTGGCGAGAGCGGGAAGACAGAACCCTCGGACTCGCTGCCCGATGAGTTGGTCGGGAGGGCCCCTCGTGGTATCGTGAGCGGCGATGAAGGAGAGCCCCCAACAGCACGCATCCCAACGACGGAAACGGAGGCAAGAAGAAGAGCAGGCCTTCACATACTGGTGACGAACGTGCTGCGTCGAATAAGAAGTCGGCAGAAGCCATCCGCGAGCGCGCCGCATGGAAGCTCGAGCGTGCACATTTGGGGAGATAGATTATGTTCTTCTTGTCACCTCGCTGTGCAGGCACACGCAGCAGTACTCGTAGGCAGGGCGGGCGCGAGATGGGTGGAATTCGAACGCAGCCATGGTCATCTGCCTTGGATTATTGATTTGCTTCAGTATATTTACTTTTTATTATTTTTTCTTTTCGCTTTTTTCTTTTTTCTCTTTTTTTCTCTTGCATGCACCTGGATTGCTAGCAGGGTAGGTCTTGCCTGTCGTATATGGCGTTGCATTGTCTGCTCTGCTTACTGCACTGAGTGTAGTATCTCTGTGTCGTAGTTTTGTGACCACAGAACTGGTACCTTTTTAGGATGAAGAATCGGCACGGACACTGGGTGTGCTGGATGTCGACGGGTAGAAAGGAAGGTTTAATGTGAAGAACACACACACACACACACACACAGCACTGAGTGTAGTATCTCTGTGTCGTAGTTTTGTGACCACAGAACTGGTACCTTTTTAGGACAAAGAATCGGCACGGACACTGGGTGTGCTGGATGTCGACGGGTAGAAAGGAAGGTTTAATTTCATGTGAAGAACACACACATATACCAACGAAGAAGTACTACCTGGCTTGGTGGATGGTGAGCTCCATGCTTCTCCTTGGTTATTTCTGGTGGTCTTTCTTTTCCTTTGTTTTCCATTCGCTTGGTGTGTTGCCTGTCGTAGCTTCTCCAGGGGGGCACGAAAGCGATGCTACAGCCCTTCGCATTATTTATTTATTCAGTTTATTTACTTATTTATTTTGCCATGGTCGCTTTTTGCCTTTGTCTCTCTGTCCCTCCGTACTTTCCTATGTTTGTCCTTGATTGATTAGCTACGTATACATACGTATTCGTTTTGTTATTTCTTTATCTCTTTCCTTGACTCTCGTGTGTCGTGTGTGACACGAAAACGAAACGGAACTGAGTAGGAAGCACCACGTATCCGTTGTATGGGTGGTGCCCAAGGGAATGGAGACTGAGGAGGGGGGGGGTTCGCAGGGAAACCGCGGCGGACGAAAGCAGGAAGGAGACGGCAGACAGGGTAGGTACCAGACCCACTAGCTGGTAGAACCTGTCTGTACTACGGGCGCAAACCTGCCTCGGCTTCCTGGAAGGTGTTTTCGGTGTGCTCCGGTTGCCTGTCCTTTCCTGTCGTTCATAGTCTTGCTCTGTTTGCGCTGTTTTTCATTCCATTTCATTTCGTTTCATTTCATTTGATTTTTATTGTCTGTCGCATCTCCTCTGTGAGAAGCACGGCAACCACATCTACTTTATCAGACACAGCGGTTCCAGAGAGAAGCATAAGATAGCTTCTTCGGGAAATAAAAAACGGAATACAATACTTTTTCGAACACTACAGATATCGACATGACGGCATTGCCGAGGGGAACACATCGGTGAAGAGATTTTTGGCGTACGAGTTGTAGTTCGTGAGATATGGTCAAACTGATATTCCTTAGGAAGGCGTTATTCCATAGGGGTAGCTTTCCTGCAGTAATTCTATAGTAAAACCAATATAATAGTATTCAGGCCATATATCGGTCAATACGCCGACTAATTCGACTTCAAAAGTCTTGACAGGATCGCATCAACAAGGGGAAGACGTCCATGTCACGTTTTTGCTGCCTGCGAGCCTATCAGGCTGTGGTAAAAACCGCCTGGAAAAATACTAGGAAAATGTATTGAGCAAATTTGAAACCTTACGGGAAAAAATACACTTCGCGGAAATCATTTTTGCACCATTAATGAAAACGAGTTGGAAAACGAAATTTGGCAGGGGGGTTCTTCATGACCATACGAAAAAACG
>MEHQ01002510.1:0-25057 GCA_008828725.1 Saccharina japonica
GCACCTGGCAGAGTGTCAGGCCCACGCAGTTACTGTCGTTCTCGATACACGGGCGCACTGGCTCCCGTTAGTGCAGCGAGCTATTGTTCAACCCCTCTAAGTAATCCCGAAGGCCGCGGGGGGGTTATTTCAGTGCCCGCGGCTCGGACGGAGCAAGTCACAACGGCGGCACCCCAAGCGGGCAAGGAGGGCGTACGAAGTACGTAGCTTTTAGATTCCCGTCTTTGTAGCGAGTAATGCCGTCCCAGACTGGCCTTTTTCCGGGCGCAGATATTCCCAATAACAACTGAACGCGTGACCTCCCCATGTTGTAGCTTACGTGTAGAGCGGCACCGGTGCCCCCGGTGCGGCCATTTACGATCCAGGCCTCATGCGGAATGTGCTATGCTCAACGTGTCGAACCGATATCATAGGGCAGTTTGTCTACTGTTGGAGCTGCGGCATGGGGCTATATCGAGGACCGCCGACTCCGCGCGACCCGGCGGCGCTTATAGTTCGAGTAGACATAAACAAGCTTAACGCCCGCCGTGCGACAGTTCGGACCGAGATGGCCGGGCATCCCGGTTCGCGACACAAAAGAAAGATAGCTGACGAGTTCGACGCGTTTACCCAGGCTAGTTGTAGGGGACGCAAGGACTGGCCAACGGCGACATAATAGGATGCTTTCGATCAGTGCTGTGTCCTCGATTCGCAAGGCAACGGCAATATGTGGGTGAGTGGCCCGTCCTACCGGTGCTTGGACCTCACCCTCACGCACGGGGACGCCTGCCCCCCTGAGAGCGGTTGCGCCAAGCGGTACGTGGCCCGGTCTATCGAAAAAGGATTCGTGTACATCATGCGCATGGCCTTTCGGCAACAGCTCGGCGAAGGAGAGGAATGGGTCGGGTCCGATAGAGAACACAGGAAACCCTGCTCGAATGCGCTAACCGAATCGTACCGTATATTCGTTACGGAAGAGAAAAAGAGAGTAGGTGTACTACAGTAGTTATGCTGGTGCATACCCTAGCCCAGTTGCTGCAGGACATGCGCGTACGAGCGCAGCTCGAGGCATCGGTGCCCGAACGCATCGCCATTATTAGAGACATAGCCTTGTACACAGTGGCGTTTTACTCATTCTATGAGGCAAGGATTCGACTTATCCTTTACTTTGGGCTCTCAGCTCCTGCTGCTGCCAGAGTCGGCAGGGATGGTTTTTCACTTCCACTTGGTGAGGCACTGCAAAGACTCGTAGAGACAGTGGTCGTGTTGGCAGACATGGAATGTCTACAGACCTGCGCATTTCGAGGAGTCGCGGACCATAACTCAGCCGCCTCGGTATCGGGTGGGTCTTAACCGGGAGGTTGCTTGCTCTCAGCAGTAGAACCGAACGGGGGGCGGGGAACCGTAGAACCGTAGTATTGTCTGCGCCTCGGATGACCGCCGCGTTGGAGATGCATCTGCACGCAGCGGAGCTCCCGGGAAACTTACACTCTTTTCGAGTGGGGAAGGGGTTTGCTCAGCAAGTCACTGGCGGGGACGGCGGTAGATGATACCAAGCAGATAGGGGGGTTGGAAGACGGAACAAGTAGCACGGTACTACAGTATATCGGGGAGACTACTAATAATAGTGCTGCCGCGGGGATCAATGGGCAAAAGCGCGACGAGTTCTCCAAGCGGAAGAGCGAACACTGATTTGTCGCTTTCCCCGGCCTTTTAGAAAGGCTTCGCCGCGTGTGCTAGGCGGTATGCTTGAGGTACAGCAAGTTTGGGTGAGCCAACCGGCCCCAGTTTTGTTCATGTTTTTGTTTTTAGCCCTCGTTTGTCTGTCCCTGTCCTCTCCTTTGTCTCTTGTGTCGTCCTTGGCCTACAAGCTGGACATAGAAGTGCTCGTTTTTGTGTCATAAGCTCTTTGTCTAAGCTCTCTGCTTGTCTTGGCTTCCGTCTGGCTTTTTGGGTCGTTCTTACGTACGTCCATCAGCTGGAGATATCATAGGGCTGCTCGTACCAACAAACAGCAACCTTGTCTCCTCGAGATTGTTTCGGCTTGTGCCCTGAGCGCAAGTTTGTCGAGTTTCAAGTTTCGTTTATGTCGTTTCTTTCCTTCCCTTTCCTTTCCTTTCAGTTTTTTGTCTTGTCTCTGTCCTGTTTCATACTTTTCTTTTTCTTTTTTCGGGTGTACATATATTTAAGAAATAAATAAACAACAACAGCTGTGAGCTCGAGGATTTCGTCGAAACTCATCTTTGCTAGCTGAGTGTAATACTTCGATCGCGCGTACTTAAGGATTTTATATGTCCTCATGTAGGATGTATGGATACGTTCCTGGTATCATTTGCTTGCAAGTCATTAGGAAGGGTATACCGCAGCTCGTTAGTACCGTATTGGTACTGCGGTGCGCCTATTATATCGTACTTGCTTAATTTCCTCCACCGAAACGCTTTTTTGGTTAGCCTGTTTTATGACCACGGGCTAGATTTCAGGCAAAATGGGTGCATGGGAGAACGCCATCACCATCATACTCATCGTCAGCCCAGAGGTCAAAGGAGGGTGCGGTGGACCAACGACGTATGGGTAGGACCGCCGACTGGCGGAGGAGGCCTAATCTAACCCAACACATACTTCTAATGGTCGGTGAGGAAGGTGTAGAATAGCAAAACAGATCATCGAGAACCTATTGGATGGACCCAGCGATGACAGAGGTGGTTCCAAGCGATCGATCGGTCCATGAATGGCTTGTTGAATTATTCGCAAACCTGAACCCTTGCACTTTCAACAGACCCAAAACGGAGCGGGAGTATTGAGGTTACAACGAGAGCGCACTACGGTCGCCCCGGTGGGCCAGCAGGTAACCACGAAGCCTGTTAGCGTCGAGATCGCGAGTTCGAGCCCCGCCGAGTGCATGCTCGTAGGGACGTTTCTTGCAAAAAGTATCTTGAATAGCGGAAAGCGCGAGAGCGTGAGTTAGCAAAATTCGATGGAAATCGACGAGCGTTGGGAAGGCTGAACCCTCTGCGCGATAAAAATGAAGGCAAGAACCGTAGTGTGGGAGGAGGGAGAGGAGCCTACTTTGTGACCCCGGATCTGAGTTACGACTAGGGAGGGAGGAAGACGGAAGTGCGAAGATAATAAATGGGATGGGAAAAAAAAAAAAAAAAAACGAACATTGTTGATAATAATTATACGATGTGTCGGCGTTGTCTCGCATGGCGCGGTTGTCCGGGTTGTCGGGGCGTGCTGCCCCTATACCCTTGCCGCGGGAAACACTCCTTGGGCTCAGTGGTCAAGGGAGATAACATAAATAAAGTGAAGGATGGGTAGGACCACCGACTGAGGCAGGAGGTCTCATCTGACGCCAACTTAACGTAACATAAATGGTCAATGAAGGCGTACAATAATCATACAATAATATGAACACAACAGCCATAAAGCAAATGTCATACTGGCGCATTTCAGAGTCTGTCTGGCATACTGCAGCGGCGAATGCCACGAGCCTTCTTGGACAATATGCTCTACCACGCTGTGTTGTTGTTCTGGCCATTCGCCGTGCTTGCGGTTATTTTTGGGTGTTGATCTTGTGGTTTGTGTTCGTGGTTGCTTGTGATTGTTAGTGGTTGTGGTTGGATGGTCGCGATGGAGTTTGGCGTTGGTGTATTGGTGTGTTTGTTGGGGAATGGCACGTTTCTTTTGGATTTAAACGCGCAGGCGACTTATTTCGAAATCACTCGAAAAAAAGGGCGGATATCTGTAGGGCAATCGCGCAATGCTGCCCAACCTTCCATCGCCCCGGTAATCTAGTGGTTAGCTTTGAATGCTACTAGCATTGGTACCCGAGTTCGAGTCCCACCGTGGTGAGATTTTGACTTTATTCGCAAAAATAAAAAGGAACCAACTGTTGATAGCGCCTTCGTAGCGTGGGTAGGCGGAATTCGACGCGAGTCGACGAGGGAAGAAAGCGCTGAAATACTCTCGAGATAAAAATGCAAGGCACGTACAGTAGTGAGAAGGGAGGAGAAGAGCCTACTTAGTGACCCCGGATCTGAGTTGCGACTAAAGAATATGAGAGTGAAAAGAAGGGCGAAGACAATAAATGGGAGGGAAAGAAAGAAGCAACAACAAAAAACGAGCAAACAGACTCTGTGACGATAATGGAGCCGCCCTCCATGACGATGCAACGCCGGTGTTAAAAACACGGCATGTGATGTGTTACATGCCGTAAACTGTGGCCTGCGGTCTTGCTTATTCACCTGTGTTTTTATTAATGGGGATTTGCACTGCGCGAACACGAAATAATAAATAAAAAACAACAACAAAAAATATACCCCTGGGAGCCTTGAGCCTTGAGGCACCAGATATCTCTCTTTGAGTTTCAACAACCATCCGGTAAAATATGTGTATGCCATTTCCTGGGTACTCGGGCACGATGTATTTGTAAACCAAAATCTGTACAACAAGTGTCAGAGTAGTACCTTCTTCTGGCAGAGATGCTGAAAGCAGCAAGCAGCTCACGCACGAGAAGTCCGCACCACGGCTCCTTCACTCCTCAGCTGATCACATCTCCACCAGGGAGCATATCCCAGCCTGCTTGACGGATGATAATTGCAACATGCAGCAGCCCCGCGGGAACATTATTGTTGTGCAGAAGGACTCCCAAACAGGTGCAATGGCGACCTTTAGATATTTTTATGCATCTACAACAGTAGCTACTGTAGCAGGTAACAGGTAACAGGCGATTTGTCCTCAGCACTGCTGCACACAAATGTGCCACCTGCCCCAAAACCGACGCCTTGGATTTGAAACTTCCTGGTAACAGAGACACCGAGACAAGCATCCTAATGGCAAAGTATATGTGTCCTTCTATGAGTACCTGCCCCCGAGCCTCAGTGCCATAAAGGCTGTGGGTGAGGTCCTCAACGTCTTCACACAGAAATGGCGGCCACCGCCGCATTGAAATATCGCGATCAACCCCCCGCTTCTCCAACGCAACGAGCACGATTCGCTCAGCTTCGCACGATTTCGCGCGCCATCCAATGCTAGAGCTGTGTGTGGCATGTGTGTCCACTCTATATACCCACCATTTGCAAGCTCCACCACGATAACCCTGCTGTGCCATGATGTATACGACGATGTTTCGCCTCAGTATTCTCCACATTTGCCACCACAAGCAGGCAGAACTGGGCGGCCTAAAGGCAACGCAATATCATCACGGGACCCCCGGGGCCAAGGGCTTATGCCAGCGCTATTTAAAGTCGTGGCCCAAACCGGAAGGATGTGGGTACGGTACGTATCATACTCGCTGATCCCGACGGTTTTACTTGGCAAATAAAGATACTACAGTAGGTTCATCAAGATCTTTCAAGAATTTACCGTACTACAGCCAAGACGAAGATATTATGAACAATTTGGCTCTTCCTGGTTGGTGACAGTTATATTACTACCCGAGCTACTGCTGTCGTTGTACGAATATCCTCGAGGTATGATATGAATACGGGCTGATAAATAAAGAGCCATGATATGTGCCCCGCAGTGCAGACTACAGTAGGAAACAAGAGACTTGGCTAGAGCAGAAGTAATAGATACCGTAGGATTTGCTGCAGATACTCCTCCTGCAACTTCGCAAAAAACGCAGATAGCCGCTTGGTGGTCTAGTGGTACACTCAAATGCTGCCATACAGTTGATTTCATGAGTTCAAATCCCACCGTGGTGGAAAAACAATTCTCTTGCTAACACAAAAAGCAATCAACTGCGGTGAGAGCGCGTTGTGTGGGTATTGTAGGCGCAACTTGGCGCAAGTAGACGAGGGAAGAACGGGCTGATGAAGTCTAAGCTTCTCGCGACAAAAAAGAAGGCACGGACCGTAGTGGGCCGGGGGGGGAAGGGCCTCGCTATGTGACCCCGGATCTGAGTTATGACTAGAACACAGTAGTAGGAGAGGGAGGGAGAAAATAAGGGCGAAAATAATACATGGGAAAAAACTAATAAAAAAATAAAGTTTACTGCACGTAGATACTGCTCTATCTACTACGGCTGGCAGTGCCGGCATATCCCTGATGTCGATGCTATATATGTGGTCTGGTGGTTGTGTGGTATGGTGTGGTGTTGTGTGCTGGTTGTTGTTGTGCGGTGTGGTGCGGTTGCTTTTTGTAGTAGTCTGTTGGTTGGTGTTTTGCGGTGTGGTGCGGTGCGGTGGCCTGCCCTACACTTTCTTGTAAATATCTTTTGAAAGATGCGGGCAGACCGATAGAACACTCCAAATTGATCCAGCAGAGACAGACACTGTGAGGCAATAGCGCAATGCTGCCAAACTCTGCTGAGACAAACAGATATCCAAATTGATCGCGCAGAGACAGGGATCTGTGAGGCAATAGCGCAATGCTGCCAAACTCTGCTGCTGAAACAATCAGACTCACTGTGAGGTGTGAACCTTTAGAGCAACAATGCCTTGATGATGGCATAAGGTGTTGGGTTGCTCGATTATTTCTACAGGGATCAAATGGGTTTATATAGCAAAGCAATCCACACCTCGAAGTTTTGACTGCGCAAAAACGATAACATATATATGCGCACCTGTGACCTGTGATACATTTGTTCTTTTTTCGTTATTTTACATCCCATCTACCGGTAGTTTACCGTATACCGGTATATGTTTGACATTGCCCTACGCTATTCTCCAGTTCACGTCTTCCGTCACTCAGATCCGGGGTCGCATAGCGGGCACACTCCTCCCCTCTCTCGACTAGAGACGCCCAGTAGATTCAATCGTGTACTCGGCACGCCCTGCTGGATGGACACCAGGCGTGTGGCAACACTCTACTCAGGGCATGGAGTACGAAATCTAAAAAAATACCACTGTGGCAGCCGTAGTATATAGCTCCATGTATATGCAGTAAATCTTGGCTATGATATTGTACTCTGCTGTACCTCTTGAACAACAAGGGTGTCAGTACTGTACGCGATAAACAACAAACCCAAAGAACCAGCTGTTACGTATGAGAACATAAGGATACAGCAGTACGAGTGTACTGTACCAAAATCGCTGCTACCAGCTATAGACACGGGTATGACTGAGTTTAGATCGCAATTCACTGCCTTATATATCGCTTTCACATGTACCAAGAGAGCACAATCACAAACACAGCTGGCAGGCGGTGAAATAACGAGGAGGGTGGTCGTCGGGCCGGACCACCGGCAATAAAGCGAAGAGAAAATACACGTACCCGACCTACGCAGGATTCGAATAAGGTATCTGGATTGCCACTTGCTTTTAACTACGAAAGCTTACGTACAGCTGACAGCTGTTGACCAGGTGTCTGTATATGTACAGCAGTGTGAATTGCCATCTCACCTCACTCCTCACAGCGAAATGCATCAATACCAATTCCTGCAAGGCCGCATCCATACATCATCCATACCGTACATCCATATGCTGAAAAAACGACCTGCACGTACTGCAGATGGCCCTGCAAGTATGTTGCGTTTCTTCTACGGCCATGAAAGCTCACCATATCCCAGTATCATCCACGACCAAGGTCTAAAACTCGCACGCACATACCGCCTCATCAAAACAGGGGCTTTTATACGTTGCTACGCTGCACTAATAAAACGACATGTCGTGCAACCGTTCGACTATTCACTGGAATGTTTCCCAACACGGAACGTGAACAGGGAATAACACCATGATTCTCGCGTGTCTTGACGCGGTGCAGAGACCTGTGCTATACACTCTGTGTACGCTGCACCAACACGATGCATTGCCACTTCAAAAATAAACGAGTCCGACTATTCCTACTATACCACAGGTGACAACGTTTTCCTCGAGAGTTCTCCTTGAGAGAAGCTGGGGTACTATCGACAAAGCCCGCGCGTGTCCTGACGACGCGTATAGACCCGACAAAGGCACAAAATGTCAGTAACAGACCCAGTTTGCGCCGTGCGGCGAAAACTTGTTCGCTGATAGAAGAGAAACCACTGAGCAACTCACCACTGAGCCCCTTAGTCAGCACTGACAGAGTGGCTCAGTGGCTTATCCGTTCGTTTATAAAGGCTGACTGATGCGGCAGGAGTCTGTGGACGCTTCTTGGCGTCCATGGTCCCACTCGCAGCCCCCCCGAGCGCCACGGAAAATACTCCTCTCCTACACCTGGTGACTCCCCAGCGAGGGTGTTGCGCACACCACCTCACCGCTACACACCGCCCCCCCGTTGGTTTCCCGACCACGCGGTGACCCCGCTTGTTTATGGTGGGTAAAAGGCGAGTTCGAAACCCCGAGTCCCCCTTTGACCCATAACTCGGTGTTTCATCGTAATAGCGGTACGAATACCTATTCTACCTTTTCCCCTGTTCGTAACATTGCGCCGTAGCGTAAGTCGTACATAATCTGGGATCAATGAGGCCTCCTTTTGCGATCAACCGGAGACACTCCCCTAGGGTTACTATTCCCGCGTTGATTATCGGGCAATCAACGCCACACGTCGTCAAAGAAAGCAGGTACCCCGGTAAAACAAACACGAACAAAACTGATGTCGATGTCGACGGTACACCTCACTATCAACGATGAGCGGGCGGGATGGTCTTTTTTTCTTAACCTCTGTTTTTCTGCCGATATTTCCTTGCCAGCCAAGAGCTGCTACCTGGGCCCGACACGGACACAGCGGTACCTTGGCACACTTGTGTGGTTCGGACACGACCACGGTTTAGGCTCCTCATGACAAACTAGATCATACATCCTGCGCACAGCCCTTGACGCCGGATGACTACGGTTCAGTACCCTTGAACGCGATGCAGGGAAATACATGAGTCTCCACGTAGTGATTCGTCCGGCAGCATAGTGGACCCATGCCATGTTTGCGGTATTGTCGGAAGTTAGAGAAGTCATGCGCTAGTAGAATCGACCTGGCGCGCGATTCACATGCAGGCCTAGACTATTTGAGGGACCTCCACCAATGGTTGCGCATTGCGTCCACCTCGCACGAAAGGACATGACAACGAGTTTGGCGTTTCACAGCCGCCCTCACCGATGAGGCGACAGAAACATCCTCCATTGGTTGGGAAGGCGCCGTCAACGCTCGCTCAGGCCCATTTCACGCGGGGGGAGGGGGGGGTTCCGCACGAGTGCTTGTCCCGACATATCAACAGTCAAGAGTTCTGCACAAGGCAGCCCGAGACCCTGCGACGCGCTCAGGTCTGGATCAACGGTGACAACCAATCAGGGGTAGACGCGAGTTCAAGAGAGGGCGAGCCAAAGACCCAGAGACACACGCGCTGTTGGTACAAGTGTTCGATTCGCCGGTGGACTTTAGTTTCCTCTCGACGCTGAAGTGGATGGGTCCCGACGGCTTCAAACGAAATCGCAGACGCCACCTCACGACGATCGCGGGAGTCGATATGTGCACCCCCACGCCTTTCAGACAGTGTGGAACGGGCTGGGCCCGTTTAACATCGACCTTATGGTATCCACAGCGTCCGCACGGCGCGTCCCTTCGAGTCCCCAAGCACTGCCGTTTTCCTCAAAGTACGATAGCGCGGGATCCTCAGGACTAGACGTGTTCGCACAAGATGCTGCTCGTGTACCAGGTGCCGACGACCCCCCCCCCCGGTTATGACACAATGGGCTATGTACGCAAAAAACGCTGAAACTGGGATATCGTGTAGGGGACCTGAACCTACTGAAAACAAGAAAGAGATATACCAGTAAGAGGAAGGAGAAAGAAAACGCAAAGCTGTGCTCTTTTGGCGAAGAAAAGAAGAGTATAACTTACATAGTGAGGGCATTTGAAATGCACGAGATTGAACGGGTTGTGCTAGAGAGGAGTAACTGAGGAAAACAGACTAATATGACTCATGGAGAAGCTTGGCGCACTAGATAGTAGCGAGAAAACAATCACCACCCTAGGAGATACATGGTGACCACAGACGGCGACAGAAAAAAGGGATCAGATACATTTTTTTTTTCTATGTAATACGTATATGGAAAAAAACGCAATGGCGCTGTTTCCAATGTTTTTTTTGGTTTGGTTCGATTGTGGGTTTTCTGACGTAAATGTTCGTTTTTGGCCGATACACCAAGGGATGCAGCCATGTACAACTCGGAATAGGTCTAGAGCCTCTCCGAGGGGTACCGAGCTGAAACATCTGCTTCTCCAGAGGCGTGGTTCGAGTATTCGCCCACGGTGCATAATCCAACGAAAAATAATCTGAAGCTGTCCCTCGTTCGAAAATAGGCCAACGTTTGGATTTGGAGTTACTTCAGCTTTTTTGTATCGTACTTCGGCTAGTCAGAAATATTTTGAACTGCGCCTGTGGAGAAACGGTGTTTTGAGCTGCGTACCTCTCGGGGAGTACGTGGAACCAGTCCGAGAAGCGCACGGCCGACTCCGTGGCTTTGCTAGCGTAAAACGTCTGTGATTGCCGGAATCGAACCGGGGAAAACAAAACAAAACGCATAGGAAACAGCCTGCGCGCCCGAAAAACCGGAGGTGTGTCTATCAGGAGTAGTAAAAGTGCTCCGTCTCGACAGGGATGCGTGGTCAATGGTCAAATGACTATAAGCCAAGCAACAAATGAGTACCCCCCTCCCCCCCGCGCGTTATGGCCGGACACATAGCCTAGCACCTGGCAGAGTGTCAGGCGCACGCAGTTATGGTCGTGCTCGATACACGGGCGCATTGGTTCCCGTTAGTGCAGCGAGCTGCTGTTCAACCTCTCTAAGTAGCCCCGAAGGCCGCGGGGGGGTTATTTCAGTGCCCCCCGGCTCCGACGGAGCAATTCACAAACGGCGGCACCCCAAGTGGGCAAGGATGGCGTACGAAGTACGTAGCTTTCAGATTTCCGTGTTTGTAGTAAATAATGCCATCCCAGACAGGCCGTTTCCGGGTGCGGATGTTCCCACTGACAACTGAACGCGTGACCACCCCATGCTGTGGCTCATGTGTAGAGCGGTACCGGTGCTCCCGGTGCGGCCACTCACGATCCAGGCCTCATGCGGAGTGTGCTATGCTCAGCGTGTCGAACCGAGATCATAGGGCAGTTTGTCTACTGTTGGAACTGTGGCATGGAGCTATATCGAGGACCGCCGACTCCGCGCGACCCGGCGGCGCTTATAGTTTGGATCGGATCGACATAGACAAGCCCAACACACGACGCACGACAATTCGGACCGAGATGGCCGGGCGTCCCGGTCCGCGGCACAAAATAAAGATAGCTGACGAGTTTGACACGTTTACCAAGGCCAGTTGTAGGGGACGCAAGGGCTGGCCAACGGCGACAGAATAGGATGCTTTCGATTTGTGCTGCGTCCTCGATTCGCAGGGCAACGGCACTATGTGGGTGAATGGCCCGTCCTACTTGTGCGTGGGCCTGACCCTCACGTACGGGGATGCCTGCCCCCCCGGCAGCGGTTGCCCCAAACGGTATGCGGCCCGGTCTATCGAAAAAGGTTTCGTGTCCATGTTGCGCATGGCCTTTCGGCAACAGCTCGGCGAAGGAGAGGAATGGGTCGGATCCGGTAGAGGGAAACCTCTGCTCGAGCGCGCTAGTGGAATAATTCCTTATATTCGTTAGCGAGGAGAAAAAGAGAGTAGGTGCACTGTAGCAATTATTTTGGTGCATCCAGTTACTGCAGGGCATGCGGTACGAGCGCAGCTCGAGGCATCGGTGTCCGAACGCATCGCCATTGCTAGAGACATAGGCTTGTACACAGCAGTGGCGTTCTACTCTACTCTATGAGGCGAGGATTCGACCTATCCTTTACTTTGGGCTCTCAGCTCCTGCTGCTGCCAGAGTCGGCAGGGCTGATTTTTCACTTCCACTTGATAAGGCACTGCAAAGACTCGTAGAAACATGAGTCGTGTTGGCAGACACGGAATGCCTGCAGACCTGCGCATTTCGAGGAGTCGCGGGGCATATCTCAGCCGCCTCGGTATCGGGTGGGGCTTAACTGCGAGCTTACTTGCTCTCAGCAGTAGAACCAAACGGGGGGCGGGGGACAGTAGCATTGTCTGCGCCTCGGATGACTGTCGCGTTGGAGATGCATCTGCGCGCAGCGGGGCTCCCGGGAAACTTACACTCTTTTCGAGTGGGGAAGGGGTTTGCTTAGCAAGTCACTGGCGGGGACGGTGGTAGACGATACCAAACAGATAGGGGGCTGGAAGACGGAACAAGTAGCGTGGTACTACAGTATATCAGGCGACTGCGAATAATAGTGCCGCCGCGGGGATCAATGGGCAAAAGCGCGACAGGTTCTCTAAGCGGAAGAGCGAACATTGATTTGCCGCTTTCCCCGGCCTTCCAGAAAGACTTCGCCGTGTGTACTAGGCGGTGTGCTTGAGGTACAGTAAGTTTGGGTGAGCCAACCGGCCCCAGTTTTGTTCATGCTTATGTTTTTAGCCCCCTTTTGTTTGTCCCTGTCCTCTCCTGTTTCTCTTGTTTCGTCCTTGGCCTACAAGCTGGACATATCATGGGAGTGCTCGTTTTTGTGTCATAATCTCTTAGTCTACGCTCTCTTCTTGTCTTGTCTTCCGTCTGGCTTTTTGGGTTCTTACGTAGGTCCATCAGCTGGACATGTCATAGGGCTGCTCGTACCAGCAAACAGCAACCTTGCATCCTCGGGACGCGGCTTGCGCCCTGAGCGCGTGTTTGTTAAGTTTCAAGTTTCGTTTCTTTTGATTCTTTCCTTTCCTTTCCTTTCAGTTTTTTGTGTTTTGTTTCTGCCCTGTTTCGTACCAGGTACTTTTTTTTTTCCTTTTTCGGGCGTACATATATACCATGGATAGGTTCCTGGTATTATCTGCTTGCGAGTCATTAGGGATATATGGTATACCGCAGCTCGTTAGTACCGTTCCCTTTCGTACTGGTACTGCGGTGCGCCTATTGCATCGTACTTGCTTGTTTTCCTCCACCGAAGCGCTTTTTAGGTTAGCCTGTTTTATGACCACGGGCTACAGTAGACTTCAGGCAAAATGGGCTCATGGGAGAACGCCATCACCATCATCATCATCATCATCATCAGCCCAGAGGTCAAAGGAGGGTACGGTGAACCAACGACGTATGGGTAGGACCGCCGCCTGGGGGACGAGGCCTAACCTAATCCGACACATACTTCAAATGGTCGGTGAGGAAGGTGTAGAATAGCAAAACAGATCATCGAGAACCTACAAAATGAACCCAGCGATGACAGAGGTGGTTCCAAGCGATCGGTCCATGAATGACTTGTTAAAATATTCGCAAACCTGAACCCTTGCGCTTTCAACAGACCCGAAGCGGAGCGGGAGTATTGAGGTTGCTACAAACATTGTTGATAACTGATAATAATGATACGATATCTCGGCGTTGTCTCGCATGGCGCGGTTGTCGGGGTCGTCGGGGCGTGCGGCCCCTATATCCTTGCCGCGGGAAATACTCCGTGGGCTCAGTGGTCAAGGGAGAGAACATGAATATAGTGAAGGATGGGTAGGACCACCGATTGGGGCAGGAGGTCTCATCTAACGCCAACTTAACATAAAATAAATGGTCAATGAAGGCGTACAAGAATACAACAGCAGAATGAACACAACAGCCGTAAAGCAAATGTCATACTGGCGCATGTCAGAGCCTGTCTGGCATACTGCAGCGGCGAATGCCACGAGATTTCTTGGACAATATGCTCTACAGTACCTCGCTCTGTTTTTGTGATGGCCATTCGCGGTGCTTGTGTTTATTTATGGGTGTTGATCTTGTGGTTTGTGTTCGTGGTTGCTCATGGTTGTTGGTGGTTGTGGTTGGATGGTTGCGGTGGAGTTTGGCGATGGTGTGCTGGTGTGTTTGTTGGGGAGTGGCACGTTTCATTTGGATTTAAACGCGCCAGCGACTTATTTCGAAATCACTCGAAAAAATGGCCAGATATCTGTAGGGCAATCGCGCAATACTGCCGAACCTTCCACACGAGCAAACAGACTCTGTAACGCTAGTGTTTGAAATACGGCATGTGATCTGTTGAATGTTCTATACCATGGCCTGCGGTCTTGTTAATATACCTGATACCTGTTTTATTTTCATAAATGGGGATTCGCACTGCGCGAACACGAAATCAAAACTAAAACTAAAACAAATCTAAAATTTACTCGTGGGACCCTTGAGGCACCAGATATCTCTCATTGAGTTTTCAACAACCAGCCGGTTATCTGTCTGCAAATACTGGTACCAGGTGTGAATGAATTCCCTATTACTCGGGCACTAGTCTATGTATTTGTAGACCAAACTCTGTACAACAAGTGTTCAAGTAGCACCTTCTTCTGGAGGAGATGCTGAAAGCAGCAAGCAGCTCACGCACGAGAAAGCCCGCACCACGGCTCCTTCACTCCTCACCGGATCGCATTTCCACCAAGGAGCGTATCCCAGCCTGCTCGACGGGTAAGAATTGCAAAATACAGCAGTCCCGCGGGAACATTAGTGTTGTACAGAAGAACCCCAACAGGTGCAATGTAGGCCTTTAGATATTTAGTTCATCTACAGTAGTAGCTACTGTGGCGGGTAACGGGTAACGGGTAACAGGTCACAGGCGATCTTTCTTCTGCACTGCTGCACACAAATGCGCTACCTGTCCCGAAACCGACGCTTGGATTTGAAACTTCCTGGTGACAGAGATCACCGATAGCAACTTCGCGATTGCAGAGTATCTGTATCCTTCTACGAGTACCTGCCCCGGAGCCTCAGTGCCATAAAGGCTGTGCGTGAGGTCCTCAAACGTCTTCACACAGCAATTGCGGCCATCGCCGCATTGAGGTAGCGCCTTCAACCCCCCGCCCCTCCATCGCAACGAGCACGATTCGCTCGGCTTCGCATGATTTCGCGCGCCATCTAATGCTACAGCTGTGTGGCATGTGTGTCCACTGTACCCGCCATTTGCAAGCTCCACCACGAGAACCCTGCTGTACATACCATGATCTATACGACGATATTTCGCCTCAATATTCTCCACATTTGCCACCACAAGCAGGCAGAACTGGGCGGCCTATAGGCAACGCACGCCTGTATGAACGCTGCCTCCATATCGTGAACCTTGGAAGCAGTGGAGGCAACGCAATATCATCACGGGCCCAGGCGCCAAGGGCTCATGCCAGCGCTATTTATAGTCGCGGTCCAAACCGGAAGGATGTGGGTACGGTACTGTATCATACTCGGTGATCCCGACGGTTTTACTTGGCAAAGAAAGATATCAGGTACGTCAAGATCTTTGAAGAATTTACCGTACAGACAAGACGAAGATATTGTAAACAATTTGGCTCTTCCTGGTTGGTGACAGTTATACCACTACCCAAGGTACTGCTGTTGTACGAATATCCTCGAGGTATGATATGAATACGGGCTGATAAATAAAGAGCCATGATATGTGCCCCGCAGTGCAGACTACAGTAGGAAACAAGAGACTTGGCTAGAGCAGAAGTAATAGATACCGTAGGATTTGCTGCAGATACTCCTCCTGCAACTTCGCAAAAAACGCAGATAGCCGCCCCGGTGATCTTCGTAGTAGTACACTCAAATCTGCCTAGAGTTGATTTCGTGAGTTCAAACCACCTGGAACATTCTTGCTAAACTTAAAAAGGAATACAACTGCTGTGAGAGTAGGCGTTGTGTAGGGTAGGCGCAACTTGACACAAGTCGACGAGGGAAGAACGGGCTGATGAAGATCTAAGATCTCTCGCGATAAAAAGAAGGCACGAACCGTAGTGGGGGGGGGGGGGGGGGGCTGCTATGTGACCTCGGATCTGAGTGTTTTTACAGGAGAGGGAGGGAGAAAACAAGGGCGAAGATACGTAGTACATGGGAAGAAACAAAACAGAACAAAGCGTACTGCATGTAGAGACTGCTCTACGTCTGGCAGTACCGGTGTATCCCTGATGCCGATGCTATATATATGTGGTCTGGTATTTTGTGTTGTGGTGCGGTGTGGTGTGGTGCGGTGGTTTTGTGTGGTGTGTTGGTTGGTGTTGTGCGGTGTGGTGTGGTGCGGTGGCCTGCCCTACACTTTCTTTTGTATATTTTGAAAGATGCGTGGCAGACCGATAGAACACTCCAAATTGATCCAGCAGAGACAGACACTGTGAGGCAATAGCGCAATGCTGCCAAACTCTGCTGAGACAAACAGATATCCGAATCGATCCAGCAGAGACAGGGATCTGTGAGGCAATAGCGCAATGCTGCCAAACTCTGCTGCTGAAACAATCAGACTCACTGTGAGGTGTGGACCTTTAGAGCAACAATGCCTTGATGATGGCATAAGGTGTTGGGTTGCTCGATTATTTCTACAGGGATCAAATGGGTTTATATAGCGAAGCAATTCACACCTCGAAATTTTGACTGCGCAAAAACGATAACATATGCGCACCTGTGACCTGTGATATATTTTTGTTAATTTACATCCCATCTATGATACCGGTAGTTTACAGTATATATGTTTGCCGTTGCCCTACACGCTATTCTCCAGTTCACTTCTTCCGTAACTCAGATCCGGGGTCACATAGCGGGCACACTCCTCCCCCCTCTCGACTAGAGACGCCCCGTAGATTCAATCGTATGTATACTCAGCACGCCCTGCTGGATGGACACCAGGCGTGTGGCAACACTCTACTCAGGGCATGGAGTACGAAATCTAAAAAAATGTCACTGCCGTAGTATTTAGCTTCATGTATATGCAGTAAATTTAGGCTACGTGTGATATGATATTGTACTCTGCTGTACCTCTTGACCAACAAGGGTGTCAGTACTGTACGCGATATAAAACGTATTTATTGTTTCTACCAATACACAGCAGAGGCCAGCTGCCCATCTGGCAGGGCCATGACGACATCAACAACACCAGATGGCAGACAGGGTCGGGTGATGGATTGTGCACAGAACGATCACAGTGAGCGCACCTGCTTCCACCCCCTTCGTACTGCTTCAGATCCGCGATCTCCAGTCCAGGGTGCTCAGCCCCATCGGATAAGAGTACGATCGTCCCAAGATACCCACTCTAGCTAGCCCCGGGCCTCTCCAGCATATACCTACTGTAGCTTGTCTCGCAAGACTTCACGACATGAAACGAGAACAGACAAAAGCGAAAGAAGGAAGAATGTCTGGGCGATACATACAAAAAATACCGGGTGCACGGGGAGGCATGATGCATACCAGTTATCTTCCGCGTGAGCTCCAGGCGCAAAAATCGTGCAACGAGTGTATTGCAATTCAAATCATAGAAGGATACGTGCACAGGCGGGTGGAGCGAAACATAAACTCCTGGCTCACAAACAGAGCGTTTGGCGCTGGGACCCCTTTTCCGTTGCCATTCACAAGGACTTGGCGGATCCGTGGATGTTATACGGTGATTGACGAATCTGGATACTCTATGGTGATTGGCGGACCAGGATATGGACCAATTAGACTATACGGTAATTGGGGGATCGGGGTCTTTGAGGGAACTTGGCGGATCAGGGTAGCATGCATCATATCACCGGCGGTAAACATGATCAACAACAAATCCAAAGAACCAGCGGTTACGGATGAGAACATAAAGATACAGTACGAGTGTACTGTACCAAAAACGTTGCTACCAGCTATAGACACGGGTATAACTGAGTTTAAATCGCAATTCACTGCCTTATCTATCGCTTTCACATGTATCAAGAGAGCACCATCACAAACACAGCTGGTAGGCCGTGAGATAACGAGGAGGGTGCTCGTCGGGCCGGACCTCCGGCAATGAAGCGAAGAGAAAATACACGTACCCGACCTACGCAG
The DNA here is from genome assembly GCA_008828725.1 of Saccharina japonica. Lineage (NCBI taxonomy): Eukaryota > Phaeophyceae > Laminariales > Laminariaceae > Saccharina > Saccharina japonica. The sequence continues at coordinate 17,729 of MEHQ01002510.1, forward strand.
TATTCCAACTTTCAATATTTCATGAACGCTCCTTGGTTTGCTATATTCATATTTATATTTTCACACGGTAGGAAAGGTTTGTCGTTACAGTAGTTCCGCCAGGGCAAATCCCAGGGCGGAAGGACGACCGCGACCTACGGTCCAGCAGCAGTAACACGGTGCGAACCCCAACAATGGGAAGCGATTGTATCGAGATAGCGTGCGGTAATCCTCTGGGTTGAATTATCGGGCGAATAAAAGGCTGCGGCATACGGTACATACAGCAGCAGCCATAGATAGGGTGATTCCGGGTAACAGCACGCGATAGCAGCGATCGCGGGCGAACATAATTCACGACATTACACGCTTGTTCCGCGGGGCCAAATCTCCGCGCCCAAGGACGGCTGCAATTTACGGGGTACGGTGCAGTAACGAAAATCGAGTTCGACCCCCGACAACGGCACGCGATTACAGCGATCAAGGCGATCATCATTCACACTGTGTTAATAGCCCACCGGGGTACCAATGTGAGGGGTCGGCGGGGATAAACTTTAATGTTCTGTCGTTTGTGTATCCAAAACGTGGCCGTTACGCCGGGAGGGGACACTACGACTCTTGGATACTATTCCCTGCCCCCAGGCATGGTGGGACACGTTGTACAACACATGGCTGAGTGTAGAGTACGCGCCGTGATCGTTTCCCAGACGTGCGCGAGCAGTGGTTCCCGCGGGTCAGCCGAGCGACCGTGCGCGCGCTCGTACGGTCAAAGGCAGGCAGCTTCGGGTACCCCCACCACCAGGACGGAGTGTGCGATTACGTGTACGTGCGCCGCGGAATGCGCGCGGTCGGTCGAGGTAGGCTTTTCAATCTCCTGTTCGGAAAGACGTTGCGAAGTTCCCCCCAAGCGGTCGGGGTAAGGGAGAACTAGTCTGCCGCGACATTTGCACGGTCGCGGCCATTGTCGGGTACCCACCAGCGGCGAAATATATGCAATGGCCACCCGCAGAGGGGTCAGGGTTTCTGTTACCGAGCGTTCTATTAATAAAAGGCGAGAAGATGGGGGAACGGGCGCTGACGCCGGCGCAGGTGAGCCCCAACCCCCAGACCCATCTGCGGGCGGCTTGCATGAAGTATAAGCGATGCACTATGCACTCCTTCCGGGTGTGAGATGCAGCGAGCCATCGTATGGACGACACAGCTATACGTCCTTAGGGAGAACGCGGGGGGGAGTCCGACACAGGCGCAAGCAGAGATGTAGGGACCCCCCAACCTCCAGACCTATCTGCGGGCGGCGGGCATGGAGGATAAGCGATGTACTATGCACTCCTTCCGGGTGGGAGGTGCAGCGAGCCATCGCATGGACGGCACAGCCATACGTCCTTAGGGAGTACGTGGGGTGGAAACCCGGCACAGGCGCAAGCAGAGACGTAGGGACGACAGCATTCGCGACCGCGGCGGGAGTAAAGCGTTCTCGCGAAACGGAGCTCATGGATACGGACGCGCTGCCGCTGTCCGAGCGGTTCGCAAGTTCAAATGCAGCGTTCCCACAGAACAATCGAACCCGGGCCAACAATAGGGCAAGGTAGAAGTTTGGGTGTAATAAGGAAGACAAACCATCCGCGGGAAGGATACTAATATAGAAATGAGCTACGGCATAGAGAGAAGAGCAAAAGGAACGACAAGCATGGGTGTGATATTATGCCGCAGCAGAGAGGCCTCATTGATCCCAAACTATATACGAATTAATGCGACGACCGAATGTTACCGGAGTAAATGTTCGTTTTTGGCCGATAAATCAAGGGAATCAGCCATGCACTACTCGGAATGGGCCCGGAGTCTTTCCGACGGGCCCAAACATCTGCTTTTCTAGAGGCGTAGTTCCATTCTTTGCCAACGGTGCATAATCCGACGAAAAATAATCTGAAGCTGTCCTTCGTTCGAAAATAGGACTAATTTTGGATAATGGAGCTATTTCAGATTGTTTGTGATCGGATTTTGGCTAGTCGGCAATAATTCGAACTGCGCCTGTGGAGAAACGGTGTTTTGAGCTGCGTACCTCTCGGGGAGTACGTGGACCCAGTCGGAGAAGCGCACGGCCGACTCCGTGGCGTTTCTAGCGTAAAACGTCTGTGATTGGCTTCAAAGTCAAAATCGAATCGGGGAGTACGAAAAACAAAAGCGCATAGGAAACGGCCTGAGCGCCCGAAATGTTGGAGGTGCCTCCATCAGGAGTAGTACAAGTGTCCCGTCTCGAAAGGGATGCGTGGTCAACGGTCAAATGATTATAAGACAAGCAACAAATGAGTACCCCCCCCCCCCGCGCGTTATGGCCGGACAAAACATAGCCCAGCACCTGGCAGAGTGTCAGGCCCACGCAGCTATGGTCGTGCTCGATACACGGGCGCACTGGTTCCCGTTAGTGCAGCGAGCTGTTGTTCAGCCCCTCGAAGTAACCCCGAAGGCCGCGAGGGGGTTATTTCAGTGCCCCCCGGCTCCGACGGAGCAAGTCACAAACGGCGGCACCCCAAGTGGGCAAGGAGGGCGTACGAAGTACGTAGCTTTCATATTTCCGTGTTTGTAGTAAATAATGCCATCCCAGACTGGCCTTTTCTGGGTGCAGATATTCCCATTAACAACTAAACGCGAGACCTCCCAATGCTGTGGCTCATGTGTAGAGCGGCACCGGTGCCCCCGGTAAGGCCACTCACGATCCAGGCCTCATGCGGAATGTGCTATGCGCAACGTGTCGAACCGAGATCATAGGGCAGTTTGTCCACTGTTGGAGCTGTGGCATGGAGCTGTATCGAGGACCACCGACTCCGCGCGACCCGGCGGCGCTTATAGTTTGGATCGATATAGACAAGCTCAACGCACGACGCGCGACAATTCGGACCGAGATCGCCGGGCGTCCCGGTCCGCGGCACAAACTAAAGATAGCTGACGAGTTCGACGCGTTTATCCAAGCTAGTTGTAGGGGACGCAAGGACTGGCCAACGGCGACAGACTATTAATAGGATGTTTTCGGCTCGTGCTGCGTCCTCGATTCGCAAGGCAACGGCAATACGTGGGCGAATGGCCCGTCCTGCCTGTGCGTGGGCCTGACTCTCACGCACGGGGACGCCTGCCCCCCCGGCAGTGGTTGCGCCAAGCGGTATGCGGCCCGGTCTATCGAAAAAGGTTTCGTGTCCATGTTGCGCGTGGTCTTTCGGCAACAGCTCGGCGAAGGAGAGGAATGGGTAGGGTCCGGTAGAGAAGACAGGAAACCCCTGCTCGAGTGTGCTAGTCGAATCGTACGTCACATTCGTTAGCGAGGAGAAAAAGAGAGTAGATGCACTAGTAGATATTTTGGTGCATCCAGTCACTGCAGGGCATGCGGTACGAGCGCAGCTCGAGGCCTCGGTGGCGGCAAGCATCGCCATTACTAGAGACATAGCTTCGGACGTACACAGTCAGTAAGTAGCCTTCTACTCTACTCTACGTATGAGGCGAGGATTCGACCTATTCTTTATTCGGGGCTCTCAGCTCCTGCTGCTGCCAGAGTCGGCAGGGCTGATTTGTCACTTCCACTTGGTGAGGCACTGCGAAGAGTCGAAGAGACGGTGGTCGTGTTGACAGACGTGGAATGTCTATAGACCTGCGCATTTCGAGGAGTCGCGGAGCATATCTCAGCCGCCCTCGGTATCGGGGGGGGGTCTTAACCGGGAGGTCGCTTGCTCTCAGCAGTGGAACCAAACGGGGGGCGGAGAACAGTAGCATTTTCTGCGCATCGGATAACTGCCGCGTTTTAGATGCATCTGCGCGCAGCGGAGCTCCCGGGAAACTTACACTCTTTTCGAAAGGGGAAGGGGTTTGCTCAGCAAGTTACTGGCGGGGACGGCGGTAGGTGATACCATCGAGAAGATAGGGGGTTGGAAGACGGAACAAGTAGCGTGGTACTACAGTATATCGGGGCGACTACTAATAATAGTGCTGCCTCGGAGATCAATGGGCAAAAGCGCGACGAGTTCTCTAAGCGGAAGAGCGAACATAAATTTGCCGCTTTCCCCGGCCTTCCAGAAATACTTCGCCGCGTGTACTAGGCGGTGTGCTTGAGGCACAGTAAGTCTGGGTGAGCCAACCGGCCCCAGTTTCGTTCATATTTTTGTTTTTAGCCCCCGTCTGTCTGTCTGTCCCTGTCCTCTCCTTTGTCTCTTGGTTCGTCCTTGGCCTACAAGCTGGACATAGGAGTGCTCGTTTTTGTGTCATAAGCTCTTTGTCTATGCTCTCTTCTTGCCTTGTCTTCCGTCTGGCTTGTTGGGTCGTTCCTACGAAGGTCCATCAGCTGGACATATCATAGGGCTGCTCGTACCAGCAAACAGCAACCTTGCATCCTCGGGAATCGGCTTTCGCCCTGAGCGCATGTTTGTCAAGTTTCAAGTTTCGTTTATTTTGTTTCTTTCCTTTCCTTTCCTTTCCTTTCAGTTTTTTGTTTTGTTTTTACCCTGTTTCGTTCTTTCTTTTTCTTTTTTCGGGTGTACATATACCATGGATAGGTTCCTGGTATTATCTGCTCGCAAGTCATTAGAGATGGTATACAGCGGCTCGTTAGTACCGTTGCCTTGCGTACTGGTACTGCGGTGCGCCTATTGTATCGTACTTGCTTAATTTCCTCCACCGAACGCTTTTTTGGTTAGCCTGTTTTATGACCACGGGTTAGGTTTCAGGCAAAATGGGTCCATGGGAGAACGCCATCACCATCATACTCATCATCATTATTAGCCCAGAGGTCAAAGGAGGATACGATGGACCAACGACGTATGGGTAGGACCGCCGCCTGGGGGAGGAGGCCTAATCTAACCTAACACATACTTCAAATGGTCGGTGAGGAAGGTGTAGAATAGCAAAACAGATCATCGAGAACCTATAAGATGGACCCAACGATGACAGAGGTGGTTCCAAGCGATCGATCGATCCATGAATGGCTTGCTGAATTATTCGCAAACCTGAACCCTTGCACTTTCAACAGACCCAAAACGGAGCGGGAGTATTGAGGTTACATCGAAAATGTTGATAATAAGTATACGATATGTCGGCGTTGTCTCGCATGGCGCGGTTGTCGGGGTCGTCGGGGCGTGCTGCCCCTATACCCTTGCCGCGGGAAACACTCCTTGGGCTCAGTGGTCAAGGGAGAGAACATAAATAAAGTGGGTAGGACCACCGACTGGGGCAGGAGGTCTCATCTGACGCCAACTTTAACATAAAAGAAATGGTCAATGAAGGCGTACAATAATACAACAGCAGTATGAACACAACAGCCGTAAAGCAAATGTCATACTGGCGCATGTCAGAGTCTGTCTGGCATACTGCAGCGGCGAATGCCACGAGCCTTCTAGGACAATATGCTCTACCACGCTGTGTTGTTGTGCTGGCCATTCGGCGTGCTTGTGGCTATTTACGGGTGTTGATCTTGTGGTTTGTGTTCGTGGTTGCTCATGATTGTTGGTGGTTGTGGTTGGATGGTTATGGTGGAGTTTGGCGTTGGTGTATTGGTGTGTTTGTTGGGGGATGGCACGATTGTTGAAACGCGCCGGCGACATATTTCGAAATCACTCGAAAGAAAGGACAGCGATCTGTGGGACAATCGCGCAATGCTGCCGAACCTTCCACACGAGCAAACAGACTCTATAACGCTAGTGTTTGAAATACGGCATGTGATGCGTTGAATGTTTTATACCATGGCCTGCGGTCTTGTTTATATAACTGGTACCTGTTTGCTTTTCGTAAATGGGGATTCGCACTGCACGAACACGAAATCAAAACTAAACTAAACTAAACTAAAATCTACTCGTTGGACCCTTGAGGCACCAGATATCTCTCATTGAGTTTTCAACAACCAGCCGGTAATCTGTCTGCAAATACTGGTACCAGATATGTGTGGATTCCCTAGTAATAGTACTCGGGCACTACTGTAGTCTATGTATTTGTAGACCAAACTCTGTACAACAAGTGTTCAAGTAGCACCTTCTTCTGGAAGAGATGCTGAAAGCAGCAAGCAGCTCACGCACGAGAAGGCCCGCACCACGGCTGCTTCACTCCTCACCGGATCGCATTTCCACCAAGGAGCGTATCCCAGCCTGCTTGACGGGTGACAATCGCAAAATGAAGCAGCCCCGCGGGATCATTATGTTTGTACAGAAGAACTTCCAAACAGGTGCAATGGCGAATGGGTGACCTTTAGTTTTTCTTTGTTTTAAAGCATCTACAGCACTACTGTAGTCGCGTAGTCGCTACTGTAGCTCTGGCGGGTAACAGGCAAACAGGTAACAGGAGATTTGTCCTCAGCACTGCTGCACACAAATGTGATATCTGCCCCAAAACCAACGCTTTGAATTTCAAACTTCCTGGTGACAGAGATCACCGAGAGAAGCATCCTAATGGCAGAGTATCTGTATCCTTCTACGATTACCTGCCCCCGAGACTCAGTGCCATAAAGGCTGTGCGTGAGGTCCTCAACGTCTTCACACCGCAATGGGGGCCACCGCCGCATTGAAGTATCACCTTCAACCCCCCGCTTCTCCAACGCAACGAGCACGATTCGCTCGGCTTCGCATGGTTTCGCGCGCCATCCAATGCTAGAGCTGTGTGGCATGTGTGTCCACTCTATATACCCGCCATTTGCAAGCTCCACCACGATAACCCTGCTGTACATACCATGATGTATACGACGATGTTTCGCCTCAATATTCTCCACATTTGCCACCACAAGCAGGCAGAACTGGGCGGACTATAGGCAACGCACGCCTGTATGAACGCTGCCTCCATATCGTGAACCTTGGAAGCAGTGGAGGCAACGCACTATCATCACGGGCCCAGGCGCTAAGGGATCATGCCAGCGCTATTTATAGTCGTGGTCCAAACCGGAAGGATGTGGGCAAGGTACTGCTGCATCATACTCGCTGATCCCGACGGTTTTACTTGGCAAAGAAAGATATCAGGTACGTCAAGATCTTTCAAGAATTTACCGTACAGCCAAGACGAAGATATTGTAAAAAATTGGCTCTTCCTGGTTGGTGACAGTTATACTACAGTACTACCCAAGGTACTGGTGTTGTACGAATATCCTCGAGGTATGATATGAATACGGGCTGATAAATAAAGAGCCACGATATGTGCCCCGCAGTGCAGACTACAGTAGGAAACAAGAGACTTGGCTAGAGCAGAAGTAATAGATACCGTAGGATTTGCTGCAGATACTCCTCCTGCAACTTCGCGAAAAACGCAGATAGCCGCCCCGGTGGTCCTCGTAGTAGTACACTCAAATGCTGCCATAGAGTTGATTTCGTGAGTTCAAATCCCACCGTGGTGGAAGAA
>MEHQ01001783.1:0-12244 GCA_008828725.1 Saccharina japonica
TGGCAGTCTGACCATTGATCTGTCCTCGAGCATGTGTTTTATTAGGTAGGGGATAGGGGACAGTTCGAGAACTATCCTTATCCCGTTCCTAGATACGACCATCCACCTGTATGCCTGGTATATATGTTCGTAGTATGATACCACTGATATATGTTTACTGTACTCGTAAGAAATACGACTGCTGCTGTACCTGGTAGTATTTTAAAAATTAAAAAACAACAGCTGTGAGCTCGAGGATTTCGTCGAAGCTCATATTTGCTATTAATAGCTGAGTGTAATAGGGTGTATCTCAGGTACATACTGAGACCAATTAAAACACACATACATGCTTGCTGCCAGAACCCTGCCTCTAATTACCCCTGACCCCTGACCCTGCTCCCGATCCCACCCGGACCTGAGCCCTCAAAACATAATCTGGACACGTCTAATAAGTGTATAGTTAGGCGCCGACAATGTGCCTGGTTGTCACTATCCCTCAGAAACGGGCACGATGTGATTTTGGCCAATGTGTCCCGTGATGGCTCGTGGGATGTGGCGTTTTGGCTCGATTCCATGCTGTACCCGTTTTTGACTCCTACCGGCGCGGGTGCACCCGTTTTTGGTTATTTCCATTATTTTTTCTATAGAAGAGTCATCACCCATAGATTAATTCTTGGTATCATGGTCTATACAGGAAACCTCTTTCCAGTAGGCACAAGAACGTTCTTCGCGTTCTCTGCTAGAGCAAGTAGATAGAGGCAGTCTCGGGGAGATGTCACTTCTTCTACATTCATTCCCGGAACGATCCTTCTCCGGAACTAAGATACGACCAAAGAAAGGTTGAATATTGACATACAGCAGTACGAGTTCCACTTTAGTGCGGTACATTTTTTAGTGCGGGGCCTAAATTTACTAGTAGTAGGGATTGTCATACAGTGGGAGTCCCACTTTAGTGCGGTGTACACTTTTTAGTGCGGGGCCTCACTTTACTCGATTAAAGTGAGGCCCCGCACTAAAAAGTGTACACCGCACTGTAGTAAAGTGAGGCCCCGCACTAAAAAGTGTACACCGCACTAAAGTGGGACTCCCACTGTATGACAATCCCTACTACTAGTAAATTTAGGCCCCGCACTAAAAAATGTACCGCACTAAAGTGGAACTCGTACTGCTGTATGTCAATATTCAACCTTTCTTTGGTCGTATCTTAGTTCCGGAGAAGGATCGTTCCGGGAATGAATGTAGAAGAAGTGACATCTCCCCGAGACTGCCTCTATCTACTTGCTCTAGCAGAGAACGCGAAGAACGTTCTTGTGCCTACTGGAAAGAGGTTTCCTGTATAGACCATGATACCAAGAATTAATCTATGGGTGATGACTCTTCTATAGAAAAAATAATGGAAATAACCAAAAACGGGTGCACCCGCGCCGGTAGGAGTCAAAAACGGGTACAGCATGGAATCGAGCCAAAACGCCACATCCCACGAGCCATCACGGGACACATTGGCCAAAATCACATCGTGCCCGTTTCTGAGGGATAGTGACAACCAGGCACATTGTCGGCGCCTAACTATACACTTATTAGACGTGTCCAGATTATGTTTTGAGGGCTCAGGTCCGGGTGGGATCGGGAGCAGGGTCAGGGGTCAGGGGTAATTAGAGGCAGGGTTCTGGCAGCAAGCATGTATGTGTGTTTTAATTGGTCTCAGTATGTACCTGAGATACACCCTATTACACTCAGCTATTAATAGCAAATATGAGCTTCGACGAAATCCTCGAGCTCACAGCTGTTGTTTTTTAATTTTTAAAATACTACCAGGTACAGCAGCAGTCGTATTTCTTACGAGTACAGTAAACATATATCAGTGGTATCATACTACGAACATATATACCAGGCATACAGGTGGATGGTCGTATCTAGGAACGGGATAAGGATAGTTCTCGAACTGTCCCCTATCCCCTACCTAATAAAACACATGCTCGAGGACAGATCAATGGTCAGACTGCCACGCTTCATTGATAACGCTGGTCAAGCTTGCGGCGTCCTTTAGCGTTGCTCTGCGAAGAGATATGCTCGCCAGTTTCTCTCCGTCCGCTCCGTCGCCCGGGACAACCCCCTCCGCCTTGTCGCAGCCACCTTGGTCACTACAAGTAGTTTCGTCACCACCTTGGTCACAAGTTTCGTCATCATCATCATCAGCAACAGCATCATCAGCTGCTACGACTACTCGTACTACATCGGCCACCGCCGCCGCCGCCGTTGGCACCGTCAGCGTCCTGCTCGACATCATTGGGTGCATTCGTACGCGCGCGGAATCCTAATCCTGTCCGGCCTCTCTGCACCCTCTGCACGACCACGGCGGTCCCGTGATCGCAAACAAACCCTGCTGATCGGTTTTGTCATTTTGGGAAGCAGACCGCAGTGACTTCCATTAGATTATGTACGTATTATTTGTAGTACGTACGCGTTCGTATTGATAATTCAGCCTGATCGGATGGTGGTGGTGCACAAGGCAAGCGGGGCGTTGAACACAGCTGCTCTAGCTGAAGTTCGTATTATATACAAGGCTCCGCTCCGCGGGACAAGAAAAGGGGCAGYAAGAGGCTCATGATGTAGTGCAAGCACCGACTCGAAATGCCAAGAYATGGTTTAGGTGCAGCGAAGAAACGGTGGACTTGACATGCATGCAAAAAATGCTCGGGATGCACATCGTTATAAGCTCCATGCCCCAGGACAACTACAAAATGCTACAAGTATGTTCGAAAGAGAAAGCACAGCAACAACACGGCTCACAGCACAGCGCTGCGCTGACTGCTGTCGAGTGTGATTCGTGCCTTTTTCGTAATTATGTGCGGTAGTACACACAATTGTGTTATCAGCAGTACSGTACGAGTAGTACTTCGTACTTTGTATATATTCACTCGTATATCAAAGAGAAAGCTAAGCACACACAGCACCGCACATCGTTCAAATTGTCGAAGTATGAAAAACAATACTAAAAACTGAGAGAAAGACGTACATGCGTACGCGTACCTCTGGTGCTCCTCATTAATATAATAACTTTGCCTGCTGTTTGTCGAGATTAACCAATGCGCAGAGTGGTCGTCTCTGCGAAAATATATGCCCGCAATTGCCCCAAAAAAACACTCCCCGAACCCTGAAGGCTCGGGCTGCATGAAACCCTCTCGGAAGACCCGCGGAGTCCTCGTGCGACGTGTAACCCTGACCGTTTCCTTCTACTCGTGCGTTCTGCTGCACCCAGCAGCGCCCTACGAGTATACCCATAGACTCGACTCAGAACATTCCGAATCGAGGGACTCTTTGGGGTACGGGCGTGCGTGTAGAAGGTACTACAGGTTACACAGAGGGGGTCTCTCTACGAACCAAGGCGATGTGCTGTTGAAAACAAAACCGAAACCTCACCTGGACTTCTGCTAATGATGGTGAACGGAGGCTCCTCCTCGCTTGGTGTTGGAGCAGGGGTCGCCGTGTGTACTCCGCTGCCAATTGGTGTTGTCGAACTCGTTGTGCCCATCGCCCTCGCTCGCTGTCCTCGTGGTTCTTAGCCGGAAACTCGATGGTGAGGTTGCCATAAAATATGACCAGGCGCACACCAACCGCGTAGTAGGGGATTATCATCGATGCTACATTATACAGTAGGATAGCTGGGTCGTCCCGCCAGGGAAAAGGTTTGGATAAGCTATGATCGTTGTGAGTAGGTAAGTGACTGAACAACAGGAGGACAAGACCCGGGCCACGCCGTGTCACCGGGATAAAGGCCTCACAGTTGAGCAGTCTCAAATAAACACTTGTTTCTTCCTTCTCTAGTTGGAGAGAGGAAGCCTTGAGGAGAGTGGCAGTCTGCCATTGATCTGMTCCTCGAGCATGTGTTTTATTAGGTAGGGGATAGGGGACGTTCGAGAACTATCCCCTATCCCGTTCCTAGATACGCACATCCACCTGTATGCTGGTATTATGTTCGTAGTATAGATACCATTGAATATATGTTTACTGTACTCGTAAGAAATACGACTGCTGCTGTACCTGGTAGTATTTTAAAAATTAAAAAACAACAGCTGTGAGCTCGAGGATTTCGTCGAAGCTCATATTTGCTATTAATAGCTGAGTGTAATAGGGTGTATCTCAGGTACATACTGAGACCAATTAAAACACACATACATGCTTGCTGCCAGAACCCTGCCTCTAATTACCCCTGACCCCTGACCCTGCTCCCGATCCCACCCGGACCTGAGCCCTCCAAGAATAATCTAAACACGTCTAAGTGTATGGTCAGGCGCCGACAATGTGCCTGGTTGTCACTACCCCACAGAAACGGGCACGATGTGATTTTGGCCAATCTATCCCGTGATGGCTTGTGGGATGTGGTGTTTTGACTCGATCCCATGCTGTACCCGTTTTTGACTCCAACCGGCGCGGGTGTACCCGTTTTTGGTTATTTCCATTATTTTTTCTATAGAAGAGTCATCACCCATAGATTAATTCTTGGTATCATGGTCTATACAGGAAACCTCTTTCCAGTAGGCACAAGAACGTTCTTCGCGTTCTCTGCTAGAGCAAGTAGATAGAGGCAGTCTCGGGGAGATGTCACTTCTTCTACATTCATTCCCGGAACGATCCTTCTCCGGAACTAAGATACGACCAAAGAAAGGTTGAATATTGACATACAGCAGTACGAGTTCCACTTTAGTGCGGTACATTTTTTAGTGCGGGGCCTAAATTTACTAGTAGTAGGGATTGTCATACAGTGGGAGTCCCACTTTAGTGCGGTGTACACTTTTTAGTGCGGGGCCTCACTTTACTCGATTAAAGTGAGGCCCCGCACTAAAAAGTGTACACCGCACTGTAGTAAAGTGAGGCCCCGCACTAAAAAGTGTACACCGCACTAAAGTGGGATTCCCACTGTATGCCAATCCCTACTACTCGTAAATTTGGGCCCCGCACTAAAAAAAGTACCGCACTAAAGTGGAACTCGTATTGTATGACAATATTCAATCGAGGTCAAAAGTTATTGTCACGACTTCGTCGCACTGCTCTGTACTACGGTGTCCCACCGGTCGCCCCGGTGGCCTAGCAGGTAACCACGAAGCATGTTAGCGTCAAGGTCGCGAGTTCGAGCCCCCCCGAGTGCATGCTCGTAGGGATTTTTTCTCGCAAACAATATCTTGACTAGCGGAAAGCGCGAGAGCGTGAGTTAGCTAGATTCGATGAAAATCGACGAGCGTTGGGAAGGCTGAACGCTCTGCGCGATAAAAATCAAGGCAAGAACCGTAGTGGGGGAGAAGGGAGAGGAGCCTACTTTGTGACCCCGGGTCTGAATTACGACTAGGGAGGGAGAAAAAGAAGTGCGAAGATAATGAATGGGATACGTCGTAGCACAAAACAAAAAAAAAAACTGCGGTCCCGCACAAAATTGGGACCAGTCCCTCTTTAGTTCGGTCCCCGCACTACAGCGGGGCCGTCACACCTTCGCATCGCTACTCGTATCATACCCAGAAGAAAAAAGCTCAGTACACGAAGGACAGACCGCCCACATATCGACGAGGCGGCACAGTGCCCAGCGGCTGACAATATAGCCACCGCACACGAGTAGTGCGGACACGCTGCTGGCAGTAGTAGATGACATATATGTGTGCGGTGGGGGGATAGTCGTATCATACCTGGTTCCAGAACGCATGCCACAGACAGCCCTCAGACGACCACAACTAAATCTCGTGGAGAGGGTGTGGTGGCCGTCTTCACGGCGTATACTCTGTGAAGTGGAGGATCCTGCTGACAGGGAGCATGTGAGCATACACTCCACGGCAACTATGCAACATATATATATGATATACAGGACAGGACACAGGCTAACAAGAAAGCCAGGCTGAGATTTGGAGGAAACTAAGAAACTCAGGAGTCGTTGTATTGTAATTGGTGCAGAAAGCACCCTCTCTCAAATAAGAAATCCAGCCTGGACCAGATTTCTTGTTTCTTATTAGGTGTCCTGTACTGTCTGTATATGCCTTACTTGTAGGTGTCCTGTATTGTGTATGCCTTCCCATGTTTTTGTTTGGTTGTTTTATTTGTTTGTTGATTTGCTTTATTATCATGTTCATTTTGTTTTCTTCACGTTTTCCTTCTTCCTTTTTCTCTTCTTTTTTACTATTTTTTCTATTTTATGCACCTGGATTGCTAGCAGGGTAGTATTACAAGGATTACCCTGTTGTTGTTGTTGTTGTCTTCACATCAAACACGTTCTTTCTACTCAACCACATCAGTACATCCAGTGCCTGTCCTACTGGGCTGGGTAATCGATCGATTTTTTACCCCTACAGCTCAGCAGGTAATACCCTCACATTTGACGTCGTCGAGGACACGGGTTCGAATCTCACTTCGAACGTTTCTTTTTTCAGAAACGCTTGCGCGTGCGTCCCTAAAAAAAACACGTCTCCCTGGTTCCCCAGGTGTTGAAACGAAGCGGGTAGGTCAACGTACGGCCGTATACGGTACCGACGTCCCAAATATCCCGCCGTTCAGAGGGGGGGAGAGTGTTATAAGGATTACCCTGGGCTGGGTAATCGATCGATATTTTACCCCTATAGCTCAGCAGGTAATACCCTCCCAGTAGAGGCCTGTCGTATATGGCATTGTATTGTCTGGTCTGTTTACCGCACTGTTTTAGGATGAAGAATCGGCACGGACACTGGGTGTGCTGGATGTCGACGGGTAGAAAGGAAGGTTTAATGTGAAGAACACACACACTGTCCTTCTGAATTTCCCTACGTAGGTTGTTTGTTCTTTGATTGCTTAGCCACGTACGTATTAATTTTGTTTTTGATATTTCCTCTTCTCTTTCCTTGACTTTCGTGTGTGGCACGAAAACGAAACGGAACTGAGTAGGAAGCGCCACGCATCCGTGGTATAGGTGGTGCCCGAGGGAATGGAGACAGAGGGGGGGGGGCAATTCGTACGGAAACCGCAGCGGACGAAAGCAGGAAGGAGACGGCAGACAGGGTAGCAAAGTACCAGGTACCAGACTAACTAACTGGTAAAACCTGTCTGTACTACGGACACAAACCCCTGCCTCGGCTGCCTGAAGGGTGCTTTTGGTGTGCTTCGGTTGCCTGTCATTTCCTGTCGCTCTTTGTCTTGCTCTGTTTGCGCTGTTTTTCATTCCATTTCATTTCATTTCGTTTCATTTCATTTCATTTCATTTTATTGTCTGTCGCATCTCCTCTGGGAGAAGCGCGACACTTTCTATTTTTTTTATGTTTGTCATATTTGTTTGGTTTTTTTTTTTTTTTTTTTTATCCTCCGGCGGATGGGTCAAAATAAAGCTTACGCCCTCCACACTTCCACGTCTCACTTCGTGCACTTCGTGTCGTGTGTCAATTCACCCCATGCCCCTTCGGAAGTATCAGCCCTTGCTGTCTACGACCTTCGGGAACTTGAGCATGTTGACCCGACCTGACCCCCGAAGGGGCCCGGTGCGGTGGGGATAGCCACCCGAAGAGTAACCTCTCCGGGTAGTGTGGAACTTGCCGCAGCTCATCCACTAACAAAAACCCAGGCCAAGAAGCCTTCCCGCCAGACTCGGATCATTTACGATCCACCCTACCCGTTTGGGCGTTTGTTTGGTTGTTTAATTGTTTGTTGATTTGCTTTATTATGTATATATTTCATTTATTTTTCCCTTTTCGCTTTTTCTATGTTTTTTCTTCTTTTTTTTCTCTTTCATGCACCTGGTTGGCTAGCAGGGTACGTCTCGCCTGTCTTATACTGTATAGCAATTGCATTGTCTGCTCTGCTTACTGCACTGCAGCGTAGAATTTATCAGGGATGCGTATTTCCCGGTAGCGGTAATTACCCGAAATTAATAGGGCTCGAGGCAAATTTTTTTTTTAGAGGAAATTATTTTTCGTCCCCTATCCCCGGGAAAATAACGCCTCCATATCGAATACAAACCCCCGTTTTATGTTTTAAACGCTGCTACGAGTAAGCTGTACAGCAGAGCAGAGCGCTACGTAGGCGCGCACAGGCCCCTGCTATTATATCACACAATGTCATATATCATACAGAGGAATTGGATGTTATGGCGAGCGGAATCATCGAAGGAATGTACTATAAATATTATACCATATAATCATATATACCTGGTATGAGCTATTCGAATGGAAAGGGTGAACTCGGCGCAGATGCAGCTCCGACGCTGGGATTTCGTTGAGGCGTCCAGCGCCCATGTTTTCAGTTTCTGGTCGCGGAGAAGGTCGTGATCGCTACACGCGTACGAGGCAGCGCACTGCTTTAACTGCTCACGTCCTGCTTCCCCCTTGTGTTGCTGATTTACCTCGCGACATATTATTAAGTATATTCTCTATCATCAGCACTACTACGGCAGTAGTAGTAGCCCTATCATTCCAGTATCAAAAGGCTGCGGCTGCAGGATGAAATCAAATTAGGACATGAACAAGTGAAAAATCAACTCAAACCGATGCACATTCATTTACTCAACAAGAAGTAAAATTGCCTTGTGCGCAACTGCTACGTACATACCACTATTTAATACTTGTGTACCTGGTGAGGTAGAGTGTAGAGTGAAAATCATCGAAACTGACTGTCCGAAGGCCTGAACGCATCTTATACTTGTGCTTCATGTAGTGCATTGGCCACCCGGGGATGATAATTTGTGTCCCCCCAAGCCCCCCAAAAAATCAAGCCTTTTTTCCCTCGAATGATGAGAGGAAACAGGGGAAAATTTTCCGAAAAGCTGAAAATGGCTGTTCCCCGGAAAATTTTGGGTTTCGGGCGAGGAAATACGCATCCCTGGTATTTATTTATGTGTCGTAGTTTTGTGACCACAGAACTGGTACCTCTCTAAGATAAAGAATCGGCACGGACACTGGGTGTGCTGGATGTCGACGGGCAGAAAGGAAGGTTTAATGCGAAGAACACACACACCCAGTGTCGGTGCCGATTCTTCCTCCTCTTATCATTATCTTTGCCATCCGACAATGTGCAGCATGATCTTCAGCGTTGATCACTCATAAAACTCCCAAAAGCAGAAGACCACGGAAACCAAGGAAACCTATGCGTACAGTCTAACACCCTTCTATCTCCTATTAATAGAGAGATTCGAGCTCCGTGGCCACAAAAATCCACGACACAAAGATACCAATCTACTACAGTAGATCCATTGACAGAGAAAAACGATTGAAACCACTAAAAACTATATACCAAATTACATTCCATGAGCTTTCCTTGGTACCCCTTTTGTTGTCATACAGAACCCACGGAAGCGCATTACATGTGAGTTTTCAGTGGTACGTGGTGTGTCCCGATATATTTGTCCGCGAAGGCAATTAAATGAAAGTCCGTTGAGCTACTGGTAAAAGGTTGACCGTTTACCTAAACCCAATCTAAGCGCTATAACATTATCCCCCCCTTCTGAACAGCGGGGTATCTGGTCTTCCTCTGGCGCCGTACGTGCCTTGTCCGACGTTCTCAACAATCTCTGGGAACCCAGGAAGAAGAGTGTATATCAGGTCCTTGACATGAGGAAATTTCGCGTATTTTTCTTTAAAAAGCGTTTTCATGGTGGTCGAGAGATTCGAACTCACGACCACTACAAGCCATGTCCTGCCGACGACGCCATTTGTTAAGGCATCAGTCAGTTGGGCTGCTACTGGTAAAAGGACCCACTTACTTACCTCCCCAATATAAGCCTTGTTATATATATAGCACATATTTATACGAGGGGTGCCACGGTGTTACCCTCGGACACACACCTTGCTCGCTTTTTTTTTTGTCCTTCCGCCTTTTCCGTCGCACTCGTCCACCGGCCTTATCATCCTGTACCCTCCAAGCTCTCCCTCAGAGCATTGTCACTCAGCGTGTTTCTGTTAGGGCCCGTTTTAACGAGTATGAAATAAATTCAATTTGGAAAAAATAAAATTCAAGTACGCTTTTCATTGGTCAACACACGCACCAGCATCAAAGCTTAGGATCTTGGGGTCTAATCAATTTGAATTGGACGAAAAAACCAAGAAGGTCCCAGGACCTTCTTTTCCAAAGAATTCAAATCAAATTGAGGAGTTGGCCCGACTTGGACCGGCATGTCCACGGTGGGCAAACGCCCCCGGTACAATCTCGTCATTTCTTGGTGGCATCGATGACCACGACCGAGGCGACAACACGTGAACCACAACCCGAGGCCACCGGGACAACAGCCGCGCCCACGCCTATAGAACCATAGCACAGCGTACCCCGGCGGTGGCGCCTCAAAACCAATCATGGCGGTCGCAATCCCAACTTTTCAACCAGCTCGATGCTCCAACCCGATAAAAAACCGAGCGATCGACCCAAAAACAGCATGATACGCTCAAGACTTCGATAACACCATCGCCGCCCCTGTCTCGCCCGTGGCGTTCCAGGGATCCCTACGCCCACCCAGGAGACCCTGAGAGCGATAGCTTCCTAGCCTGGGCGGTCAAAAGCAAAAGTATGCTGGAGGCGGCGCGCACGCGTCGACGCATGCTTTCCCTCTCGTCTCCTCTCGTCGATTTTTTTCACCTGGGCGCTGTGACGCATGCTGCGTTTTTTCGATTTCATAAATATTTGAACGAGCAATTCACTATTCCCCATAGGACGCAAACCACTTTTTTTTTGCGAAATCACATTCAAATAGGATTTTATTTTCCAAATTGAATTTTTGCTGTCTTCGTTAAGATGGGCCCTTAGGAGGGCACCGGGCAAGACAATAAAAACCCAATTAACTCGGTCTTTCTTCGGAACCAAGCACGTCGTGCGATACTACTGATTATGGTATAAGGCTTAGATTGGTGTAGGATCTCGGTTAACCTTTACCAGTAGCCCAACGAAATTGATAGTGCCTTAACAAAGGACATCGACGGCAGGACATACATGGGTTGAAGTGGTCGTGAGTTGAATCTCACGACCACATCTTTTTAAAGAAAAGCGAACTTCTTCATGTCAATAAATCTGAAAACACTTCTGGATCCCCATAAAAAGTTGCTTGCCTTAGTCATTTGACCATTGACCACGCATCCCTTTCGAGACGGAGCACCGTTCCTACTCCTAATAGAGACACCTCCAACACTTGGGCGCTCATTACGTTGTTTCCATATATTACAAAAAACTTTTTGCTAATCTTATCCCCTTCCTGTTTCGCCGCCTGTGGCCACCATCTATCTCCTAAGATAGCGATCGTTTTCTCGCTACTATTTAGTGTACCAAACTGCTCTATGTCACACTCGTCTATTTTCCTCATCTCCTCCTCTAGCACATCCCTTTCCTCCTTATACCTTTCACATTCTCCCACTATGTGAATTCTACTCTCTATGGCTTTGCCACATGGGCACATCTGTGCATCTACTTCCTCCTCCTCCCGGCTACTGGTATACCTCCTCCTTCTTTCTGGCAGGTCCAGGTCCCCTACACGAAATCGCAATTTCAGCTTTTTCGCGAAGTCCATTGGGCCATGCAGATACCTTTTCATCCCTATTCCTTCTCTCAACCCCCCGTATATCTCTAAGTGTTCTTCCCCTTCTATCTTCTTTCTAGCGCTAGCCTTTCCCTCTTTCTATCCTTTCTTTTACTTCTGTCTTGTATCCGCTAAATTTCTCTATGGCCAGCATCTCTTTTTGGTTTCCTATATCCTTCCATACTTTCTCCACTACGCTATCCCACCTTATTCCAGCTCGCCCTTTGGTTACTTTCTCCCATACAGCTTTATCAGCTTTTTATCAGGGGGGGGGGGGGGTGTACTCATGTTGTGCACGGCCGTAGTCATATGACCATAGACCCTCGCATCCCTACAATGCCGGGACGGAGCGCGTTGGGTTTTCACCAACCAGGCAGACATTGCTTGCACCAAGCGCGAAACGCCGTGAGGTATTGGGCGAGTCGCATGGAGGGTGAGCTGCATCCTGCTAAGAACCGCCTCTGAGGTGGACTTGCATATGGACGACAGCTTCAATGAGTTAATTTAATTTCTGGTGTGGCCACTTCCGGAGACAGCAATGGGTTTTACTATGTAACTGCCTCGCGGACGCCTTACCATATTAACACACGTGGTACGACCATTCCCCTTGTGCGGAGCAAAGGTTCTCCACCCCGCACAAATGATCTACTCGACCCCAGCTTTGGTGACCGCCAAAAAAAAAAAAAAAAAAACGGCACCCTGGTTGTCTAGCTCACGCAGCGAGTGGCGTGTTTTACAGCGTCGTTGCCAACCGACGCCAACCCAACC
>MEHQ01003303.1:15811-48495 GCA_008828725.1 Saccharina japonica
CCCCCCCCCCCCCCCTCTGCGGGGTATACACCGTTGTATCAGTGCACGCAATGACTATGGGTCGAAACCTCGTTTCTTTGTCAAATCGCCCTGTTATCCCTGGTAGCACCCAGACAGAGGAGTCATCGAACTGTATTCCTTAACGAGGATTGAACACTGAACACGCGCGAACGATTTATCATCAACCGTTCAGAACTGAGTACCAGGGTATCAGTTACTACTGCTGTATCGTAGGTTTAACTCACAAACACCATATTTGAAATTAAATATAGAGCAATCGCGCCCGATGAGCGTGTCTGGCATATCACGCAGCCTGCAAAATTTAGTTCTAACCACTGAATCGGTCGTTTTCACAGCTGACGTATTATAGCAATTTACAACAAGCTGGCCCTAACGCTATATGTATGCCTTGTGTGAAAAGGAGAGTTTTGATAGAAATATTAGTATTAGGTTAGCCATCCGACAATGTGCAGGTCGGTCCCCCCGACGGTCTACAGTAGTGGTACCTTCGAATGCTACTAAGAGTTGGTTCCGGGGTTCAAATATCACGTGGGTCGGACTTTCGAGCTGATTTGCAAAAAAAATAATAGCAAACGGAATCAACTGCTGAGAGCGCCTGCTGCAGCAGCGTGGGTAGACCCAATTCGATACGATTCGACGAGGGAGGCAAGAGCTGAACTCTTCTCACAATAATATTATAAGGCACGAACTGCAGTGGGGGGGAGGGGGAGAAGAGTCCACTTTGTGACCCCGGATCAGAGTTAAGTAATAAGACTGGGTGAGACACAGAGTATCCCCTTGCAGGTTTGTCTATTAAGCATCCTTGGTGTTACTCACTTTTGGGTAGAATCAAGCGTAGAAAAGAAGTAGCTTTCATTATTTCCCCAGGGCCTGATGACATCTGGCCCGGGAGGGGTTCATACCCCTTACGATCTTATTAATACCCCGATACCAATGCCATCCAATAATACGAAAACGGACCAGTTACCCATAAATTAAGTAATTACCGGACTTCCCAGCCCGTACTATTACACTACGTAGCTCACCCTGATGAGCAGTATATATATGCAGAACTTGGGAAATTCGGGGAAATCCCAATTCTCCGGACTAGGACATGAGTCGAATATGCGGCTCCTCAAAACCCACTCCCACACCTCGAAGTTGCTAGGCCTGCCGACGACGCCATATCGTAAACTATTCAATCGGTTGAACTCACAACCGGCGTATTTATAATGTTTTTATTTAATCATACTGGGTGAGACACAGAGTATCCCCTTGCAGGCTTGTCTATTAAGAATCCTTGGTGCTACTCACTTTTGCGTAGAATCAAGCGTAGGAGAGAAGCTGTTTTTTTTCCCTCAGAGCGTGATGCTGTGATATGACTGGGTGAGACACAGAGTATCCCCTTGCAGGTTTGTCTATTAAGCATCCTTGGTGTTACTCACTTTCCGTAGAGTCAAGCGTAAAAGAGAAGCAGCTTTTATTAATCCCCGAGCCAGATGACATCTGCTCGGGATGGGCTTCAAGTATGGCCCACAGATATTATAAATACCCCGAATACCGAATACGAATGCCATCCAAGTTATACGAAAACGGATCAATTACCTATGCAGAGGTAATTACCGGCCTTCCTAGCCCATACCATTACAATGCCATCTGGCCCGGAAGGGGTTCATTCGCCAGCGATTGTTTGATAGCGGCGCATATTCTAAAAAACAAAAAGGAAAATGATTCGGTTTATTTCCGGGCGTTTTTGACGCGGGTGGCTGTAGATTTATATTTTTTTTCGCGTTTTTTCCCCCTTGAGGTGCCCTCAGCACGCCGCCACCACAAGCGCTACAGTTGGATGCCCAGTGTGATAATAACCGCATTAAAAACAATACATCAAGAGCTATCCATAATATATTTCAACTCGGCTCAGCTCATCGGGGTGTATGAGATATCAAGCAAAGGGCGCAAGGAATCTTCTTCGTCGCTGCTGAAAGCAACACAAATACGTGCAGCGTACAAAACCTACATTAAAACATCGATCTGGCAGTGTCCCCCATGCCGAGCTTCGAAGTTATACGGCAAGTGTATTTATTCCCCTTGCTTCCGAGGTGCCCCTTGTCTAGGTGCCATTCGACGCTCGTTTGATCACGGGGAGGGTGCTCTCACCACCACAGCAGCAGCAGCAGCAGCCTCAATCAAGCTCATTAGGTTCAAGGATGTTGTCGTCGTCGTCTTTGTTGGCCTCGTCTGTTTTGCTTGTACGAGTGCTCATTTTTACATACGAGTAGTCGTATATATGATACCTCGAGTACATGCCACACACAGCTCACGGGGCCGCACTTTCTAACTCTGGTGGTGTACATGGCAAGCCCTTCTAATACTTGTCAGGCGCTGGCTCCATCTGGAGCTGCTGCGTGCACACTGCTGCGAGCTGCGGGCGGAGCTGGCCTCGGTCAAAAAACGATACGTACCGACGAAACTCTCATGATACCGCCTGTTCCCTTTTTGTTGGTGATCCAGGTGTATGAAACCCTACTTGAATCAAGTCAAACCAATGCGACACGAAACCGGCGGCGGGTTAAAAAGAGCGACACGTTTCCGACGGGCGTGCGCTGACAGTAAAAAAACGCCTACTCTAGCGATTTTTTCATAGCGGCGCATCCCGGCGTATCTTTAAAAATAAATTGAAAAAACGAAAATAATTCGATTTGCTTTCCCGGCGTTTTGGACGCAGGGGCGCAAGGCTGTAGCTATCGAGTTTTTTTTTGTCTTTTTTTGTTTTTGTTTTTGAGGTGCCCTCACCAACGCCGCCACCACGAGCGCTATACTTGGATACCCAACGTGCTATTAATAATAAGCGCATTAAAAAAAATACATCGACGGCTATCCATAGTGTACTTCAACCCAGTTCAACTCATCGGGGTATATGAGATATCAAGCAAAGGGCGCAAGGTATCTTCTCCGTCGCTGCTGAAAGCACCACATACACGTACACCATACAACAACTACAATAAAAAAATCGATCTCGCAGTGTTGACGATGCCGAGCTTTAAGGGCCCCCTTCGGACAAAAAATATATGAGCAAATGAAAAACTAATCCGTTTTTTTTTTCAGTTGCAATACTATTTCTGGTATAATTTCCACATTTTCGTGACTCCCTACGGAAAACGGCATTTCTCCAGTTGTAATGCTCAGAATTTAGACCAATGAGTATTTGCAAAGAGCCTATATCATGGTCAACATTTGTGTCTCAGGAGGAATATCGATCAGACGCCTTTTTCATCACGAAAAGTGCCTCTTACTCGAGAACGACTCGCCATACCCCAAGACGAATTTGAAAAATAGCAGTTTCTCCGGCTGCTGGTACTGTTTTAACTCAGATTTTCGACCAGGACGCCGAGCACTACTAGTAGTAGGAACGTACCTGAGCCTCTAGGTCGACCGCCCGTAGCGTCCTACGTGGCCACAGCAGAGTGTAGATACCAAGCAGGAGCTCCGAAACGATCAAAATCTTGCTGCGGAGCACGTTCGTTTCGTGATGCAAACACAGCAATGCTTGCCCTCCCTTGCAGATCCAAGAGCCCCAATACCTATAACGAACAAGCTATACGTTCGTCGGTTGAAGGTCTGAGCATTAGAACTGGAGCTATGCCGTTTTCCGTAAGGAGTACTGATATGGTGTTATTATACCAGAAATAGTATTGCTGCTGTAAAAAAAACGAAAAATATATATTTTTCAACACTCAAGACTCAAGTACTCTTATTTTTTTAGTACCGAAGGGGCCCCTTAAAGTTATAGAGCAAGTGTTTTTATCCCCATTACTTCCCAGGTGCCTCTTTTTTAGGTTACATTCGACGCTCGTTCGATTGCGCGGAAGGTGCTCTCGCTACCACAACAGCAGCAGCAACAGTAGCAAGAAGCAGCAGCAGCCTCAAGCTCATTAGGTGTCAGGATTGTGTCGTTGTCGTCTTTGTTTGCCTCGTCTGGTAGCTTGTATTTGTGCTCATTTTTACGTACGAGTAATCGTATGATACCTCGAGTACTCGCCACACACAGCTCACGGGGGCACGCTTTCTAACTCTGGTGATGTACATGGCAAGCCCTGGCCATACTTGTCAGGGGCTGGCTCTGTCTGGAGCTACTATGTGAACACTGCTGCGAGCTGCGGGCGGGGCTGGCCTCGTCCAAAAAACGACACGTACCGACAAATATCTCTCATGATGCCCCCTGCTGCCTTTTTGTTGGTGATCCAGGCGTGTGAAAACCCTACTTGAATCAAGTCAAACCAATGCGACACGAAACCGAAGCGAAGTTAACAAGAGCGACACGTTTCCGACGGGCGTGCGCTGACAGTAGAAAATCGCCCCTCCCTTCCGATCTTACAAGAACGGTGGGAATGAGGAGCGTGACAGACGCCTTCAAGTAGTCAAACTCCCAACTGCATTAAGCTACTGCCTTGTCGGTTCTTCTCTTTTTGCTGTGTTCCTGCAATTGTCATTGATTGGGTCGTTTTTTATTTCAAGTGATTTGTGTCAGCACAGAAACCCTGTTTGGTTCATGGGCAAGTATAGGTTGGTGGGTGTGCGTTGTGGGTTGTGGGTGAGAGAGTAACTGGGTGGGGAGGTTGATCCCTGGGCTGGTTGTCCCTACACCACCCACCAACATTTATCATGAAGCGATGCGCGTCAGCGCAAACAACTTGTACAGGAGTGGATCGGTGGGGTGTCGGTGTTCGTGGTCAATATTTGTTTTCTTTTTTTTTTCCATCCCTTTTTGTATCTTCGCCCTTCCTTTCTCGCTCCTTTCTAGTCGTAACTCAGATCCGGGGTCACAAAGTAGACTCTTCTTCCCCCCCCCCCACTACGGTTCTTGCCTTGTATTTTTATCGCGAGAAGATTTCAGCATTTTCTTCCCTCGTCAACTCTCGTCGGATTGTGCTAAGCTGGCCGGAAAAAGGTATGAGAATAAAAACACCCCTAAAACGTACGAGTACGTAGGTATACGTGAAAAAAAAGGTATAATCTTGACGAGACAAAATGCAAAAAAAAAAGCACAAAAAAAAAACTCGTAAAAATATTTCAGTATAAGATACAAGGCTCCCCTTCGGGGAGTGGGGTATTCCCCGCGGGGTGACGCAAGCTCACATGTCCAACGAAAAAAACGACCTATCGCCATCCAGCTGTAATTGTAGAAAAGGAGGTAAACGAATAATCGCTATTCAGCGATTATCGTAGTAAAACGGTTTTTGCTAACGTACGCATATTTAAATTTATAAGTAAATTGGCGTTATACCACATTAAAAAAACATGTTATTTTTATCACGAATCACGACGTCATTTTTTCTTGAGTTTCCTGAAACTTGTCATTCTCATGGTTTGTGAAACAATATCACGATCGGCGAAAATGTCAAGTTGTTTTTCGTGACATGTTTTATTCGGTAGATATGGCGGTGTGTACCACAGCGAGCAGTATGTCGTTCTCGTATACGAACAGCAAACGGCAGAAAAAATACAATCGCATTTCGTCCAGCAAATACAGTACCTAGTATACAGTAGCAGCAAGGAGTACAGCAAGCAGTACCAAACAGTAGCAGCGGGCAGTGTAGCAAGTAGCAGCAGCACAAGCGGAGCTACTAATTGTAGTATCTACGTACCTACAGCAAGCAGCAGCAGCACCAACTACTGCCGCGACATGGCAGTTAACGTTCAGCAGTAGTAGCAGCACACTTCTGCTTCATTCAGCGCGCAGCAAAGCGGTACAGCTACGAGTAGCAGCTGAGGCTACTTAAATACTACTACTCGTAGTAAAGCGTACATTTCCCGCCGTCCAAGCGTAACAAAACACAAGGTTCTTGTGGTATATTCGTACATCATATAAAAATGCATCATTGTGGTATGCCAGAGCGGGGCCGATATATAACGGACGAAAATAAAAAGCACTACGTATCTTGCGGCAGATGGGTACGTACTGTTTGTTAGGTTTCGGAATCGAAGCCGGTTTTGACCCAAAAACGTAGCAGGCTATTCGAAACTACCACTCTAAAGATTTCAAAAACAGGACAAAATCAAAATTATCAAAGTAGCATGGGAAATCGTCAATTACTTGGTTTTACACTACGTCAACGGTACAACTTATATCGGGATATTCTCAGAGGTGGAGACGAGTTGGACGCTGACACACGACATACACCTGTGGCTGGTATAGACGCAGGGGCTTGTGTCACCTTCTACTTATACTTTTGTTTCTGGCGCTTTTTTAGGCGGAATAACACGTTTTTTGGCGTATGTCTTGCTCCTCGAGCGAAAACAACACTTGTCTCACGCTGATGTAGAAACTAATGACACAATGTATTGCGTTGGGATATAATCCTCACAGCAGAGCAACCCGCAACTATTTTCATTCAGCAGTTGTCGAGAAATTTTGATTAGAAAATAGGCTCTTGCCCGATTTTCGATCAACAAGAAATTTGCCTTCGAAATGGGGAACAAAAGAGAACCCCAAGGAAGTATATACGAGTACGTGATGGGAAAAAGGCAAGATGCCTTCGAGCCGAGACGGAAGCGTATTTAGAACGTACCGGACAGTCGATTCAAGAGGCTTCGGCGGTCACACGCCGGACGGCCGCCATTGACCGCGGTGGCCTCGTCTTGGGCGAGTCCATCCGTGATCGCGCGGTGAAATACGAAACCAAAGTCGCGCGGAGGCCTCTGAGGCGAATGCCCAGTTCTCAAGCGCAGCTGGTCAAATTCTCGAGCACCAGTGCAGCATAAATCTTCAACAAAACCTCCGTCGCGAGTCAGACGTGGTGCTGGCCAGGACCCGGGCTCAGCTGTGCGACCAGCAAGAAGCCGCCCGCAAGCAGGAGGCGATGCTAGCTGCACCGGACGCGCGTGCGCAGAACTTGGGGACCCTACGCGCTCAAGGCGTCCGTGTGATGCTGCTCTATGTTCTGCACCCTGTGACGTGCAACAATGTTTTTGAAGCAGCAGCTCAAACATGTTTTGCTTGTACAAGTCAAGCTGTAGGTCTAGCTCTCGGACCGCATCGGAAAAAAGGAGATAGGAGATGCATCCACGAAATTTGAATAGACTCTTATTGTGAAATTTAACCTTTTCCCCCATTGCTGATTGGCTGATCGTGAATGACTGTTTTTACCAGCTTAAAGATCCCCGGACAAACATTTTTTAAATTTTACGTCTAAAAAGTATCCATTCTAGACCCTAACTGTAGGTGCAAGAGGTTGTTCCACTATGGAAAAAATCCTATCCGGTCGCCGGCATCTATGCGTAGCCCTTGTAGCGGCCCAACATAAGTAGAAAAAAAAACGGGGGCAGCACAGTAGTCCCCACCCCCAGACATGACAGGACTCAACCGTGTACCAACCCACCCACCAGAGCATATCACCCACCCACCCGACAACCCACCCACACATCACGTGCTATAACAGTACAGCAGTACAGTAGTACGTAAGTGAGGAGCATAGTGCTGCTGTATCGTACTGGCGGGCAAAGGTAATACAAAACAAACCAGGGACAGCGCAGACACGACAGCACTCAACCACGTACGAACCCACCCACCCAAGCTCCCACCCACCCACCAACTCACCCACACACCATGTGCTGCAGCACTACAGCAGTGCGTAAGTGGGCATCAAACTTTCGATCGATCGCACAACAACAGGAGTAAGAGTACTCACAGGCAGCAAGAAGCGGAAAGAAGCAGCAGCATTCTTCAGTAGTAGTACCCACTTTGAGTATCATATTGCGGCTGCTAGCTGGTGTTTCATGCCTGGCACGTATGATATATCATACTTATCGAGGACGTATTGCAGTACGTACCTTTTACCTGGTATATACGTTGCTACGTCTCACGTGTACATACCAACCTGTCTGGCAATGTTACGACCGGCTGGATATTGACATATACATCAAACGATTCTTACATTTCCGGACAAATTATAACAAACTCCATGCGGTGAGCTCGTTCTTTTTGTTCAGGCGCGATCTTTATGTCCAGCAGCACCACGATGCCCCACCTATCAGACCATACGGCCGCACTACAGCAGAGCGAGAGCAAGAAGCAGCACCACTCGGTAGCATAACATCACTACGAGCACGACACTGCTGCTGCTGTGGTTGTATGTGTTGTAGAGGACGCATGATACGCACCAGGTATACCTGATACCAATATGCTCGGAAATATTACGAACATTTGGATATGAAAATAAATACGAAACGTTTCTTACATTTTCGGACAAATTGGTACGGTAAAAAAACTCGATGCGGTGTGACCGCTCGTTTCGTAGTAGGCACACCTGATGCAGCAGCATCCTCATGGCCCCCTGTCATAACCATACGACTGCACAACGTCAGCGATGCTGTCGCTTCGCTGCTGTTGCTGCATGTGTGCAGATGTTCGATGTCGCTCTACGTGCACGTCGGTGTGCCCTCCTTTGTTCGTCGTGTTGATGTCGACGCGGCAAAACCACCTTTCAAATCTGCCCGGAGACCGGGTTTCACGTTGCCCTGCTCGGCTCGGCCGAGTGGGACGGGGTACCCCGTGAAACCGACTCTATTTTTTCGTCTTCGCGAGCGCCCCGCGCGGGCCACGGGCCGCGGCCGAGGGCGAGACCCGGGGGGGCGCGCTCCCCGGCCGGCCCCCCGCGGGTCGGGCCCGGCGCCGGCGAGCTCGGCCGGGAGGGCGAGGCGCGAAAACGCGCCGCCGGGCAAAAAAATCACAATCCAACTTTGTTATATATATACCACAGCAAGCAGTACCTGGTACATATATTTCACGTACGAGTTAATAGTACGAACACAATCGCTTGGCATATACCTGGTACCTGGTATACAGCAGCAGCAGTGCATACCTTTGAAAACTCGTATCATATATCATACATGTGCGTACATACTCGGAATGTCCCGCAAAGTTATGTATACTAAGTATATTATACCTGGCTGGTACGAACAGCAATACTATTATACGAGTATGCCATGCCAAGCGCCAAGCTGGTGAACACCGACTACCACAAAGCTCAGCCAACGTAACACACAGAGACCACAACACCACCACAAACACCAGCCGCCATGAGCAATAAGCTTCTGCTGCTCTTGGTGGGTGGTGGTGGGGGTTGCACCAGAGGTAGCATATGCCAAGCGGTGGTGTAGAAAGGACGTCGTAATACAGCAGTATATGATACTGGTACATCGCTCGCGAGCACCGAGTAACACAAAGCTCAGCCAACATAACACACAGAGACCACTACATCCCCACAAACACCAGCCGCCACGAGCAATAGGCTTCTGTTGCTTTTCGTGGATGGTGGTGGAGGTGTGGTGGAGTCCTGCGGGTATGATGATGCTCTTTCTCTTCTCGTCCGATCATCGAGCAAGCACACAATCACGATCGATCATCACCATCACCACCTACTTGCTGCAGCCACCACCACCACGATCGATCATCACCATCACCACTTGCTGCAGCCACCATCACCATCAAGACTGGGTAGCTTCTGTATAGCTGCTGGTATGGTGGTGGTGATGGTGGGGCGGGGGTGGTGGTGGTGGGTGTGGTGGTTGGTGGTGGTGTTTGCTTGTTGCAGGCACAAATCTGTGTGTGTGTGACTTGCTGCTTGAGAGAGCGCGGAGGGTTGAATAAAAACTCCCAGTGACAATTGGCACTGGTAACCAGTTAGCTAGGACAGTCACTATCGACTAGCTCTCCGATCTCGGCACGGCTTTCGACACGAGCAGTACAGGACGGTGCGCATAAATAGCGGGCGTCTATCAGTCCCGATCGTGTCTGAATCGGTTCAGTGTACGCGTCGCACGCCAAAAAAAACAAACCGAACGGACGAGGGACGAGGGACAGACAAACCTTAATATGAAGGATTTGTTAAATACAGGCTCGCTGCGGGCACTTTTCAGAACTGTTTTTTGTCCGTTTGTGTCGATCGTGTACCCCCGCGTGTCTACACCTACACGCACACAACCACTTATAGAAGAGCATTCATTGATGCTCGTCGGCCTCCGGCCTGCTCGCATCAACAGCTCCTCATTATAAATATCCCGAATACGAATGCCATCCAACTAATACGAAAACGGACCAATTACCAATAAATGAGGTAATTACCGGCTTTCCAAACCCGTACTATTACAGTTACGACTACAGTAGGAAGGAGACAGAAAAGGAAGGCGAATATAACCAATGCGACAGGAACAGAAACGAAAAAAAGTCTGTGTCAATCGCAAAGAAATAGAAATGAACAGTCGGAAATGAAGACGCATAAAAGAACGACATCCCAATTCGATTTGACGCGTACATTTGTATTAAAATTGTTTCAAATACGTGAGCTGTGAGTACGACCCCCATTGAGTGGTTGACACTCGACTTTACGAGCTGCGTGATACGCAAGGTACGCTCGTCGGGCGTGCTTGTTCTATATTCCACGTTATGGTGTGGTGTTTGTGAATTCGACCGAAGTATATAGCTTCATTCAGTGTAACGACGCCCGAATTTCTTCGACTTTCTTATTAATAGTACATTCCTGTAAAATAAAACAACTGCCCTGTCCCACGCGACTGTACTTGGGGCCAGGTTCAAGTTCTCATATATATGACATAGATAGGGTTGGCCTACACTTCGTACACACAGTAAAGTGTAGGGCTGAAAAACGATTTTTCATGTTTCCCGCAAAACTCGAGGCAAAAGCTCTCAACTCCACATTTGGCAAGTTCTCCCTGGTATCATCGCGTTACGCCAGCACTTACTTACCGTCTGAAAAGTTATGAGTACACCATAGTTATGCTGCGTCTGTCTTTTCCCTTTCCCCACGTATCGCACTCATTCATCCGTCCACCCATCCATCATATGTACGCCATTTCACTGGAAGGCCGCTGAGTCTGCCAGAAAACCCTCAACGACCCCTGTTTGGGATGGAAACCCCCGAGAAGTGTCACCTGTGGATGCAGAAGGAGGCATTTTGGGACTGAAAAGTACTTCGTCATCGGTGGCAGCAGCGGCGGTTGCGATGGCTCTATACGGTGGCCAAGGTGCGAAATCTTGACAAGATCCGGTAACTCTGGTTATGAATTCGCGCTGGTGGGCAATACAATACGAGCTGACGTATTAATATTTTTTTTAGTTAGTACGAAATATTTGTCATTGCTCAATTTATGAGGCCACGGAGGAACCCTCAGGACAAACCAGAGTGTAACCGCCAGCTTCAAAAAAGAAACAAATGTGTGTTTTCGACCGGGCTATTCGATACATTGTCCATTATTCCTGTTGCGAATCGTGCGACCTAAAAATCGGTTAAATACTACAAAACATCTACAAAATATAGTTGGCCGATCATGCACAATTGCTCGTTTCAAGTTGGGGTTTCGCGTTCCCTCCTACAAGAACCCTGCATCCCTCAGTCTCCGCTTCGCTATGACCTTCGCTGTCCCAATCATGGTCGACAATCAACCGCGGGCATCGAAGCGTGCTAAACAGAGAAGCCGTACATAGAAAATCTCCTGTCTGCGGGCTTCGCGGATCACCTCCTGTTGTATCGGCAGCAGTACAGCAGCTACGAGTACGCCTCTGGTGTGCGAAGCCACGGGGTGGGCTTTCTTGACGTGATGGAATGCCCTTCACAGGCTGACGTACATGACGATAGCGGTCACGAGAGCTGTAGGGGCATGTCGGACGGTGGCTGCCACGCAGAGGAGTATGGGGACGAGTTAGTATATTTTCTGACCGTCCGTTTCCTGAGCACCCTACCGAGTCGGCCTAACTACGCCAGTTGGCGATAGATGGCCCAACTACTGTACGAGAGTTGTTGATGAAGGCTGCTGAGACCAATGCTGGTGCGTGCGACTGCGAGACCCCCCCCCAAGTGGATAAGAGGAGCCCGAAGAAGACCAGTACTTGCGGCCGCCAGCAGGCATCCCTCATGGCTCTGCTCGACCTCCAGGTGGGTGTGCGTTGAAGAAACGAGTCTACTCTCTTGTGTGTTGCCTATTTGTTTATTGTTATAATATCATAGCTCTCCTATATATGTACAGCAGTGGCAATTCGGCCGCAAATATAGTGACTGTGGCGGTATAAATATGAATATCAAATTATCCTTATATTTTCGTTCAGAGCGGTATACATAGACATACTTACTTTTGTCTTTCTTCCCAAATCGCCGGGTTGACCCATCCCTGGCCTCTCAGGTCTCCCACTTCCACACCGCCTCCTTCGATTACTTGCCGGACCTCTCTCTACTTTCCGAGCTTTCCGCGGGAAGGGAGGGGTTCCCAGCGTATTCGGAGGGCTTTCCTGCCCGGGGTCTAACCCCTACATTAAAATCAAGTCAAATATCCACACTAATTTCAATATAAAACCCCCATACTAAAATCAAGTATTTTTTCAATACTAAACTCAAGTAATTTGTTTTTAAAGAGTCCCCAAAATGTGACAATATGGATCTTCATAATTTCGGCCAGAATCGAAATCGGCCCACAACTTCGCGAGTTAGCGATTTTTGCACTAATTTCAATATAAAAAACTCGGACGTAAAATCGACCGAAAAAAAACAAAAAAAGGCCACTTCTGTACGTACAAGGGCTGCGCATCCATGCCGGCGTTTTGTGTGTGTCCGCTCTACGTACGTACGAGTACGTGCTGCTACTTTCTGGACTGCTGCTGTTGTTGCTGTCGCCTTCTTCGATTGCTTGCCGGACCTCTCTCTACTTTCTAGCCTTTCTTGGTTCCCTACATGTTTTTTCGCGAGAGCCTTTTCGGTGTTGTGTTCGTACGTGTACCCAGAGCACGGCCGCGTGGGAAAGCCCGGAGCCATCGCGGGTATGGGAGGGCGCTGGCCAGTAGAGGGGGGGACGGAAGGAACGCGTTTGCCTTTTTCGTGGCTAGGCGTGGTGTGTCCATCGAGACACGAGGCAAGCATGAAGCGACTTTGAATTCGTTGCTGCCCCTGCCAACAATCCAGCCTGCCCAAATTTATAAGGGTCGGTTCTGACTGTAAAACAAAATTCAAGCGGTGCTTATTTCTCGAACAAATACTATGTACAGAGAGCGAGTTTGAACACCAACATGGTCGAGCGCGCGAACGAGGGCCATGGTGAGCACCGGGCTTCACGCGAGGCGGGCCACGGGGCTCACTAAAGCAGAGAGGCAGTAGAGCTCGACCCGGACCGAATCGATGGCGAGGTGATCGTGGGTGGGTGGAGAGCGTCGAGGCTGACAGGATTGACAGAGGTTCCAAAAAAAAAAATCGAGAGGCGCAACCATGACAGAGACCCGACGGCGCGGCGGCATATTTTCTAAAATCAATTTTTCGTGTTATCATACTTGATTTCCAATTTTTTCCGACCGTTTTTTTTCGTTTTTGTTTTTCGCT
The DNA here is from genome assembly GCA_008828725.1 of Saccharina japonica. Classification (NCBI taxonomy): domain Eukaryota; class Phaeophyceae; order Laminariales; family Laminariaceae; genus Saccharina; species Saccharina japonica. Next base: position 29,191 of record MEHQ01003303.1, read on the forward strand.
TATTCTCCTGTCGTTTTGTTCGAGTACGAGTGAATATGTATCATACGTCTTCCTCCTCAGTTTTGTGGGTTTTGTTTTTCGCAAATCACAACTTGACGACCGCGTGCTGTGCTTTCTCTTTCATACAAAGTACGAAGTACTGCTGTTGTAATACCACACATACCAGGTAATCACGAAAAAGGCACAAATCACACCCAGCAGGCAGCGCGGCGCCGTGCTGTGAGCCGTGTTGCTGTACTATCGTTTTGTTCGAGTACGAGTATGTATCATACTTCTTTCTCAGTTTTATGGGTTTTGTTTTTCGTATTGCACAACTTGACGACCGCGTGCTGTGCTTTCTCTTTCATACAAAGTACGGAATACTGCTGTTGTACTACCACACCTACCAGGTTATCACGAAAAAGGCACAAATCGCACCCAGCAGGCAGCGCGGCGCCGTGCTGTGAGCCGTGTTGCTGTATTTTCTCTTTCGAGCATACGAGTACAGCTTTGTTGTCCTGGAGCTTGGAGCTCTTGGCATTTGCAAGTCGCCTGTTTCCTCCTTAATTTATGTGCCACCTGTGACTTTCTTTCACAATATGTTGTGATGTCCTTGACGAGCGAGCGTAGCGGGCGGAACCGCCCGCTACGCGAAGCGCCTTGTACAGACTTACCACGTACTCGTACTCATATATGCTGCGTACCTGGCACTGTAGATAAGACGCGACTACGTAGGGCCACTCATTCATGGGCATAGTACCTACTGTAGTGTTGGATATGGTTTTCATGTATTTGGTTGGAGAATCAACTCATTTCGCTAACAACGGGTATATATGTAAGTAATAGTGTGGATGGGGGCGGATGGAATTTCATAATTAACCAATTGAGCTAATTAATTTAGCAAAAGGGGAAGAACAATAATATATGTAAGTAATAGTGTGGATGTGGGTGGATGAAATTAAATAATTATCTACTTGAGCTATTGTAGTGTGGAAGAATCAATTTTGCAAAAGGGGAAGAACAACGAGCAAAAGGGGAAGGACAATATTCCTGGTACGTACAAAAATATAAAAGGACCTTGATCATGAAGTGGGATTCGACGCTCTAGATCATATACCGTAGTGGGGAACATGCAGGGGTTCGTGACTTTTGCGCCCATCTCCGCTCCTGATTGCTATTGTTCCCTGTAAAACTGGTATGCCTGGTGTGAGGGTATTACCTGCTGAGCTATAGGGGTAAAAGATCGATCAATTACCCAGCCCAGGGTAATCCTTATAACACTCTCCCCCCCTCTGAACGGCGGGATATTTGGGACGTCGGTACCGTATACGGCCGTACGTTGACCTACCCGCTTCGTTTCAATACCTGGGGAACCAGGGAGACGAGTTATTTGGGGACGCACGCGCAAGCGTTTCTGAAAAAACAAACGTTCGAAGTGAGATTCGAACCCGTGTCCTCGACGACGTCAAATGTGAGGGTATTACCACTGAGCTATAGGGGTAAAAGATCGATCGATTACCCAGCTCAGGGTAATCCTTATAACACTCTCCCCCCTCATTTTTTATTGTTTTGAATAGCCGCATCTTCGACCCCCCTCTCTCGGTCTTTTAGGATGAACTTTGTTATCATCCATTGACCATCGTGTGGTCTGCATATACGACTATTCAGGGTGGGCTAATGTGATGTGGTGTCCTTACGGCTATAGATGGTTGATAGAATATCATACAGGTGAAGAGCCTAGTGGCGCTAAGATTGTTCTCGTATACAGAAGTTTCCTTGGGTACATCAGATAGGCCGTAGCACAGAAGCTTTATAAGTCCATAGGAGGATTCTAAGCACTAGAAGCTTCCTAAGGACGAGATATCTCGTAGGATTAGCGCTTAGAATATCATGGGAACGATATTACCCCTTGGATAGGATATGGTATTATCCGTTGGACAGAACAGATGTTTCTTCAGAATGGCTAAACACCACAGGAAAGTTCCAGTGGCTGCTGTAGCTATCCGATTAACGGGTTGTTGGCAAGGAAGTACTGTAATCTCCCGTTAAGCCGATCGAGTAAAAGAGTCTGCTCTCAGGCAGACTCCCCCCCCCCCAAGAGGTCACTTCTTGTCTTTCCCCTCATCTTCCAGTCATCATCAGAGGTTAAATAATAATAACAAGAGGTCTTTCCATATCGAAGAAGAAGCTCGCTTTCAAGCTCAAGCAACGAACAAGCGTATCTCCATTCCCTTCTATCATCGTCACTACTCGGTCATCACTTCACACTGGTACGTACCAGGGCGTAAAATAGGTGGTGAAATGTTGCACTGGCGCACCTTTTTGTCATAAATCCCGTTTTTTTCGCGACATTCGGAAGGCATGGTGCGGCTTGCAGCACCCACGCTTTTTCTGTGCCGCATCTTTTTTTGCCGTAGGCGAAAAACATTGTGCGGGTCCCGCAGGTGGCTGCACCGCAGGCGTGTTTTTTTGGCGTGCTTTGCAGGCGATTTTTTTTGTTCGGCTCGTCTTACTAGATGCTCTATTTCGGGCTGGTTTCCCCTGCCTGCGGACGAAGCAGGCCTCAAACAGCTAAACCGAGCGGGTTAGACGCACATTTTGAGTATATTGACGCATACATGGTGAAAAAAACGACCTCCGGCGGGAGCCCTCCAGGGGCCCCCGAGGGGGGCGCACCTCGCCTACGGCTCATGGTGCGGGCCCGCACCACGGACTCCGGCTTGTGGTGCGCTGCCCGCACCACGAGCCAGACGCCTATTCTACGCCCTGGTGCGTACTGCTTGCCGTTGGCATTACTGTATGCTCAACAGCTGATATACTGGTATATACGAACATCTGTCCCTAATGCGGCAGCAGCTGCATCGTAGGAGCACAGCAGTACAGAGTTGAAGAACAATGCAGCAGCAGTAATCAGTCGATGTGATATATAACACGCACAGCCAGTTTTGTACAATGCGTGAGCTATAATACTGCTGGACGTCTAACCACTTGTTGCAGCAGCACTACAGTATATGTATCTGAATACGAGTACACCCAACCTGTGATATACATGCCCCCCGCAATAGCTAGGGAACACGGGGGAATACACAAAAGCCGCCTAACATAAACACAACACACCGCAATCAGCACTGCAAACGTAAGGTCGTCCGATGAGTACAAAGCCCATCCGTGCGTATAATTTATATGTGACATAGAAGCTTGTGTCGACCCCCCGCCCCCGCCCCCTCAAACAACCCCCCCGTCCTCAACAATATGTTATATATATATAGGTTGGGTGAGCGTCGGTTGGTGACGACGCTGTAAAGCACGCCTCTCACTGTGTGAGCTAGACAACCAGGGTACCGTATTTGTTTTTGGAGACCACCAAGGCTAGCGGTCTTGTTAGATCATTTGTGCGGGGTTGAGAATTTCAACGCCGCACAAGGGGAATGATCGTATCACGTAGTGTGTGTATGGTAAGGCACCCACGAGGCAGATACATAGTATTACCCGTTGCTGTCTGTGCAAGTGGACACACCAGAAATTAAATCAATTCATTGGCTGCAGTCGTTCAGATGCAAGTCCGCCTCACAGGCGGTCCTTAGCAGGATGCAGCTCACTCTCCACGCGTCTCACCCAATACCTCATAGCGCTTCGCGCTTGATGCAAGCAATGTCTGGTTGGTGAGAACCCAACGTGCTCCATCCCGCCATTGTAGAGTACGAAGTGTCTATGATCATACAAGTACGGCCGTGCACGACATGAGTACACCCCCCACCACCACTCCGTCTCGAAAGGGATGCGTGGTCAATGGTCAAATGACTAAGGCAAGCAACAGATGAGTGCGCCCCCCCCCCCCCCCCCCTAATCAACATGTGTAGCCGAGGAAATGATTTAACACGCCCTCAATGTACCCTCCCTCGAACTCCCGCCTGTGCCCCCGCATGCAGGGCGTGCTCGACGGCCAGAAGAAGAGGGACGGCAAAGGCGATAACGTTGGCTTTTTCCTTGCGCGCACGGTTCGGAGCAACCTGCAGCACCAGGCTGCGTATGGCTTTTGTTGCAGGGGAGCGGGTATCAGTGCGATGGTGGACCGTGTTTCAATGGATATGTTCTCTAGATCCAAAAACGAGTTTTTTTTCCTCGCGAGGTGTTGCTGGCGTTGATGAGGCACGAGAGGTGAATATATATTTTTAACAGTTTTTTTGTTTGGGGGGGGGGGGCGGCGGGGACATAGTTGTTTATGTTGTCGTTGGAGACCAGGGTGACGAGCGAATGCTCGTCAGATGTCAGTGCAAAGGTACTGTTAGAGGTTTGGCGGTTACTTCTATGGCACAGAGAGTGGTACAGGTGGCTGGCTAGACATCGAGGGCGTGGTCGGTTGATACTATGTTCGTCATCGACCACTTGGAGTTATCCGGTAGCCAAAATATAGAAGAAACACGCCCGTGATTTTCAACGAGAGCCGTGAAACACAACACTAAAACGACTTGTTGTGGGCGTGCTGGATAATGTTCGGCATCCATGCCGTGTGAGTAAAACTAGGCGAAACCCAGACACTACCACGTTCTGAAGTACAATTGCTTGGTTTCGAATTATGTACCGCCCGCCCCGTCGCTTTCGCCGACGCCTGTTCCGCACACGCAATGGAAGAGGATAATACCCAACAATTCAGGGTTAGAAACTACCCCCATCCCCCCAAACAGAAGAGCACACCTCGAAGGATACTGGAAGCACTATCCCACTTGTCGCCTGCCGTGCCAGCATTTCCAGGCTCCGCAACAAGTTCTTCTCTGCTGTAGGACAATCCTCCTGTCGTGTGAACGAGTTGTACTCTCCCCGCTCAACGAATTTCGATGTCGTACCACCTGTGCCAATAAACGCCAGCCACCAACCCTTGGTCGGAAACGAGCTACCGAGAACTCGGTCCACTCCAGCAGTTAATAGCTGGGCGAGAACCGTTATTTTCATCTTGCGCGAACCTCTGCCCACGACCTGGAAAAAGGAAATTACCTCCCGCTGTTTGAGACCCAACTCGCACTTAAATACTTCCTGCTTGCACTCACGACTCCGACGTGGCTGTACGCACAAAATGGCCCCCATGGCCGCTGCAGCAGCTCCACCCGGGACCGCCGCTGTTAGCAAGCCTGCATATCAACAGCAACCCGAAAATACATTTTTGAATATTTCGTTGTTCATATAGGTGCTATGTCCAAGCTTTGTTAGGACCAGTGTTGTCCGATACGGCCCAAGGTAAGTGGATAGATACAGCTCTACTCCATATTGAATATATAATGCCCTCATAAAGATCCGAGAAGGACCAGTAGCGATCAAAAGAGGGTGATGGCATGTTTTGGTCAGTGCCGGCACGTCCCAACATCTATCTATCTGTATTATTAAATGCTGCTATTCTGTCTGTCTGTCTGTCTGTCTGTAATTGAGCAGCGCTATCTAGAGCGATTCAGCCCCACCTGCCCCCATGGGTAGGGAGGCTGGGTGCCACAACCCGCAGAACACCGGGTCCCATGTCGCGCCGAGCCGTGGCCGTGGCGCAATCCCGATGCAGTTCTGGCAGCCATCTAGCCAGCCTACGTGCTGACTTACAATTTTTGAATTACTATTCTGGCAGCTGATTGGTTGCCCAAATCCATGCCAGTGGCTGCTGGCTCTTTCTAGAACATCGGTGCTGAAAAGAGCCCCCGAGGTTCCGCCGAACCCGGGGAGGATAGGCTCTCATCCCCGTATCAGAAATCCCTCCATACCTCTACAACTCCGACCTACCGGGAACAAAAACGTCGATATCCCGGGTCAACACTGCCCCGCACGGTATGGAAACCCCACCCCCATCAGTTGGTCAATGATTGGCTGAGACTCAGGGAGCCCGCTGCACCCGGGGACGATAAAGTCCCATCCCCGGATCAGGAATCCTTCCATACATCTACAACTCCAACCACCCGGGGACGCAAACGGATAACCCCCGGGTCGATACCGCCTCGCAAGGTGTCGAAACCCCAATACCACCACGGGCAAATTTTACGGTTGCCTGGCCCTTATAGAGCCAGCGTGCACCTAGATTTTCCCCTCGGGGCAACGTCGAAGTCCCGCCGCACCCGGGGATGATAAATTCCTATCCCCGGGTCACGAATCCTTCCATACATCTACAACTCCAACAACCCGAGGACGAAAACAGACATCCCCCGGGTCGATACCGCCCCGCAAGGTGTGGAAACCCCACCACCACTGGCGGATTGCTGATTTGGCTTGAGCGCTGGAGTTCATAGAGCCAGCACGCAGCGAGGGTTGCCCCTCCGGGAAACAGCGAGGTCCCGCCGCACCCGGGGATGATATGATCACATTCCCGGGTCAGATATCCTTCCATATATCTACAACTCCAACGACCCGGGGACGCAAACGGACATCCCCCGGGTCGATACCGCCTCACAAGGTGTCGAAACCCTAATACCACCACAGGCAAACTTTACGATTGCCTGGCCCTTATAGAGCCAGCGCGCGGCGAGAGTTGCCCCTCGGGGCAACGTCGAAGTCCCGCCGCACCCGGGAAGGATAACTTCCCATCCCCGGTTCATGAATCTTTCCATACATCTACAACTCCAACAACCTGGGGACGAAAACAGACATCCCCCGGGTCGATACCGCCCCGCAAGGTGTGGAAACCCCACCACCACTGTGTAATGGTATGGGCTAGGAAGGCCGGTAATTACCTCTGCATAGGTAATTGATCCGTGTTCGTATAACTTGGATGGCATTCGTATTCGGTATACAACTGGCTGATTGCTGATTTGGCTGGGGCGCTGGAGTTCATAGAGCTAGCACGCAGCGAGGGTTGCCCCTCCGGGCAACAGCGAGGTCCCGCCGCACCCGGGGATGATATGATCACATCCCCGGGGCAGAAATCCTTCCATATATCTATAACTCCGACGACCCGGGGACGCAAACGGGCATCCCCCGGTTCGATACCGCCTCACAAGGTGTGGAAACCCCAATACCACGGAACATGTTCGGTTGCCTGGCCCTCATAGAGCCAGCGTGCGGCAAGAGTTACCCCTCGGGGCAACGTCGAAGTCCCGCCGCACCCGGGGATTAAAAAATCCTACCCCCGGGTCATGAATCTTTCCATACATCTACAACTCCAACAACCCGAGGACGAAAAAAGACATCCCCCGGGTCGATACCGCCCCGCAAGGTGTGGAAACCCCACCACCACTGGCTGATTGCTGATTTGGCTGGAGCGCTGGAGTTCATAGAGCCAGCACGCAGCGAGGGTTGCCCCTCCTGGCAACAGCGAGGTCCCGCCTCACCCGGGGATAATATGATCACATCCCCGGGTCAGAAATCCTTCCATACATGAACAACTCCAACGACCGGGGGATGCAAACGGACATCCTCCGGTTCGATACCGCCTCGCAAGGTGTCGAAACCCCAATACCACGGAACATTTTCGGTTGCCTGGCCCTCATAGAGCCAGCGTGCGGCGAGAGTTGCCCCTCGGGGCAACGTCGAACTCCCGCCGTACCCGGGGATGATACATTCCTATCCCCGGGTCACGAATCCTTCCATACATTTAAAACTCCAATAACCCGGGGACGAAAACAGACATCCCCCGGGTCGATACCGCCCCGCAAGGTGTGGAAACCCCACCACCACTGGCTGATTGCTGATTTGGCTGGGACGCTGAAGTTCATAGAGCCAGCACGCAGCGAGGGTTGCCCCTCCGGGCAACAACGAGGTCCCGCCGCACCCGGGGATGATATGATCACATCCCTGGGTCAGAAATCCTTCCATACATGTACAACTCCAACAACCCGGGGGCGCAAACGGACATCGCCGGGGTCGATACCGCCCCACAAGTTGCGGAAACCCCAACCCCATGGGCTGATATACGGTTGGCTGTCTCTCATGGAGCCAGCGCGCGGCGCGAGTTGCCCCCCGGGACAACGGCGAGGTCCCACCGCACCCGGGGATGATAACGTCGCATCCCCGGATCAGAAATCCTTGCGGAAAACTACAACTCCAATAACCCGGGGACAAAAACAGACACCCCCTGGGTCGATACCGCCCCTGGTTATTATTTTTCGGTTCGGAGTGGTACATCACAGCACACTGTTAATGCGAGTACTATGGGCAACGCAAAGCTAGCGCCACGGGCGGAGCCGTGGCCGTACCGCTAGTATTATTAAATACAGCTATTTTGTCTGTCTGTCTGTCTGTCTGTCTGTCTGTCTGTCTGTAATTGAGCAGCGTGATCCAGAGCGGTTCAGCCCCACCTTGCCCCATCGGTAGGGAGGCTGGGTGCCACAACCCGCAGAACACTGAGTCCCACGCCACGCCGAGCTGTGGCCGTGGCGCAATCCCGATGCAGTTCTGGCAGCCATCTAGCCAGCCTACGTGCTGACTTACAATTTTTGAATTACTATTCTGTCAGCTGATTGGTTGCCCAAATCCATGCCAGTGGCTGCTGGCTCTTTCTAGAACATCGGTGCTGAAAAGAGCCACCGAGGTTCCGCCAAACCCGGGGAGGATAGGATCTCATCCCCGGATTATGAATCCCTCCATACATCTACAAATCAGACCAATCGGGGACAAAAACGGCGTTTGCCCGGGTCGACCCTGCCCCGCACGGTATGGAAACCCCACCCCCATCAGTTGGTCACTGATTGGCTGAAGCTCAGGGAGCCAGGGGCACCCGTGGACGATAAAGTCCCATACCCGGATAAGATACCCTTCCATACATCTACAACTCCAACCACCCGGGGACGCAAACGGACATCCCCCGGATCGATACCGCCTCACAAAGTGTGGAAACCCCAATACCACGGAACATTTTCGGTTGCCTGGCCCTCATAGAGCCAGCGTGCGGCGAGATTTACCCCTCGGGGCAACATCGAAGTCCTGCCGCACCCGGGGAAGATAAATTCTTATCCCCGGGTCATAAATCCTTCCATACACTTACAACTCCAACAACCCGGGGACGAAAACAGACATCCCCCGGGTCGATACCGCCCCGCAAGGTGTGGAAACCCCACCACCACTGGCTGATTGCTGATTAGGCTGGGGCGCTGGAGTTCATAGAGCCAGCACGCACCAAGGGTTGCCCCTCAGGGCAACAGTGAGGTCCCGTCGCACCCGGGGATGATATGATCACATCCCCGGGTCAGAAATCCTTCCATACATATACAACTCCAACGACCCGGGGACGCAAACGGACATCCCCCGGGTCGATACCGCCTCACAAGGTGTGGAAACCCCAATACCACGGAACATTTTCGGTTGTCTGGCCCTCAAAGAACCCCAACCCCACGGGCTGATTTACGGTTGGCTGTCTCTCATGGAGCCAGCGCGCGGCGCGAGTTGCCCCGCGGGGCAACGGCGAGGTCCCGCCGCACCCGGGGATGATAACGTCGCATCCCCGGATCACATGGCCTCGATAATCAGACGGCCATCAGCTCGGTGTCAATACGTCGATACAAGTTTATCCAGTAGTGCTAACTTCAGAATCACTGCACGTTGCAAGAATCCCAAAACCTGAAAAATCCTCAATACATATCTCAATACCGTACAATGTATTCACTATTTTAATCAGTAAACAGGCAGGACTTTCAATACCCGCAAACCTTCAAATAAAACCACAACCCAACCTTAACCCCACAAGCCCAATCAGAAACTCAATCAAAATCCTCCATTCTCAAATCCTCGTTCAATCAGTCAACCAGTCAATCAATGTATTTTCCGAACTACCAGAAAAGCCGCGCAGGCCAGCCGGCCAGACCAGCCGGCCAGACCAGATGGTATCTTCATTGAAATCGACTCTGAAACTAAAATAATAAATATCAAATCCTCATTCAATCAGTCAACCAGTCAATCAATGTATTTTCCGAACTACCAGAAAAGCCGCCCAGGCCAGCCGGCCAGACCAGCCGGCCAGACCAGACAGTATCTTCATTGAAATCGACTCTGAAACTAAAATAGTAAATCTGCCCAGCTTCGATAAACTCACCATCCCTCTTTCATACGCAAACGTAATCTATCCGACCGCGTGCTATGGTTTCAAGCTTACAGCAGTAGTTATATATGCCAACTTATCATCGGGGCAACATGATTTCCCCTTGCCACGAGCTGCTGGTATAATCAAGAACCTTCGAGCGATTTTCCACACAAGGAAAGTTGATGTATGACAGGGCGAGAACCCAGATGCAGGACAAGTTCTGAAGTATACTATTTTATCACCGAACAACAATGACTCAAGAACAGCATTTTAACCAACCAATAGTAGTGCGCGGAAAAACAAAACCCATTCATGTATTCATCAAGATTCGAATGCCGTTATCAGACAGGTGCAAGTGCATATTTCCTATCGCCAACAAAGAGCACAGTAACTGCTATATGATTACGGGGTTAAAGCACCTACCCCGCTTATACTCCTCCTGCTTTAAGTACGTAGCATGCGTGCTACATAAATAAATGATCAGAACCATATCGTACCTATAACTGATCCGCTACGGAGAGAGGAAGGGATGGCGGAAGAGCACACATACAGCAGTCAATCTGAATCGCCCAAAAAATATGTTCATTCTGTATCAATACTCCATTCCATCGCATATTCATATAATATCACAACGCCCCAGGATATGCCAACATCGTACCAACTATGATAACCTTATCTGGGCAGTGGTACGTTCGCAGTTGCGGTGTACCATGGTAAAACGCAGTGTCTTATATGTATGCATGGGTGTATATACGACCTTCACGATAATAAAACTGTCCGCACACAGAGCACTACCGTTTGCATTAGGTACACACAAAATAAGCAGCACAGCAGCGTTCGATTTTCTGCAACTCCCCTATCCTACTACTCGTCAACCAACTGTCACCAATCTCTACGTGCCAACCCAAATATTTGGGGAACAGAGGGAGGGAGGGAAGAAGCGAGAGAGAGTGGGGGCACATTTATCTCTACTGGTGCGGCACAAACAAGTATGAGTCCACTTGCAATTAACTGCTATTAATACTGCTCTTCTCTGGTACCAGGGTACGTATTTACGTATATAACCGTACGCCCACAAATAACGAAAAGCACCGCGCGCTTAGACCTGGTATACCTGGTATAGTAACAGCAGTATAGTATTCGCGTCACGAAGTATCTCAAGACAGATACAGTAGTATAGTCTCAAGGCAGATACAGCAGTACAACCATATATATGAGCATGTTTCATGTACGTTGCCCTGCTGGTTTCGACATAATACCAATATCTGTGTACTATGCACGCTATCAAGCAGCAGTTCAGTGCGACAGCAGTACGACGGCACTATAGCACAGCATTCAAGAAGAAGCGAGCACGGCATCGAAGCATAGCACACAACCGAAACATAATGTCGGCTCGTCAAGCGCTCGTCACGTGCGTACTCAATCCAATCATGCGTGCATCATATATCCTCCTCCCCAAGCCCGAAGCCAAGTACGTAGTCTACCATCCCGCGTCAAAAACGCAAGACAACAGAACCAACTACTCGTATTCAGTATAGTAGTAGGTGGTCAACAAGCCTACTCCTACGACACACCTACCAAGCACACCTGAACAGCAGTAGCGGCATCATCGTACGTTAAAAAATATCAACAAAAAACAAGAAAAGCCTTCAAATCGATCCTTCCGCAAGCAGTCAATAAAGCAGCACAAACAAAGCGTATACCTCAATCAGGGCTGAACGGGGGCATGAGGCCACCATCCAAGCGCCATTGCGGTCCAGCTTCCATGCTGGTCCAAACACAACCTTGCTTTAGGTGGTGTTGCTTGCCGCCGCCCCACCCCTCCTTGCTCCCCTGCTGCGGCTGCTGCTGCTGCTGCTGCTGCTGCTGGATATCCGCGTCGTCCCCTTTCTCCTCTTCTTGCTCCACCTCTTCCTCCTCCTTCCGTTTCTCGTATGATACAGAGGGTTCGGTGCGCCAATACCAAACGGCTCTCCATTTTCAGGGCGTGCTGCTCCGCCTCGAGGTCTGCACGCGTGCCAACTGCGAGTGGCGAGGGCGGTGGCGGCGGCAGAGGCGGCGGCGGCGGCAGGGGCGGCGGCAACGGCTGATGCTCCTGCTCCCCGCCCGTCCCAACGCCGTCCGCTTCATCTCTTACCCTATGCCCCTCCTCCAGGAACCTCCTGCCACCACGACATAAAATAATCTCTCCTTTCACGTTCTCCTTCGCGTGTGACAGTACCTCCTTCGTCACCGCAAGGTGGGTTTCAACGTGGCGCGCAGACGGAGCCACCTGCTCTTGCGCGCCCGGGCTCACCCAACAAACCGGCTCAAAGGGGCTACTCTCAATCAGACGCGGCTGCCGCAGGGCCTCCTGCCCATCCTGTGCACTGCTGCCGCTCCGAGAGGTCTGCTCTCCACTTAGCTCCTCAGCTTGTTGTTCCCTCTCTCCTTCACCCATTGTTTATCATTTTACTCCTCTCGTACCTTCCTCGTCAAATTTGGGGGTGGGCGTAGAGCGGGTATGGTTTACAGCAGTGGCCAACGTGCCGGCTCGAGCCTCCTGCCGTTGCCGCACTGTCGTCCCAGCTGCTTTCCTCCTCTGCTCTGCCGTTGTCCTCCCCAAACCAGCGCGCTGGGCCTCGCTCGCCGCGACACGCAGCTTCGATACTGCCAACCCTCTCTTCATCATCATCTCCCTCCGAAGGGCTGCCAGCTGCAGCTGCTGCGCCTGCTGTGGCTGCTGCTGCTCCGGTTGCTGTGGCTGCTGCTGTAACCCTTCCGGTAAGCGCAGCCCAAGCTCCTTCATAGTGCACGATGCGTTCAACCAGAACGAGGCGCTCGCAGTAAAGCTTGTCCACCATCCCCATCAGCTGCACCGTCTTCCATCTTTCAATTTCCGCGGCATCCATCTCGATGCGGAAAAAACCACCCTCGGCCCTCCAAGGGCTGTACTGCCTGAAGCCCCTAGCAGCCTCGAGATCGATAGCGTCAGCGCGCTATAGCGTGTTGATACAACCTCGGGCGTATGACGGGCCCTTACACAGGCAGACAGGGTCAAGGGGCTGGAGCGCTCCTCATGTAGACATAAACCACATAGGCAAGTAGATATATTGTAGGACATCGAAGTGGACCTCGAAGCGGAGTGAAGCAAGTCAAGTCACAAGCACGGGACCACACAAGGGAAGAAGTCTGGCCCGTATTTCCACCGCAATAAGGCCTCATCAAGTATATGAACTCTCAAATACCTGTAACCGCCATCGTACCTGCTGTATCGAGTACAAGCACAATCAACAGTATAACCCATATTAACGACCGGTCGAACCAAGCCTTGCGGACAACGTTCCTTGGTTTGTTATAATTATATTTATATTTTCACACGGTAGGAAAGGTTAGTCGTTAGTTCCGCCAGGGCAAATCCCAGGGCGGAAGGACGACCGTGACCTACGGTCCAACAGCAGTAACACGGTTCGAACCCCAACGATGGTAAGCGATTGTATCGAGATAGCGTGCGGTAATCCTCTGAGTTGAGTCATCGGGCGAATGAAAGGCTGCGACATACGGTACATACAGCAGCAGCCACAGGGTGATTCCGGGTAACAGCACGCGATAGCAGCGATCGCGGGCGGACACAACCCACGATATTACACGCTAGTTCCGCGGGGCCGAATCCCCGCGCCCAAGAACGGCTGCGATTTACCGGGTACGCGATAACAGTCATCAAGGCGATCATTATCCACACTGTGTTAATAGCCCGCCGGGGCACCAATGTGAGGGGTCGGCGGGGATAATGTTTTTGTTCTGTCGTTTATTTAGCCAAAACGTGGCCGTTACGCCGGGAGGGGACAACACGACTCTTGGATACTGTTTCCCGCCCCCAGGCATGGTGGGACACGTTGTACAACAAATGGCTGAGTGTAGAGTACGCGCCGTGATCGTTTTCCAGACGTGCGCGAGCAGTGGTTCCCGTGGGTCAGCCGAGCGACCGTACGCGCGCTCGTACGGTCAAAGGCAGGCAGCTTCGGGTACCCCCACCACCAGGACGGAGTGTGCGATTACGTGTACGTGCGCCACGGAATGCGCGCGGTCGAGGTAGGCTTTCGAAGCGGGTGACATAGTTTGACAGCGCGCAGTGGTTACGTCGCGGGGGGGGATGACGGGGGGCGAAGGGTTCACGTTCAATCTCCTGTGCGGAAAGACGTTGCGAAGTTCCCCCCAAGCGGTCGGGGCAAGAAATTATCTAGCCTGCCGCGAAATTTTCACGGTCGCGGCCATTGTCGGGTGCCGATCAGCGGCGGAATCTATGTAATGGCCACTCGCAGAAGCGTCAGGGTTTATGTTACCTAGCGTTCTAGAAGGCGAGAAGATGGGGGAACGGGCGCTGACGCCGGCGAAGATGACCCCAACCCTCCAGACCCTATCTGCGGGCGGCTTGCATGGAGGGTAAGCGATGCACTATGCACTCCTTCCGGGTGAGAGATGCAGCGAACCTTCGTATGGACGGCACAGCTATACGTCCTTAGGGAGTACGTGGGAGGGAGTCCGACACAGGCGCAAGCAGAGACTTAGGGACCCCCCGACCTCCAGACCCATCTGCGGGCGGCTTGCATGGAGGGTAAGCGATGCACTAGGCACTTCTTCCGGGTGGGAGGTGCAGCGAGCCATCGTATGGACGGCACAGCCATACGTCCTTGGGGAGTACGTGAGGTGGAAGTCCGGCACAGGCGAAAGCAGATACGTAGGGACGACAGCATCCGCGGCCGCGGCGGGATTAAAGCGTTCTCGCGAAACGGCGTCCATGGATACGAACGCGCTGCTGCTGTCCGAGCAGTTTGCAAGTTCAAATGCAGCGTTCCCACAGAACAATCGAACCCGGGCCCACAGGAGGGCAAGGTAGAATTTTCGGTGTAATAAAGAAGACAATTAATCCGCGGGAAGGATAATAATATGCAGATGAGCTACGGCATTGAGATAAGAGCAAAAGGGACGACAAGTATGGGGTGATATCATGCCGCAGCAGAGAGGCCTTATTGACCCCAAACTACATACGAATTATTGCGACGACGGAATGTTACCGGAGCAATCCCTTCCCATCCAAGGTACTGGGTTCGCACAGCCTCGCGGCGGTTGTCTCGCCACGTGATGCGATAGCCTAAGGGTTGTGGTATCGGCACAGACATGCTGAAGAAGGATAAAAGGCATGCAAAACACAGGATGGAGACCAGGCACGTAGTCGGGCGGTCCTCGGTGCCACGTAGCAGCAGTGACACGGAGCAGGCGTGATCCTGCCCTACATCCGTGACACGCCCCTCTGTGCGCGAGGGTGACCCGGCGTCTGCTCTTCTTCGAGTACCTCTGCTGCGCTTGTGGTCCGCTGTGCTGATGGTCTGCGAGCTCTGATGCGGGGCGTTTACCTGATCAACGCGGCCGTACGTAGATCCACCTGACAGCGATGTTTTAGGGGGTCGCTAAATCAAGCGCCATTGAAATTAGAAACACTCGCGTTCGCTCGCAATAGTATTTTGAAAACATACGGTTCTGTTGTTTTTTTAATCATATCCACTGCTGTTGCACAGTCTTTGCATGGCGAAATCAATGTCAGGAAAAAAAATAGACACAAAGTGTTACAACTATTCGGTATCAACATATAGGTATATTTATACAGATATTTTGGGGTTCTCATATTTCTCAGGGCCTTCCTCGGGAACGGCTTTTCATCTCGGGAACTATTCCCGCGGGAACTAGCCACCACGGGAATGCACGTTTTTTTTTGGACGGGAACTGACCTCCACGGGAACCCTTCCCGCGGGAACTAGCCACCACGGGAATGCACGTTTTTTTTTGGACGGGAACTGACCTCCACGGGAACCCTTCCCGCGGGAACTAGCCACCACGGGAACTCACGGGGTTTTTTGTACGGGAACCGACCACCACGGGAATTATTCCCGCGGGAACCGGCCACCACGGGATATCTTCCCGCAGTAATAAGCCACCACGGGTTCTGGGCCCCCAGCAGACAATGATCCCATCACAACCACGTCCGGGGCGGTGGCCTCGGCAGTGCTCATGCTGCTGTCCCGCTCTGTGTCTTCGGGGTTGTGTTGGTGGGGCGTTGAAGCCACACACGAAACACGGACCCTTCTGGTCTCTTATCATCTGAGATGGCGGTCCGCTGCGGCGATGACATCAATTTTGTCATTTTGTCATTTTTATTTTATTTTTATTTTTTCTTTCAATAAGTCTTTGTTACGTACTAGTTATTATCATTATTAATTAATGATACATTGATAAATTATAATACGTATCTGGGACACAAAATTGCAACCTTGTAATTTAATTTTGAATTTTGAATTTTTGGTTATTTTTCATGTATTTTTAATTTTTAAAATATATCATTACATTTTATATTTTCATATTTTCATATTTTCGATTATTTAAATAAATTATATGGGGGTCTTGGTGCCAGTATAATATACCTGGTATATTATAGTTTGATCACTGCTGTACGTATTGTATAAATACATGTACGATATTGTTGGTGGTCTCGTGTGAGAGCTCGGCTTTTCTTAGACGTAGATTTGAGCCTTTTTCGCGATATCTCGCGATGAGGTCCACCCGGCGGCACGCAACTCGCTCATCGTGCTCGACGATCCCTGCTCTGCTTACTCTGCAAAGGGCGTCCTCGGCCTTGCTCTACACGAGGCCCACGGGGGTACCTTCGTTTGAGGATTTATTGCCTATTTGTCACGGGCTCTCCATACGAACGCACGTCGTTTTTTTGTTCCTGACAGTCCCGTGCGGGATGATGATCTGTTTAGGACCTTACGAAACCCCCAAAATAGCTACCGCATGCGCTCCTCAGGAGCGTGTCGGGATATAGTACCGGGCAGGGCCTCGCGTGCGCTCGCGGGCGTGAACATGCGGGCGGTGGCCGCTGCAGCAACGTTTGCCAATAATATGGTGATGGAGAGCGCACATACAAAACACACACGCTCTTTTTTTTATACGCAGGTACATGCATAATCAAAGATTCAGTTTTTTTGTATGTCGAGGACGAACCCGGATTTTTATAAGACCACGTACTACTACTGTACTGCTGATATACACGTACGTACGTACGCACGCACGTATGATACAGTAGTACCAGCACCACAGCAGAAACAGACCTGTGTACCATGGGTTCATACGTGCGTGGTACACCAGTGTGATACTATGATACTATCAATACTGATGTTTGTTGTTTCTGTTCGTATGCGAGCGATGCACACTCCAAATTTCCCAATAAAGTTACGGTGATGGTCGAGAACTTGCTTTTTTTCGAAAAAAGTGGTTCCGAATTCATTACCGGTATACGTTTACTCGTGCTCGTATTGCATTTATAGTTGTCCCGTGGTCTACATGCAAAGATCCAAGATTATGTTTTTCTGCTCGATGCTGGATTTTACGAACTACTTACCGCTGATACACATACCGATTTCTATAGCTTACTGCGGATATACACGTACTTACGTACGTATCAAAATACCTCAGTACCACAGGGTGATATTTACAAGGAATAAGAAATTCGTGAGCCGTTATATTGAAGTTAGTATAACACGCATCCTCTCCTCTCATGTAAACAAGAAACCTAGCCTACGTTTTTAAGTGTTTCTCCTTAGGTGTCCTGTACTACTGCTCTACACCCCGTGGCAGTACAGAGTCGCTTTGTTCGCCCTAAGCTTAGCTATTAATCCACCACAGTAGACTACTCCTCGCCGTTACGGGCATTGCGCGTAGCCGCAGGCGGGCGTCAGCCCGCCGCGGCGAACCCCCCCTTGTATACTCGTATATATAATATGAACACGCGTAGATGAATACGAGTATTTCATCTTGAATTAATCACACGTACCATATGTATAGTTATGTTTGTGATTTTTTCGCACTTTTCGCAACTTTTCTCTCCGCGCGAGCGCTTTTCGGCAAAACGCTAAGTACACCGACACGGGAGGCCCGGCCGGACACATTGGTCGAGGTTTGGGCTCGATCCGAGCTCTGTGGCTCGCGTGGCGGGCGCTCGAAGTTTTTTTTCTCGCGGGAGTGGATAAGGCGATTTCCCGGGTTTTCTGCATGAGGCCGTGTTTTGTACGTACGTGCCAGTAAATAATATTGTTTTGTTTCACGTTTTTTGCCCTATCGCGAGCTCGTCGTGAGTACAGGATAGCCCAGACATTGTACCAGTATACCACAGGTAGACAACATAACATGCAGGGAGAACAACGTTATGATACAAGTCCGCAGCATAAGCACCAGCAGGTAACACCGTGCGTGTGTGACACGCCCATCGATGTACTGTTGTGGCCAGCTGTAATGATCGGAGCCTGCAGTCCGTACTCCACCATCTACATTTCTGCTCTGCTGCTGCTGCTGTGTGTGAAATATCCGAACTCACTCTGGACGAAATAATAAGGACCGATTTAATTGAGTTTCAGTATTTAAACTGTTATTATTTTCCCGATTTGTTTCATGTTTCTTCCCTGAATCTCACCGCAGGATTCCACGATGAGAGACTTCAGACAACATCAGACAACATGCAAATTTAGCAACACAAACAACGTTACAACACCGCCTATATAGCATGAGCATCACAAGCAGCAGCGGGCTACACCACGCGGCGTGTGGCAGGTCCACCATGTACTGCTGTGGTTATTCATAGTTGTTTTATCAGAGGCTTGCATCCATCATCAGTCATCACCAATTTCCAACTTCTCTCGTCTCTGCTGCTGTGCTGTGTGTGTATGATGTGCGTCGTATGTACGGCGCGTTGTGCATCTGTCGTGTGCCGCAAAAAATAATGCAGGGTGTTAACTTGGATCTTTCGTATTTTGGTCAAATGATCTCGGTGCCCGATTTTGACTCCGAAGACATGAGTTCGATCCTCGGCGAGATGCTTTTTCCTTTTTTTTTCCCCTTTTTTTATTATGTAGTACGTACCAGATACCACAGACAACCGACAAAACACGAGCACTGCAGTGCTACAACCAGCTGGCTACACAACGCTATACATGCCTGCCGTCCGCCAGCACGGCAGGAAGCAAGATCAGACGATTTCGGTGGTGTGTCCGCGTTGTATTGCTGGTGTAGGTCCTTATATATATAAATACTGCAGTTAGTTTTTTATCGGACCCTGGCATCTATTTATTGTAGGGCAGAAGGTCTCTGCTGCAGTGTGGTACATGCAATAAGCATGCTGCCACAGGTACAACAACACTACTGGTTGCTGCTACTACTGCTGCTGTGGCGATTTTCGTGAGCAGTCGAAAGCACAGCAGATCTACGATCGACGGGGTAAGGCGCTGCATATACATACCACTGGGTTATACGTACCT
>MEHQ01002352.1:0-11429 GCA_008828725.1 Saccharina japonica
TATATTATCGCATCATACTACCCTTCTCTGATGCATGCTACCTTGAGCTAGGGGTGTCTGTTCTGGTGCATGCTATATTAAGGTAGAGGTGTATGTTGTGATGCATGCTAAATTGAGGTAGGGGTGCTCCTTACTCGAGGAACTCAATTATATTAGTAATTAATTACAAGCTGGTTCAAATTGAACACCCCATTGTTATACAGACACGAAGGCCGGTTGTATTATTTACTCGAATGTCACACATATATGGTATCATACTGACTCCCATGAACAGTGGAATAATGTGATATAGCGAGTTGTTCCGTTAAGGTGTCTCGACCGACGACGGGCCTAGACAACAGCCAGACACCGTCAGGTGTTTAGGGATCACCGAGCGTTTGTTTACAATTGTCGTTTCGGAAACACCGAGGTTTTGTTTACATTTGTGTCTGAACGAGTCGGTTTTGGGTACTCCAAGACGTGCCTGCAAATCAAACCGTTCAAAGATTTGAAGATTTGACTGCGAAGGGCCGATGTCTAGTCGTTTTTGACGTCCAAAGCTGATCCTATACTGAAACTCAGTAACTACCAAACAACTGCAAAGCACGGGTGTTTTCCAAACATAAGCCCAAATGTTCACGTCGGTTTTCAGAGATTTGGGTATGAAATTATGCATATGTATTTTATGAACTCTTCCCGAGGCCTCGATGAAAGGTGCTTTGTTTTGTTTTCTTTTCGTCGCGAAATTATTGTTTCTGAAAGCGTAAAACTCTCAAAACTTAAACAAAAACAAGAGGTGTCTCGCGAAAAGCAAACAACTAAAACACCGTCCGTTAACGGGGTCGGCAGGGGGGGATAGGTCATGTGTGCAAAAATTGAAGATCCATCTCCAGAAAACGGTGTGAACTTTCCACTGCGACTAAAGATGTGAAATTCACCTTGAACCGGTCTGTCGTTGTATTGGTATGTCACCCGAAACCTGACCTTGGGCCAAACGAGTTGAACTTGTTGTTGTTGTTGTTCTCGCAAGAACTGAACGCGAACAAAACATTCCGTGGTCACAGGACATGCTCCCAAAGGCTCTGGTTAAATGCTCTGATGTGGAGGCCTAGCTCAGGGGAAAATAATACACAACATACAAAGTACAATGTACAACACGGTACGATTGCTGTGACAAATCGTATACCTCAACCGAGAGAAAAACGAAATCCAAAGGATAAAAAGAAAGATAAGGAGAGGAAGCACATGGCAAACAGATGCGGTGCCGTGGTCTAGTTACATATACATATACACGTAGAGTAAGACACAAGTAATATTCCAGCGATGAGGCATGCCATATTGGGTATTTCCTCAGCTGACGAGTACCAGGTATACCAATTTTCGGTATTCATTCAGCAACAGTCAGTCACAAATATGATTAGCTTGACTGCCATGTGCTACCCTCTTGCAGCACGCGTCCGTTCCGTGCACAGGACCCGCCGTGTCTTAACGTTGACACTGTCTTGATGTTTACCGTTCGGGGTAGTTTCCCGGCAATGGGTTGCTGTGGGTTAGCGCCTGCATGATTAGCGGTTGATACCATATGTCACAAAACACTAAGATGGTATTCGTAGCTGTCGCAAGGTACTCGCGGGGGAGTATATGTGTAACTCTCGTCTACTTGAGTGCGTTGATGGTTGGAAAGCGTATACCTACTACCTCAGTCGGAAATCGGATTGAAAGCTAATTGAAGTTGTGCGTTACCACGATTTAAGAAGGGTTGCATACAACGCATACAACGTCAAAAAGTGGCGTGCAAATTTGGAACTCGCACTTGCTCGTGAACAAATGGGCCTTCCATAGTTCCTAAAAGAAATGAGCACTCACTTGCGCCTGTTGATATTGCTACCTGAGCCGAGGCTTATCTATTTGCAAAGACAACTTCCCCTGCCATGTACGCGATTATCCAGTTATTTGACACAATCGTTGAAGGTATGACACAACCGACCGCAGATCAAATGAGGGGCCCGTTCAACAGTCACTACGACCCCATGCTCCACCGTTTCCTTTTGTCGTAGTTTGTATGGTTTTCGATACACTGACCGCCTCGGGAAGTGTATTATTCGCGGCCAGCGAGGACGTTTGGTTTCCTAATTCAGCACATCCTGTGCACGCTCTAAATTCGTTTCGACACCGTCTGTAGACGAATGCTATACGCATTTTGGGACTCTGGGCAGCAGGACACTTGAGGCACCGTATACACATAAAAATACTTCTCACCGTCACTATCACTGTGGGCTTCACTACTCGTGAAGTGGAGATGTCTTGATTTTCGAAATCCTTTATGCCGAAGTGCCCCAGGTCGACGCCCACACAGTTCGCCCACTGGTACGATAGCAATCGAACGGGCGCGCATGGAATGTACCGTATTGAATTGCCCATGTTGCACGCATTCTGATAAATCGGGGCTAGTGAGTGGTCCTGACCTTGATTTCATGCCCACCCCAACATTGACCTACACGCATTTGTCATGATTTACTGGCCCCATTGGCGCATGTTATTATTAAGGTGCCCCTCTTGTGGCCGAGGCAGTTACCTATGTATGCCTGACTCGTGAACCGAAGGAAATGTACACCCTGACCCGCATTGGGGGACTTCGTCGGCCATATTATACTCCTACGTGTGATGTGCAGGAACTGGGGTTGTTAGCTTGGGCTGTACTGGAGGCGCCGCACAAGATTTGCAGGTATCATCGACCTCCACCACGTCCAGGCTTGCCGTGTGTCGTGTTTGCGCAGGGTGTGTGGTGTGTGTTTCTTCCACGCATGGTACGGTAGATATGCACCTTTTGTTTTATGAGGCTCCTCACTTGAGGAACTTCATACTATTACTAAGTCAAAGCTGATTTTTGATACAAATGAAAGTGGTACCCGATGAAACATGCCATGATCTAAGTATAAAACAATTCATGTTGAAAAAACAAAAATGACATACCGACAAGTTTGGGATAAGGAGCCAAAACGTGGTAGGTATCTCAGTCGTGATCAATAATAGCCAAAACGTGGTAGGTATCTCTGTCGTAGCACGCCTCGTTTGTTTGTTTTCAAAGTACGTTACAGGTGTACCACCGATGTTTCACTAAATTAACAGCCAAACGGCTAAGTATCCGCCCGCGGCGCTAGCTCTGCGTTCCCCATAGTAGCAAGTATTACCTGGTCTGCTACTGTAGTACTTGTATGTTGTGATCTACCTCTCTGAAAGGAAATGTCAGGACCATTGTGCCCGCTTGTATCGATCCGTGGCATGTCTGAGTTTGTCGCCGGGTAGTTGGAGTGGTGGGTGTATGGAATGATTTATGATCCAGGAATGGGGCTTTATCCCCCCGGGGTGCGGCGGAACCTTTACGATAGGTGCCGACCAAATCAATAATCGCAGCCAGTGGGGTTGGGATTTCCACACCTTGCCGGGCGGTATCAATCCGGGAGGCGTCGGACTTCGACCTCGGTTGTTAGAGGTTTAGATGCGTGGAATAATATATGGTTAGGGGATGAAACCTTATCTTCTACGGGTTTGGCAAGACCTGACCGTTGACAGAGGGGCGAACCCCGGGCGGGGTCCCGACATGGTCCCGGTGGGAGATTCTCGCCGCGCGCTGGCTCTAATGAGCCCCAGCCAACCATTAACCAGCCAGTGAGTTTGGGGTTCCACATCCCGTGGGACTATGTCGACCATGGGCAGGCTGTGTTCCTGCTCCGGTTGTTGGAGTCGTAGACGTATAGAGGGCCTTCTGATCCGAGAATGTGAAGCTACCATCCCCTGGTGCGGCGGGACTTCGATCGATGTTGTCCCGAGAGGGAACCCTCGTCGCGCGCTGGCTGCGTGATCCCCAGTAGAACCGCCAGGAAGTCGATGGGGGGAGGGTTTGCACACCTCATGGGGCGATATCGACCCGGGTGAGCCCCGTTGTCATCTCCGGGTTGCTGAAATTGTAAAGTTATGGAAGGACATATTATCAGGGGGTAAAACCTTATGGGCCCCGGGTGCGGCAGGACACCGACGTTGTGTCCAGGGAAAATTCTCGCCGCGCGCTAGCTTTATAATCCCAGCCAACAACTAGCCCCCCAATCACCTAGTGCGGTTGGGGTTTCCACACTTTGCGGGGCGGTATCGACCAAGGTGGTGTCCGTTTTCGACCTCTATTTGTCGTAGTTGTAGATGTATTGAACGAGTTCGACCCGGGGGTGGCAGCTGACCATCTCGGGATGTGGCGGGACGTCGACGTTGCCCCAAGAGTATCATTTTGCCGCATGCTGAGTCCATCCGAGACAGGCAGATCAGCAATGGGCCTGTATGGTTGTGGCTTCTACATCTTGCTGGTATCGAACAGGGGGTATCCGTTTGTTTTTCTGGGTTGTTGGGGGTATATACTTTTGAAAGGACTTATGATCCATGGATGCGTCCGCGCGTACCGCGGAACCTCGTCGTTGTCCGGAGGGGAAGCGCTCGACGCGCGCTAGGTCTACGAGCCGCCACCGACCGTACATAAGCCCCTGGGGTTGGGTGTTCCACACCTTGCGGGGCAGTGTCGACCCGCGGGGTGTCCGTTTTCACCCCCTGGGTTGTTGGACTTCTAGATGAAAGGAAGTATGTATTATCCCGCTGATGGGATGTTATCGTCTCTGGGTGTGGCGGAATCTGGACGTTGTCCAATGAGTCAACTCTCGCCGGGCACTGGCCCCAAGAGACTTGGGACCAGCCAAACCAGCAGTAAGCACGTGGGGTTGGAGTTTTCACACATTGCAGGGCTGTATCAAACCGTGAGGTGTCCGTTTTCGTCCCCGGTTTGTTGGAGTTGTAAATGTAGGTAAAATGTTATGATCCGGGGATGAGATGTTATCATCTCTGTGTGCGGCGGGACCTCGACGTTGTCCCGAGAGGCAACGCTCGACATAAGCTGGATCCATGACATATGAAACCCTCCAAAATCAACAATCCGCCCGTAGAGTTGGGGTTTCCACGCATTACGGGGCGAGATCGACGCTAGGGATGTCCGTTTTTGTCCCTGGATTGTTGACGTTAGAAATGTATGAAATGATTTATGATCCGGGGATGGGACCTTATCATCCTCAACTGCAGTGGGACCTCGCCGTTTCCCCGAGGGAGAAACTCTCGCCGCTCGTTGGCTCCATGAGCACCAGCCAAATCAGCCCGTGCAGTGGGGGTTTCCACATCTTGCCGGGTTGTATTGACCACATAAAAATACGGTACATTCCCGTATTGTTGGGAGTTGTATATGTATATACTGTAATAATTTATGATCTGGGGATGGGGCCTTACCATCCCCGGGTGGGGCGGGACGTCGCCGTTGCCCCAAGGGGTTAACTCTCGCCGCGTTATCGATCGATGAGCGCCAGCCACATCAGTAGTCAGCCACTGGGGGGAGGGTTTGCATACCTTGCGGGGCGGTATCCACCCAAGGGGTGTCTGTTTCCTTCCCCGTATTGTTGGATTTGTAGGCGTATGGAAAGCTTTCTGACAAGGGAATGGGGACTTGTCGTTCCCGGATGCGGTGGGACCTCGCCGATGTCCCGGCCGGCAACATTAGCCGCAAGCTGGCTCCATGAGCCTCAACCGAGTCAGCAATAAGCATATGGAGGTGTGATTTCCACATCTTTCTCGGCGGTATCAACCTGGGGCAGATCCATTTTCGTCCCCGGGTCGTTATAGTTGTAGATATGTGTAAGGACGTCTGACCGGGTATGAGGCCCTATCGTCCCCGGGTGCCGCTGGCTGTATTATCGCCAGCCAATCAGCGATCAGCCGGCGGGAGTGATGTTTTCACGGCGATAGGGGCGGTGTCGACCCGGGAATCGCCCTTTTTGTCCCCGCTTGGTCGGAGCTGTAGTCAAATTGAGGGACATATGATCCCGGGATGAGCCCATATCCTCCCCGAATGTGGTGCAACCTTTGTGGATATATTCACCTCCAATCTCCTAGAAAGAGCCAGCGGCCTCTGGCATGAATTTGACCATTGAATGGGCCGCCAGAATTGTAATTCGAAATTGGAAGTCAGCAGTTAGGCTGGCTGGATGGCTGAAAGGACTTCCTCGGGAATATGGCACGGCAACGACTGTCGGCACTGCTCAGCACGCGACGGCCAGGACTCGGCACGACGCGAGAACCAGTGTCCCGCTTCTCGTGCCTCGCACTCACTGTACCTATTACGCGAGGCAGGACTGAAACACTATGGATGGCGAGACTCGCAAGGGCATCACGACAGTACTCGCAGTGCACTGTGATGTACCAATCTGAACCGAAATACAAGGGCGATTAGCGAAAAAATATAGAGTTCAAATACCCCTCACATCGTCGTCCGTCGCTGTCTTTAGGATTGGGGCAATGGTCAGCGCGCGAGTGCCAGGACTCGGTGGGCACGAGACCCGGTGTTCCACTGGTTGTTGCACCCAGCCTCTCTACTTTGAGGCAAAGCGGGGCTGAAGCGCTCTGGATCGCGAGATCATGATTTCAGACATGCAGACTGTGACCAACTCTTACGGGAATTGTTTGAGCCGTGCTTTCTGGCGATTATTTTCTTGGTTTTGACAATCCAGAACTATGCAGGGATGCATATTTCCTGGTAGCGGTAATTACCCAAAATAAATAGGGCTCGAGGTAATTTGTTTTTTCAGTGGAACTTATTTACGTCCCCTATCCCCGGGCAAATAACGCGTCCATATAGAATGAAAACCCCTTGCTTTGTTATTTCAACACTGCTCAGCTGTGCAGCAGAGCAGAGCACTACGTAGGCGCCCACAGGCCGCTGCTGTATTACATCACATATATATAGCATACAGCTAAATTGAATGTTATTGCGAGCGGAATCATCGAAGGAATGTACTAATATAATGTTTTTAAATATATAGTCACACATATATATGAGCTAATACATTCAAACGGAAAGGGTGAGCTCGGCGCAGATGCAGCTGGGACGCTGGGATTTCGTTGAGGCGCCCAGCGTCCTTGTGTACAGTTTCTAGTCGCGAATAAGATCGCGATCGCTATACCCTTACGAAGCAGCGCGCTGCTGTAACTGCTCACTTCCTGCTTCGCGCTTTGTGTTGCTGCTTTTTTACCTCGCGACATACAGTATATTCGTACATGAGAGATCCATATCAGCACTACGCCAGTAGTCTGATTATTCCAGTATCAAATGACTGCAGGACGAAATCAGTAAGGACATGGAAAAGTGAAAACTTGAAACCGATGAACATGAACTCAATCAAGTGCTTGCATTGTGCGCAACTGCTACTCTCCTACTGTGTACCTGTTGCAGGTATAGAGTGTAGAGTGAAAATGGTCGAAAATGACTATCCGAAGGCCTGAACGAAAAATATACGTGTGCTTCATGTCGTGCATGGGCCACCCGGAGATGACAAGTTTTGCCCCCCCCCAAAAAATACGCCTGTGCTTTCGTCGAAGGAGAGGAAATAGCGGTAGTTGTTTTGAAAAGCTGTAAAAGTTTCCCGGAAATGTTTGGGTTCCGGCGGAGGAAATACGCATCCCTGGAAATATGTGCATGAGAAATAAGGACCATCTATTGTGGCTTCTCATGTTTTTTAACTGATAATGTAGTATTAGTTTGTCTTGTTTTGCGTCAAACGACGCGAAGCCAACGGCCGCCGCGCCACCGGGAGCGTGGTCTCCGCATCCAAATACGGCTGGATTTTGCGCCGCGGACGTCGAATCGCCATCGCTACTGCTTTCGCCGCCGCTGCTGCTGCTTCTGCTGCTGCTATTGCTGCTGCTGCTGCTGCTGCTGCTGCTGCTGCTGCTGCTACGGCGTCGAATCGCCATCGCTGCGGCGTCGAATCGCTGCTGCTGGTATCGCTTCCATGCGAGGGAGAAGCGATACCCTTTTACACAAGCATCATAGCCCGTAGGTACAGCTCGCCGTACGTGTGATGCTTTGCCGTGGGGGACAAATATACTGGGCAGATGGGCAGTAGTACTGCTGCTGTAGTGACAGTAGACAAAATTCAAGTAAATATCAGTTCCTGGAGGCCGGAGAGACCGCCAGGAACTTGGCTCAGTTCCTGGAGGTTTTGCGGATTTCTGCCCCCTCCAGGAACTGAGACCAAAAATAACGATGATTTCCTGGCCCACAGATGGTTCTGATTTTTGGGTTTCGGAGATCGCTAAAAACTATAGAAGTCACGGCTCAAATGTTTCCCATATTAGTTGGTCTAACGGCATTTAATAGCATAGACGTATGTATGTACGTATGTACTCTATGTTGCTACAGTAGTACTCCTGTTGCATCCACAAAGTTGTAATCCAGTTGCACACATGGCCATTTGATGGGAAACCGATAAAACCGGTAGTGATGGAGTGGGAATATCTGCCCCAATAGCGCGATTCGGGGGGGGGCAACGCTGTGTCTCAACGTCGGGATGGGACGGGGATATCTGAACAGGCAGTTGGAGGGGAATAGCAGGGACTGGGCAGACAGCGGGATGAAAATAGTCCGGGCTGGGCGGACAGTGGGATGGGAAGCGGTCGGCAACGGGAACACGGCACCTTACTGCGGCATGACAAAGCTCGGGAACATAAACTAAACACGGTACCGGTCGGGATATCGCGGTCAGGAACGGAATATCCTATGGTCTCCCGTTCCCGTACCGTACCGTTCCCGTCCGGACCACATTTTCCCGTCGCTAATGTTCCCGCCTGAATCCGAAAGTGTCCCCTTTTTTCTCATTCCAGGGCAAAAGGCATCTCTTTGACTGGGGGGACAAACATTATCATCCCCGGGTGGCGTCTGCTTTCCATCAATTCCAATCCAATCTACATTGTTTAGCAATGTGTGTGGTGTTCGGCGTAAAGTGTTACATGCGTACGCAACACAATTGGCAGCGTGTAGATGAAAAACCAGCGGTTTTCCATTTTGTATAGAGGTGGTGTTAGCCCCCGGGAATAGGGGGCGGGAAGTTCCCTCTGAAAATAAATATTACCTCGGGCCCTACTCGTATTAGTTTCGGGAAATTACCGCCACCGGGAAATACGCATCACCCCTGAATCTAACAGTCTCGTTCCACATCCGACACGTAGGTAGGTACATACCTGCTTCGTATATGATACTCATACAGCTTAGTTATTACGATGCAACATGTGCTGTGCACCTGTACATTTGTACTCGCTGTCCTGTCTTGCGAGTCCTGCTGTACCTTTTGAAAAACGCGGCGCGGAACAGATCAGCACTACCAGATGCACTACAAGACGGGTTCGGTTATACTGTAGTGCAAGCTACATTGTACCCAACGACCCTGTGTCCACTAGATGACACCGACTGCCGCTGTAATAATTGTCAATTATAATACTCTTGCTTGAGGGAACGCGGGGCTCCGACAGAAGCTCAAATTGGTGGAAACATGAGCGATTGGCGTTATGGCTGAAGTCTGTTCAATGGAAAAATAGAAACATCGGTGGCGCGAAAGCGCGCGAGTTATCTCATGTCCACCAATAGATGGCGGTTCGACGAATTCCTCGAACTGATCTGGTAGTGGTGCCAAATATAATACCTTGAGCGTGAGCAATCTTCTAATCTAAGAGAGACGGCCGATAAATACTATGTTTGGTTGGGGGGGTATTCCGTTTTCCGTAAATCGTGTTTCCTATCACTGGAACATATATACTGGACAAAGTATAGCTTCTGCTGAAAAACCAAATACATTGACCGTTATACTTGAATAATCAGGCAACATAAAAAAGCGAAACGAATAACAGCGTGGCTCTTTTTCCAATCAAACGGATTGGTATAAAACGAATGATCTTGTATAACCTGAATGGGAAAAGTATGTATGATGTTTCTGGTGCATTTGCTAGTTGCTGACTCGAGGAGCCCCATCAGGCAGAACTGTGTGGGCCCCAATGTGCCCCCTCCACAGGTATGACGACAGTACCGACGACAGTTCCCTTCGACGCAGCGTTGGGCAGTTAGGCACCATACTATTTTTCGTCAGTCGGGCGAAGACCTGCTAGTGGTGGATGTGTGGTCGGTGGTGACTTGGGGTCTGTAGGCCGCGTTGGGTTTCCATTTAGTAGTTTGAGGTTTATAGAAGGCGTGATCATTTTTTACATTACGTCCTCTCAGGTTTTGCGACCAACATGTTCCCTGGCTGAGATTCCCGCACACGGTCTCACATTGTTAAGGGCAGCATACATACCGTTGGATATTCCGAGCCAGGCAATTCCGCCTGCTGTTGGCATTGCCCTTATAATGTGCCGAGCGAGGCGTTTAAGGAGTTCATTGTGTGCTGACGTTACATAGAAAACATCCGCCTGAAGGTCCGAACAAAAAAAACCCGCGGACGTTTGGCAAGGGAACGATCGTTTGCCCGCACACGAGTTTAAACCGACAACATTGTATGTACACTGACCTGACTATCAAACTGGCTGTTTTCAATTAGCTCATTCTGAGGGTGGTGCGCCGTGGCGCTGACGCTCTCAACGCACTCCTCCAAGGAAAACACCGCGTCACACCCCATCCCGTGAAAGAGGCATATCTCCAAAGGCGGAAACTCGTAAAACTCATCCTGGCAACAACACATTTTTGGCCGAGTCGAATGGGGCGAAGATCAGCGCAAACATTAGTCGTGACGATTAGACCGTGCGGCCCGTGCCGAGGGTCTGGTCATGCCTCTCGATGGTGGAGCGTGGAAGGCATTGCGGCTCGAGCGTATACGCTGTACACGTTAGCTGTGAATGCCTGATTATAGTCAATGGTCTGCTTTGAAATATGTGTGTCACGCTGAGAGACTGGACAAGGCTAACTTCTAGTGTGCTGGAATAAAGTCTTGCAGAGCCAGAACTCCCTGATCCTACGACGCATCGCCTCGTTCAAACATTGGTTCGACTAAGTCACAATACTCCATGCCAGAGCACTCGTCGAGAAAGGTTGTGTCAGGTGTGAGGCGGTAATGCGTCGGGTTCACGGACGCGTATAAAATATTCACCCGGCGACGAGGGTAATGACTGGTGAGCTGGCCGCTATCCCCAACGGCTATGAAATATGAACAGTTCCCGATACAACAGAAGGGGGTGCGTGGGGTGCCGCTAGAGCAACCAAGGACACAACAACGTTGACATCGAAGGGTGGCCAAAGATTGCTCAACTTACAAGCGGAGGCAACGGATGAATTTGTTCGGTGCTTTTACTGTGCAACACCGCCTGCCATCATCATTTGAGTTGTGTACCACGACTTGCCATGACCACTAGCACGGGGCTGTTAACGATACAATTAAGTTTGTCGCAGAACCAATGCAGACCATTTGTTCAAAGGAAACAAGGTATTGGAGGAAGTATTCTGTACAAAAACACGCCGCAGGTACCGCCCAGTAAACTTGAATGCGTTTGACCCTACACTGCGTTGGAAAACACAGACGGGATTCTCACGCGTCAAACCATCTCCGCAA
>MEHQ01003921.1:0-11481 GCA_008828725.1 Saccharina japonica
CTCCCTGGCGCCTTCCTGGAGTCCGTAGCGCTGTAACACCCCCCCTGCCCGACGCATAACTATCGTAGGCGTAAAGCGGGTATCCCGGGCCATACCCGGTAACAGCGTGGACACCTTCTCCTTCATCTCTCCGACGAACCGGCTGTTGAGTCGTCCCGTATCCGCTCGCCGCTCCACTATCTTCGGCTCCGGGCGGTCCTCAACTCGTCGCCCGACGCGGCTCCTACGCCTTCAGTTTATCCCCTCTGCAGGGTACTCGCTGCCGCAGTGGAAGGCCCACCCTTGTCCGGATGGTCTTGCCGTTCCCGGACCCCGGTGTCCATTTCGCGGCGACTGAGCTCCTCCCAGTCCCCGTCTGGGTACCGTACCCGCCAGTACGGTACCTGGAAGTCATATACCTGACCCACGGCCACTCTGTTTGCGCCTTCGGAGTCTTCAAACGGCTGCCCCACCTGCGTGCCCACCGGGAAGTCCTGTAGCGCGCGGGCACGCGACTCTGCGTCCCGCTTCCCCTTCGGGGGTGCCGGCTTCGGCCGTGGGCGACAGTCCGGGTCCTTGTACGTCTCCCACAGGGCGTGGAAAACATCCAACTGCAACGGGGTGAAGCTGTCTCTGATCTCCTCCTCCTCGAGCCACTTCGACTCCGTCCCGCTTTGATACCGGCCTTTGTAGTGCCAATCCCACGTGCTCCCTGGCTCCCCCACTGCCTTTCGATCAGTCAGGGTGTACAGCGGCACTGCTACCGTCGAGGCGCCTCCCAGTCCTTAGTCCGCTCCCCAGGCCAAGTGCGCGAATTAGTCCTCGAAATCGTGCCTCAGGTGCTCCGGCCGCTCATGGAAGGTCTTGATGTTGGCTGCGGATACTACCCTTCCCCTGATCCGGCGGCATCTCATAGTCGCTTGGTAGCTCCGACCTGGCTGCTCGATGGAGGTGATTCGCCAAGGCCCGGTCCAATGCTCGTGCGCCAGCTTCGCGTGGATGCCTTCCCTTCCGAGTTTGCTGGCCGCCTCTTTTATCAAGGCCTTGTCTCCTACGCGCGCCTGCTCCCCGGAGGAACTCCTCATAATTGAAACGTTGTGTAGCGCCCTTATTCGGTTATTTTCCTCCAGCCGCCGCTTGAGTATCCCTCTCAGCTCCAAGAACGTCTGTTGCCTCTCCATCACGAAATTGTCGAGCCCCGTGCGGAAGGAGTCGCCGTCCAGTACCGGGGTGAGGGCGTCAAGGCTCGTCCGTGCATCGCGGCCAAACGGGATCCGAAAAGGCGTTCCTCCCGAGGGTAGGCTTGGGTCTGGCGTCGTGCGTTGGATCCAGCATGCCGCCTCGACGTACTCGCCCCATCGCTCGGGCAATCCCTTGCACAGCTCCACCATCACTTCGTGGAGCCACCCCCCCATCCTTTCCACGGCCCCTTGACTGCGGGGGTGATCCGCGGGTCCGTGATCGAGTGGCACTTTCAGCCACTGGCATAGGTGGGCGACCACCTTGGCCGTGAACTCCCCCCCTGCGTCGCTTCTGATCGACATTGGCACCCCGAACGTGAGCACAAGCTCCAAGAGCTTCCGAGCTACACCCACGGAATCCTTGGAGCTTAGCGGGTATGCGAACAGGAACCTGCTGGCTCTATCCACCACTACCAACAAGTACCTGTTTCCGGCGCTGGAGACCTTCTTCATGTCTTGCAGGTCCATCTCGAGCACTTCCCACGGCCAAAGCAGCCGAGCTGGCATCATCGGCACTCGTTGACTCCAGGCCCGTTTCCTCCGTCTGCACCCACAGGAAAAAACATATTCCCTGATATACCGAGCCATTGTCGGCCACCAGTACTTAGCCCTGGTTAACAAGAGGGTGCGTGCGACCCCAGGGTGGCCGTAGGTGCTGTGTACCAGCGCCAGCACCCCCGGTACCAGCACTCTCGGGATGGTCAACTTCGACTCCCCCCCGGGAGGTGCACTCCAAAGTAGGTCGTTGTCGTCGGGTACATAGTTGGCCGTTCCTTCCGGCGTCTGCCTGTCGCCGTCTCCTCGCAACCTACCCGCGACGGGACCTAACCGGGCGTCCTCTCTCTGATGCTGTGCTAGCCTGGACGGATTTCGGAGCGTATCCG
Organism: Saccharina japonica; assembly: GCA_008828725.1. Taxonomy (NCBI): domain Eukaryota; class Phaeophyceae; order Laminariales; family Laminariaceae; genus Saccharina; species Saccharina japonica. Next base: position 2,105 of record MEHQ01003921.1, read on the forward strand.
CTACCCGACTTATCATGGGAGCGAGCGGCCCCGTGTATTGTGCACTGGTCGCCGGTTTCCCCGGCCGGGGAGGCTGCCCATCCAGCGGCGAGTACGCTGTCCCCAGCGGTGGTGTCTGCAGGGACGGCGGCGACTGCCGGAAGCCCGGGCCCTCTGGTACGGTGGGGCCCACCTCCGTCGCTGGCGCCCGTTTGCTCTCCGCCCTTATCGCCAGGGCCCCCGCTTTCGGCCGTGTTACGGCAGGCGTCACCTGAAAGTGCGCCTGGTCCCCTCTGAACAAGGCGTACAACCCCTCTAGAGGAGCTTCCAGCCCGCCCTTGGCTTCCTCTGGTACCCTCGTGACCTCTGTCTGGTTTGCTCTTAGCTCCTCGCCTTATGCATCCTCCCTTGTCTCATCGGCTTCCCCTTTGACCCCGCCCGGTGTGAATATCACGCTGGCCATTACCCCGACGTCCTTTCCTGTGGGCGTGTTCACCTCCTCTACCCACATCTCGCTGAGCAGTATTCCGTCGAGCACGGGTCCCTGAGGCCCCCTGTACGTGGTCCGGGTGGACGAGTCGTCCGGAAACGAGTCGTCTACGTCCCGTCCTGGTACGTCGCCGATCGGCAACCTCGACAGTGCGTCAGGAAGGCGGTGCTGTACTCCCGGCCTCCATAGTAGGATCATGTCGTATTCCATCAGCCTGAGCGCCCATCGGTGGAGCTTCGCCGATAGGGTCTGACTCTTGAACAGCCACAGGAGCGCGGAACAGTCAGTAATCAGAAAGAACTTCCTCCCCCATAAGTACGGCCGGTGCTGTTGTATCGCCCATAACACCGCCATGACCTCTCTTTCCGTTGCTGACCGTTTGGCGTCCGTCTTCGACCATCGGTGGCTGGCGTAACCGATAACTCGCTCGCTGCCCCTTACATCCTGCGTGAGCGCGGCTCCCGCGCCGAGTTCGCTGGCGTCGGTATGCAGATAGAACGGCGATTCCCAATCCGGCAGCGCCAGGATCGGTGGCGACGTCAGCACCTCGATCAGCGCCGCCAGATCCTCATCCTGCTCCTCCCCCCACGGCACCAATAACTTCCTCGCTCTCTTCGACGCAAACCGTGTATCCCTGAGAAGATTCAAGGTTGGCGCCACGATCGAGCTGTATCCCTTCACGAACCTCCTGAGGTAGCTGCCCATCCCCAAGAGCGCCCTCACCTCTTCAACTGTGTTGGCTCGGGAGAGTTTGGCCACTGCTTCGATCTTTGTTTCCGAAGGTTGGACGCCCAGCCTGCTGACCACGATTCCGACTAACTCCTGTTGGGGCGCGCACCATATCGACTTTGGCCAGTTCACCGATAGCCCAAACCGTTGGAGCCTTTCCAGCACTTTCTCCAGCAGCTCCACATGCCCGTCTTCGGACTTGGTGTGGATCATGATGTCGTCCAACCAGTTATTAACTCCCTTCCCCTTGAGCGGGCCCAGAGCCTCTCCCACGTACGCTGCAAAGCCTGACGGGATGGTCTTCAATCCGAACCCGCACCGGTTGAATTCCTACAGCTCCCCGTGTGCGTCGCGGAAGGCGGTCTTGTGCTTGTCCTCCTCGGCTATTTCGAGATGCGTGAACCCTGAGGCTAGATCTATGGAAGTGAAGCATGTTGACCCCCTCATACCGTCGAAGATGCTGCCGATGTCGCCTAGGCCGCCGCTGTGCGACACCGTCGAGCCGTTCAGCACTCTAACACCCTGGCACATCTTCGCCGTTCCGTCCTTCTTCATCACGACGACCCAGTTGGCCGCCCAGGCCGAGTGTGATCTACGGATCGCCCCCGCATTCTTCAGTTTCGTTATCTCGCTCTGGATCATTGTGGTTTCTTCCGGTGGTACCTTCTCTGCTTCGCTGCATGAGGTGTGCAATTGCTACTTACTAGGGGTAGCTGCAGTTTGGCCCGGTTGCAAGCCGGGACGACCTTTGGGTTTGCTGGGAATACCGAGCGGTACTTTTCCAGCAACCTCATGAGGGAGTCTTTCACGGCGATGTTCGTCTGAGCTATTTTGGCCTGCGATAAGTCTACCTCGCCCGCACCTCCACTCTCCCCCTCCCCGGGTAGCGCGTGTGGTCGGCCTAAGCCCGGCTGCCGACTCCGCCTCCCGCTCTTGTCTCGTCTGACCCCGCCGGATATGCGGGGTCGCACAACATCCTCATACTCTCTTTGTCGCTCATGTTTACTGCGTAAATCCAGGCCACCACCACGCCTTGCTTGAGAGATAGCGACGCTTTAGACCGGTTGACCACCTTGCATTGTAGCGGTGTTCCCGGGTACCACCACTGTGCTCCCCGAGCCACACCCATCTCCGCCCCCAATTCCTTGTCGTATGGTCTGTTTGGTTGCACCACTACCAGTGGTCGATCCTGTGGCTGTACACCTTTTGCATATGCGTCTACCTGTGCGCTGACGAAGCCCGGCACTACCGCTTCTTGGGCTAGCCGCAACTCCCACTGCAGGGTCCCGTCGTCCTCCCATGCCACTGAACCTCCGATGAGCTGTGTCGTTCGCTCGGTTATCTCGTCCGGCTCTTCCTGCTCTCCCGACGGCTTGACGGCGCAAAAGTGCTCCCACGTCGCCTCATTCCTAATGGCTGCCGCTTTGGCCTCTGTATTGCCCGTTTTGCTCGCCGCTCGCCAGCCCACCGCCTCACTGCCGTCTTTCTTCGGCGGGGGGCCGCCTGTTGACGATATGAAGGGTACCCACGGCGATTCTGGCGCTGGCTTGAAGCCCCCGCCTGCTGCAAAGCTGATAAAGCTTCCGTTTTCCATAAAAAACGCCGCCCCAATGATTAGCCCGTGCGGGAGGTCTTGGACCACTCTTACTAACACCTTGCGTACCCTATCCTCCGGGAGAAACACCAGCGGAAGCTCGCATGATCCCGCGATTTTAATGGGAGGAGTCGCGCTGCTCGTGGGGTTGGCTGCTCGCAGCCACCCCTGCCCCCTTCAACTCATCATCGACTCCCCCCCCCTTCCGCTGTGTTCGACCGATCGCAAGAAAGCCTCCGAAGCGTAGTTACCGCCTCCCGCCCCTGTGTCGACCAACACTTCTACCGGGATGCGGCAACTTGTCTTCGTCTGGGGCCACACGAACGCGTGAACCCATACCGCTTGGCCCCCCTGCCCATTGCTGCCACTCGATTCGAGTTTCTGGTGTCCGCGACTATCCGCTCGGGCCCCCTGTTGACGTTGCCCAGGTTAGCTAGTGTGATCGGGCTCTGTCTGCTGTTCGCCTGCCCTGTCCTGTTCCATGCCTCATACCGGAGACCATGGTCTCTCCTGACGCCTGCGACTACCGTTTCGGGCCCATTGTCGACGCGTGCCAGGCTAGCTAGTATGATACTCTGTCTGCTGCTTCTCTGCCCTGACCTGTTCCATGCCTCGTGACTGAGGTTGTGGTCTCCCTCCTCCTTTCCATTCGCTGGCCCCTGCCTGCGTTCGTTCTGAATGCTGTTCCCCGGGGCTTGGCTCCCCAGGGCGTCCTTTCAGGAGTGGTTGGCCTCTGAGTCAACCTCCTCGTCTGCGGTCGTATACGCGCTCAGCATCTCCAGCGCTGTGAGCATACGGGTCTCCACCTCCGAGGGAGGACCTTGTCCCGAGGCATATCTGCGAGGAAAATTACCGTAGGATACTATGGCGGCGTCATGCGAGAAGCGACATCCTCCTTGCGAGGAGTTCCTGCTCTGATGGGGGCAGGGAGACCCACGCGCGTGCAAGAAACATATCCTTTTGCGGCGCAGGGCGTTGATGATTACGCTGTCCTCCGCGTCTTGGCTCGGCAACCCTTCTTCCTCTTCGAGAGCGTCACTTTCCTCTCGGCCCCTTTTGTTCCAGCGATCGTTCTTGCCCCCCTTTCGGCTCACGAACGGGGTCCCATGCGCCCCTGGGGTGGATGCCCGTACATTGGAGAAGGCCGCGAGGGGCTGGTGCCTGTCGGACGTGTGATCCTCCTCCTCTTCCTCTTCCTCGAAATCCTGCCCGTGGTCCGCCGCTCCTAGCGCCGCGCATGCGCTATCTCGTATAGACTCCAGGTTTTCCCTCCAACCCCTAGCCGGTTCTCTGGTGGAAGGCCTACCTCCTCCCCGGCGTTCCTCCCTCCGTGGAAGCCCTTGTGGCGAGCTCCGTGTCATGGGCAATCGGTGGCTCTGCGAGAGGGCTGCTATACAGTCCCTCTTTCGCCCCCCTGGCGCTGTCGCTATGGGGTACCGATTGCACCTGGTGAGAAGGGCTTTGACGAGGCGGTCGAATACGCCGTGCGCCACTCGTCCGCGAACCACCATGTACTCCGACGACGGCTTGCCTACGTGCACGTGCATAGGCGTGAGTTGCTGTTTGATTTCTGTGCAAATCTGGACCAGGAGAGCCGCCAACCCATTCCGGTCCGATTCTCTGGTAAAGAATAGGTTGAACGCTCGCTCACATAGCTCTGAGACGTGTTTCCCCGCTACATACCTCCAGAAGTACTGCTCCTCCGACGCGTGCGGCTTCGTCTCGTCTGCGGTTACCGCGCGCATGTGCAGCACCAGACGCCGGGCTGCCGCCATCCATGATTCCCCTTGAACGAGAGTCATATCTTCGAGAGCTACCTCGGCCCTCTTTGGAGCTTGTCCGGAAGGGGCTACCTCTGCTACGAGTATCCGGCACCACTCCGTCACCGTCACCTCCTCGAATGGCACCTGGCAGAATCCTCCTTCCACGAGCGGGACCTCGATGTACGTGTGCGGACGAATCATGTCCCGCGTCGCCAGGGTGTCGGCGATTAGCGTTTTGAAGCATTCCACCCGCCGCGGGGTCAGTGCGTTAGCTTGGGGTCGTGTCGGGTTAATGTCGTTCACCGACTCTCTGTCCACTGGCATTGTCCATGCCGACCCCAGTACTGATGCCATGATCTTTGCCAACTTGTCCGCGAACCAGACGTGATTACTTCGCCATGAGAGTTGGCCACGAGGATCGGCGAACAGCCCTACGAACGCATCCTGGCCCTTGGAGACCCCCATGTCAGCTACTATATTAGTAACCACTCTTTGGTCTTCCTTCGGGTTACTGTCAATTGCCCCTGGGTACTGGGTTATGGAGGGTGGTCCCCACTGTGCCCCCCGGGGTCGGCGTTGTTGTGTAGGGGCTCTGTTGCCAAATCCTTGGTGCCGGTCGCAGGAAGTGCCCGGCTCCGTGTTGTGTGCCGTACAGTGTGGTGGCTGGAGGCAGATATGACCTCTGCGCGTGTGGAGCTACCGTGCTACCATACCCTCCCCCCACGTTGCTCCCACCCGCCGGTCCTGCCCCGATTGCGTACGACGCGTGACTGGGGTATTGCTGCTGTGGCATCGGCTGCGTATGTTGCTGCCGTGGCTGCTGCTGCCACGGTGTCTACAGGGCCTGCGGCTTCTGGACCTGATGCGTGGGTCGAGGTTGCTGTGGGTGCATCGCCTGGTTTCGCTGCCCCAGCCCCTTCTGATGCTCTTGCACTTCGAGTGGGAGCGTCGGCGGGAGCTGCTGCTGCGGCTGCTGCTGCTGTTGATGTTGCTGCTGCTGTTGCTGCTGTTGCTGCTGCTGCTGCTGTTGCTGCTGCTGTTGTTGTTGCTGCTGCTGTTGCTGCTGCTGCTGCTGCTGCTGCTGCTGCTGTTGCTGTTGCTGCTGTTGGTGCTGCTGCTCCTCCTGCTGCTGCTGCTGCTGCTGCTGCTGCTGCTGTTGTTGCTGTTGCTGTTGCTGTTGCTGTTGCTGTTGCTGTTGCTGTTGCTGTTGCTGCTGCTGCTGCTGCTGCTGTTGCTGCGCTTGCTGCGGCTGCTGCTGCTGGTGTTGCTGCTGCTGCTGTTGCTGTTGTTGTTGCTGCTGCTGCTGCTGTTGCTGCTGTTCCTCCTCTTCCTCTTCCGCTTCCTCCTCCTCCTCTTGCTGATGGGCCTGCTGTTGCCGCGCCCCCCGCGGCGGAGGCGGTGGTGGCACTGATTGCCCCCGTACAGCAGGGTCCCGTTGCCATGCTTGGTTGCTGCCACTGCGGTTGTGTTCCCGCGTGGCGCTCCGGTGACGGTGGTCGTAGCTGCGACGGCGGTCCCGGCTGCGACTGCGGCTCCGCCTGTGCCTGCGGCGCCCCTGGCGCTCCCGGTCGTGACGGTCATTATTATGGTCCCTCCCGTATTGACTACGTCCTCGTTCGCCGTCTACGCGTCTGGAGCGGCTACGGGAGTGGCTACGGCGACCATGAGAACGCCTATCCATTTGTCCGCCCTTCCTTTCCTTTTTCTTCCCCCTTTGTTTTTGTTTTCCTCCTTATTTGTTGGTTGTTTTTCAGTTTGTTGGTTGTGTTTGCGTTTTTTTTCTCTGTGTTTACCTATCGCGCGATCGAGTGAACTGAGAGCGGAATAGCGCGAGCAAGGGGCAAAAACAAATCGAGAGTCATGCCTGGTGTGACAAACGGCCGCAAAATAAAACGTAGAGATGCGCGAGAGAAAAAAACATCCAGAGTCACGCTTGAGGTGAAGAACGACCGCGAAAAATCGTAGATATGCGCGAGGACGGAAACAAAAATCCGAGAGTCACGCCTGGTGTAAAGAGCGGCCGCAAAAAAACGTAGAGATGCGCGGGAGAATGTAGAAAAAAAAAAAGAGAGATAAAAAACGAGAGTCACGCTTGAGGTTAAGAACGGCCGCGAAACAATGGGCGGAAATCGTAGATATGCGCGAGGACGGGAAAAACAAATTCGAGAGTCACGCCTGGTATAGAGAACGGCCGCAAAAGAAAACGTAGAGATGCGCGGGAGAAAAGAAAATTCGAGAGTCACCCTTGGGGTTAAGAACGGCCGCTAAACAAATCGTAGATATGCGCGAAAATCGTAGCGCGAGGGCGAAAAAAACGATTCGAGAGTCACGCCTGGTGTAAAGAACGGCCGCAAAAAAAAGCGTAGAGATGCGCGTGCGAAAAAACAAGTCGAGAGTCACGCTTGAGAATAAGAACGGCCGCGAAAAAAAAAACAAAAAGGTTAAAATGGGATAACCTGGCATCCTGGCAAAGGTGTGCTCTCGCCTGTACCAGTTTACTGCTGTAGGGTCCTGATTTGCACTGTACTCATTTAGCGCTACCGCGCTGTACGGGCGCGATTTTCTGGTGGCTCTGCTGCACTGCTGTATGTATTGTCGCAGTTTTCCGGTGGCTCTGTTTTGTCGCGCGTCTGGTGCGCCACATATTTCCGTACTCTGTACCTGGTATCATAGTTTCTACCTGATGTCTCGCCAAACGACCCCGTTTATTCTCTGTTTTTTATTTATTTTCCTCTGCTGGCCCTGGGCCTCTGCTTACCCCTACCCTTCCAGCCCCTCGACTCTAGATACCTTCACCGAAAGGAGAGATGCTTACCTCCATCTCGCCGTTCTGCGGGGCCTGCCCAGTGCTCACCTCCACTGCTGTCTATGCGCCTGCAGAACTCCATACGTGAGATGCTTACTTTCGTCTCCTATGTACTCATTGGTGGTGCTCGCCCCGTGTAGACCTTCCCACGACTATTGAATACCGCCGAGCTACCTATCGTACTCAGCCACCCCGCAAATACCAGAAGCCGTAAGCCAGATAATGTCCGCTGACCCTCCGTACCCTTGTCCCCACTGTATTCCCGAGCCGAGAGCTTCTGCTTCGACCCCCTTCCCGGCACTGCTGTGCTACATCCGAAAATCAAGTGTAAAAATAGTACATGGAAAAAAACAAAATGCCACCCATCAGATTTCTTCCCGAAACAACGAAAACAAAGTTCGGTCGGGTATTCCTGTACCGGTCTCCCGTGTCCAGACCAGGGTTCATGCGCTTGTACTCCCATCTCCCCCTCTCTCTGTCATCGACCTTGAGTTCACCCTGTTACAGCTTACGCTCCTTCTGACCTCTATCCAGAAAGGTCTCACCTTGGTAGCCTGCTGTTGTCGTTCGTTAAGAGAGTCCCGAGAGGAGTCCTCTATGCTTGCCAGATACCGCGCAGCCGTGATATGTTATCCACAGCACAGGTGAAGCGGGATTAACAGACAGGCAAGTGGTAGGCAACGCTCATGCACGGTATGTGGACATGGTGTGGACACTGGTATATGGACACTGGGTGGTTTGATTGGTTTCTTTCGTTCTTTGGTAGGGTTTATAAACCCTAGGCGGCGCCCAGGAACCCCGGTATCGGCCACACAAACCGATACGGGGTTTTCACACACCGACAGTGGCCTCCCACGCCGGGGTTTGGGCCACTGTACACCTACACCGATACGGCAGCGAGCCTCCCTACGGCTTGTAACGCTGTCTTACACGGTGCACCCTCCGCACGTCACTGGTGAGGTCAGTCGACGTACATCCCAGAATACCCTGGCGCCTCCCTGGCGCCTTCCTGGAGTCCGTAGCGCTGTAACAACAAGTCCATATATAACGTAAGGTGATGCAGGTGGCTCGAGCTCAGTGCACCTACGAGCCTTTGCTTTGGAAACTAGAGGAGCTGCCGGCTGCGGTACGTTCGAACCAAAATGCGGCGAGACTGATTCTTGAAACAGTCGAAAACGCGGCGAGAACGGGCGCGACGCACAACGCACGACGCGCCCCTTCCTACCTAGTAGTGTTGGTAAGCTTTTTAAATGAGCATGTTTAATCAAGTATTTTTGGCTTGCTTATTCTAAGCATAATCAAAGTAACCATAATATCGTGCTTATTTTAGCTATATGGAGTTTAACATAGTATACTACAGGGGTCCGCATCTGAGTTTTCCCCTAAATGTATAAGAAATTTCTAAATCTGTTTTTGTTTTTTCGTAGAATCAGAAAAAACCGAACAGTCCAGAATGAAGATACGTTTCAAAACCAAAGGTATTTTGCCCCACCGATTCGTATGACGAAACAGAAGGCATGCTCGGCAACACAAGGAACTGGAGCTACCTTCTACCCGATGCCGATGTCATTTGAGCTTTTGTGGCCGGCACAATGCTCTCGGATCTGCCGGAAAGGCTTGTGTCTCCGAGCTGCTGCAAATCTGCAACTCGCTCGTCCCGAGTACGCCCTCTAAAACAATTAATGGGGCCCGAGCCAGCATCTCAGCCCAACGAAACCAAAGTTGACATGCACGCCACAACCCACAGGGTCATTGTAACGTCGGCCGTTTTGAATGTCGTTGCTTGCATCGCTCGCGAGGTCAATCTGCTCGTACTCGTTCGTATCAGAAGTGAGTGGAGTCGCCGCGCGTCGGTTTTCGTCTACCTCATCCTCGTAGATCAGAGACTGAAACCTCGCTGATGGAGGCTTGTTTTTGGCTGCGACGACTTGAGGTCGTCTCCCGAGGTCAGAGGGACCACTTGAGAGGCTGAAGCTGGTCATGGAGTGCCTTGGCGAGGGAGAACGAGCTGCTGTT
>MEHQ01000407.1:0-25116 GCA_008828725.1 Saccharina japonica
GGGGGGGGGGTGTACTCATGTCGTGCACGGCCGTAGTCATATGACCATAGACCCTCGCATCCCTACAATGCCGGGACGGAGCACGTTGGGTTTTCACCAACCAGGCACGGGGGAGGGGCGTACTCATTTGTTGCTCGCCTGAGTCATTTTGACCATTGATCACGCATCCCTTTCGAGACGGAGCACCGTTGCTACTCCAAATGGAGACACCTCCAACAGTTGGACGCTCATTGCGCCTTTTCCATTAGGGGCGGGGGGGGAGGGGAGGGAAGAGGCCAAAAACACGGGGATGCACAGAGGGCATGCCACTAGAAAAGGAAAAACACACACACACGGCTTTGCACCAAAGTCTCGGCGGGCGCCTGATGATAAAACATCTCCTTTTTTAGCGCTGACTTTGGCGGCAAACAACCCTCTCAGGCGAGAAAACAACGTCGGCATTTTAGGTTATAGGGGTCAGGGTCGGGGGGAGCGGGAGCGAGGGGTGGCGAGGAGCAGGGAGTTGGACCAACATCGTTGCCGCTCCCGTCCGTGTGTCCTTCCTCTTCTTTCCCAAAGCACGGGTGAGGAAAAGAGGCGAGGAGGGTGGGTGGGGAGCACCAGCGAGGGAGGGAGTTCCACCACCAGGGAACGTTTTTTGCGACCGACCGACCGACCTACCGGGTACCCCACTCACCTTTTCACTGTCCGGTGCAGCTTCATGTCTATCTTTGGGTGGCTCTGCACCCGCTCGAGCATGATCTTGCTCGATCTAAACCCCTCTCGTCGGTGGATCATGGTCACCTTTTTTTGCAAAGAAAAGCGTTTTGGGCGGAAGGCCAGAAAACACGGCCGTCATTTCAGGGTGGGCGTTTCACCAAAAGCATGGTCTCTGTCGCACATGCATGCACCTTTCCTCAAAAATGATTTTTTTGCGCCGGGTTGGCCGATCAACATCAAGGCGGTTTGCAAGGGCGGGACTTTAAAGCAGCACGGTTCCTTATTCGCGTGCGTGCACCTTTCTAAGGAGGAACGATGCGCGAATGGCCGACGGGTCAGCGGTCTGCAGGGGGGGGTGTTGAGTAAGCATGGTCTCTATCCCGGGGATAGGGGGTATTGCTTACGGTCTAGGCAGCGTGGTTATTGCTAGGGGGGGGGGGGAATCAAGCAGGCGACAAAAACACGTAAAAAAGGGTAACAACAGCAGAGGACGCCGCAGAGTTTTCTTTTTGTTAAGGCAACCCATCGACAGGCAGGAAGGAGCCATCTTCACGCACGAAAACAACATAAAACCAAAAACCCACACCAGGTATGTTTGTACTATAGAATTGAGACGAAATCCCAAAACACAGTAGGGGACGAAAACGGATAAAAACAAGCGGCGCACGCACCACCACCACCACCAAAACCACCCCCACCACCACCACCACCACCACCACCACCATCATGCCCATCACCACCATGCTTCCCGCGCGCACTCTCGCTATCTGACTACTCTACGTCTGCCTCCTCTTCAACCTCCGCCCCGAGCGGGCGGCGGGGGGGCGGAGTATTGGAAGGGAAGAACATGAAAGGTGCGGCAAACGGCCATGGGGGGGGGGTGTATTCGATATTCATGCATCGCCTTAGTCGTATGACCATAGACCCTCGCATCCCTACAATGCCGGGACGGAGCATGTCGCATGAAGGGCGAGCTGTATCCTACTAAAAACCGCTTGTGGGGCGGGCTTCGGCACTTCGTGCGTACTTTCTTGCATATGGATGACAGCGTCGAATGACTTGGTTGGTGTGTTCTCCGGCGCGTCTAGTGTGGCCACTTCCAGAAACAGCAATGGGTATACTATGTAACTGCCTAGTGGGCGCCTGACCATGTACACACTACGTAATACAATCATTCCTCTCGTTCGGAGTTGAGGTTCTTCACCCCGCACAATTTATGAGGACCACCAGCCATGGTGACCACAACCCCCCCCCCCAATAAAAACGGTACCCTGGTTGTCTAGCTCACGTTGTGATTGGCGTATTTTACAGTGTCGTTGCCAACCGACACCAACCCAACCTATATAAAATATACTTTGTGTATATGCATGTGTATGTGTGGGGGGGGGGTCGGGGCCGGGGTCTGCTCCGTTCCCAGCAGCGAGAGAGAAGAACGCTGACCGTGTACGTACGGGCGCGCAGCCCTAGCAGCACACGATCGTCCACAAACAAAAAAATGGCTGCACAACTGTAAAACACAGCAACAACAAAAACATCTTATCGACTCCTCTCCCCCTCCCCCTCCCAACGTCTGCCTGGTCGACAAAAACCGGACGTGCTCCGTCCTGAAATTGCAGGGATGCGAGGATCTATGGTCATACGGTCATACGACTACGACCCACGCATGACATGAGTATGTACACGCCCCCCTCCCCTCCCCCGCCCCCCTCCCCTCGTGAGGAAACCCCACCTCCTTCCCCTCGTAGAAGGCGCCATCGCACGTGGCGCAGGTGCTGACGCCCTTGCCCTTAACCTCCTCCTCCCCGTCCGCGTCGAGCCAGATCGCTTCGGCCCCGGTAGCAATGATCAGAGACCTTGTTTTCATCCACCAAGACAAAAATAATCACAAGCGTTTTTGGTTTTATGTTGTTTTCGTGCGTGAAGATGGCTCCTTCCTGCCTGTCGATGGGTTGCCTTAACAAAAAGAAAACTCTGCGGCGTCCTCTGCTGTTGTTACCCTTTTTTACGTGTTTTTGTCGCCTGCTTGATTCCCCCCCCCCCCTAGCAATAACCACGCTGCCTAGACCGTAAGCAATACCCCCTATCCCCGGGATAGAGACCATGCTTACTCAACACCCCCCCCTGCAGACCGCTGACCCGTCGGCCATTCGCGCATCGTTCCTCCTTAGAAAGGTGCACGCACGCGAATAAGGAACCGTGCTGCTTTAAAGTCCCGCCCTTGCAAACCGCCTTGATGTTGATCGGCCAACCCGGCGCAAAAAAATCATTTTTGAGGAAAGGTGCATGCATGTGCGACAGAGACCATGCTTTTGGTGAAACGCCCACCCTGAAATGACGGCCGTGTTTTCTGGCCTTCCGCCCAAAACGCTTTTCTTTGCAAAAAAAGGTGACCATGATCCACCGACGAGAGGGGTTTAGATCGAGCAAGATCATGCTCGAGCGGGTGCAGAGCCACCCAAAGATAGACATGAAGCTGCACCGGACAGTGAAAAGGTGAGTGGGGTACCCGGTAGGTCGGTCGGTCGGTCGCAAAAAACGTTCCCTGGTGGTGGAACTCCCTCCCTCGCTGGTGCTCCCCACCCACCCTCCTCGCCTCTTTTCCTCACCCGTGCTTTGGGAAAGAAGAGGAAGGACACACGGACGGGAGCGGCAACGATGTTGGTCCAACTCCCTGCTCCTCGCCACCCCTCGCTCCCGCTCCCCCCGACCCTGACCCCTATAACCTAAAATGCCGACGTTGTTTTCTCGCCTGAGAGGGTTGTTTGCCGCCAAAGTCAGCGCTAAAAAAGGAGATGTTTTATCATCAGGCGCCCGCCGAGACTTTGGTGCAAAGCAGTGCGTGTGTGTTTTTCCTTTTCTAGTGGCATGCCCTCTGTGCATCCCCGTGTTTTTGGCCTCTTCCCTCCCCTCCCCCCCCGCCCCTAATGGAAAAGGCGCAATGAGCGTCCAACTGTTGGAGGTGTCTCCATTTGGAGTAGCAACGGTGCTCCGTCTCGAAAGGGATGCGTGGTCAATGGTCGAATGGCTATGCCAAGCAGCAACAAATAAGTAGCCCCCACCTGTTTCTGCCTGGTTGGTGAAAACCCAACGTGCTCCGTCCCGGCATTGTAGGGATGCGAGGGTCTATGGTCATACGACTACGGCCATGCACGACATGGGCATCCCCCCCCCCCCCCTGCCGCGCACATGCATGGAAATTAAGTACACCCCCTCCCCCGCCCGGGTGCCCGCGCGCTCTTTGCCCCCCTGCCCCCCGCCGACACCGCTCTGGATCAGGTGGGTCAGTGAAGGGGGCGTTCTTTCCGGGGCAGAGTTAGGGGACCCTCGAGGGGATGAAGGGGATGGCGCGACGGCGGAGTTTTTGCCGTGCAGCGGGGCGTTTTTGGCGATCGGGCACAAGCCCATGACCAAGTTTTTGCGACCTTCGGCGAACGATGGAAGCAGCGGCGGCGGTGGCGGCGGCGGCGGCCCAGCAGGGGTAGGAGTAGAGCTAGATGAGGATGGCTTCGTCGTGCACAAGGAGCACACCATGACCAGCGTAGAAGGCGTGTTTGCTTGCGGAGACGTGGTGGACCGTCGGTATCGGCAGGCGATAAGCGCCGCCGGGATGGGTTGTCAGGCGGCGATAGACTGCGAAAGGTGGCTGGCGGAAAGCCAATGAGTGATAGGCGAGTGATTTTGAATACTCGTAGAGGGACGGCGCCCCTCGTGTTTCCTCTGCCTCACGTGCAGAGATCGGTCTGACTCTCGATCGCGCTTGTCTCCGGTCATGCATGTTGTATGGCTGCGGTCAACCGCCGCGAAAGTTGGTTGTACTACTTAGGCGGTAGTGGGAGCGGGAGCCGCAGCGGGAGCGGCAGCGGCAACGGTGGGACTTTCGAACGTGTTGCATCCGTATGCCTTGCGCTCGGCGTTGCAGTATTTTCAGCAAGAGGGTCAAGCCTGAACCACACCAGCCTGTCGAGTGGGTGCGCTGCTTACGAGTATACGAGCTTGTTGTGTGAAAGTCGTTTTCGCGCTTGCAAGCGGTGATAGCGGTACGCGCGCTCCCCGAACGGCACCTCCTGCCATCGCGTTGTGTGGAGGCGTGTTTATGGCGTGGCGCGGGGCCGCTCGCGAGGAGTGCGTCATGGGGGGGTTCTGCCCTGTTCATGGTTCTATAACGGTCGACAACGGCTGTAGAATCGGTGCTGTGTTACATATAGGGTTAGGGTTAAGGTTACGAGAAATGTCTTTTGTGTTCTCCCGCTCTTTCCCCATGAGCGAAAGATACTGCTGTTTCCTGGCGAATATGGCGCTACGATTGTTGTTGCCGCTGCGTGGAGTGTCTGCTGGTTTCGCGGTGCGTTTGCGCACAGATAGATCGGAGCAAAAACATCTTTGCCGAGTGGTCGCCCCCGGCACTATCGCGCGATTATTTGAAACATAATATGTTTTTTGATAATTTTATGTAAACACGCCTGACCTTGTTAAGGCAACTGGGTGTGTACGGTATAAGCGCTAATGCCGCGACCGAACACACAGAATATCTAGAAGGAGGAACGCTTCTACTGCGCCTCCGGCACCACGGCTTCGCGAGACCGCCGTCAGGGTGTTGGCGCCCCAACAGAGTAACCTACCCGCTTTGCTTTATGCCCGCATCCACTGTGCCTGCAGCTGTGGACTCAGCTACTATTTATAGTCGTTCTACCTGCCTCGAATACAAGTCAGACCTCTGCCCCCTTGCGAACAACATGCAGTGGTAGCGCTATATTCACTCCCCTACTTCCGACCCCCACCGGTATTCGCGCGACAAAATCAGTGCACGGCTGCCGAAAAGACCTTGTCCCGTTCGTCCGGTGCGCTTGCCCGCCGCTTGCACAACACAAGGACACGCTGGGGACAAAAACAAGACTTTCTTCACTCGGCTTAAATCCTGCGTCTAGCGCCGGAACGGGAGTTGTTGGAGATGTGGCACGCCGAGCTCGCATCGAAAAAATACACTGGGCTGCGAGAGCAGTAACGTTCGATGTGACTCGACCCACAGCCTTGTTGTGTAGATACTGCTGTGCACAGGTTAAACCGTGCCTAGATCTGTGGACCGGGCTTCTGCGCCGTGATCGCCTACCATGGACGCTAGCATGTCCATGACCTGATTCTCAAAGCTCGCCGTTTCTTCAGCTCCTTCTCCTGCCCCGTCCTTCCCCTCACGCCCCCCCGTCCCACGCTCCGCCCGACCAGAAGAAGAGTGGCCCGCAAAATACTCTGCCAGCGAATCCTTACGCCCCCGGTTGCGAACCCGCGCCGGTACTCGTGGGTCGAAGTCGTGTGAAGAGCTACGACCGTCCTCCTCGGGGGTGGCGCCCTCTAGGCTGGATGCGGCTCGGCCGACGACGGCCCTAACCCTGTGGTCGATCGCGTGTTGGTAGGCGATTCGCCCGCCGGAATCTGATGGCTCAGCAGTCGAGGCTCGCTGGTCGTTGGTGACTGCAGCTGCGCTCTTGGCGGGAGCTCTGCGTTGCTGTTGGCCTCTAGGGCTCCTTTCGGTGTGGAGCCCCCTCCTGTCTTCCTCGGCGTCGCTGGTGGCGACGATGCGCCGTGCTGCACCCCATGAAGCCTCGGGCTCCGAGCCGCCACTCATCGCCGTCTCCGCCGCGTCGTCGTGAGCCGGCGTACCCTTCCACGGCGTCGTCATTTTCCGGTCGCCGGCGGCGGCGCGTGAATCGTCTCTGTCTTCCTTCGCAGGAAGATTCCGCCACGCGCGCTGTTGTTGCTGTTCCGCTTTGTGATGCTGAAGCTGGATAGGCCTTGTTTCCACACGACCAGCCGCGCTACCACGGGCTCCAACCCCGCCGCCCGCGCCGCTTCCGATCCCTCCGTGGTATTGCACTGAAGTTTCATCCGGAGGGTACGTGTTCCCCGGTGGCACCGGCATGGCCGCTTTGTGATGTCTCCCGTCGTCAACGTCGACGTCCCTGTCTCGGGTAGAAAAACTTGACACCGGGTATAAAGGCCGCTCCAGGAGAGGCTCTTCATCCACCCACGCCATGACTGCAGTTTCTCCCCCGCCTTCTGAACGCCCGTCCACTGGATAGCCGGGGCCCTCGCGGTGTTGGCAGCGGTCGTACCTATCGGTCCAAACCACAGAACTGCCTCCTTGAGAGTTGTCCATCGTCACGCTCGGGGTTGACCTGCGCCCTCGCCCTCTCCCGCCTTCGCCGTGTTCCACAACCGTCTCTCGCCACCGATTTTCCCCTGCCCACTGCTGCTGTGAGCGGACTTCCGCGAGCCATATTCCGGACATATTCGAGGACGACGCCCCTGCGGAAGATCGAGCTGACGACGCCCTGTGCAAGATCCCCGCCGGCGAGAGCGGCGAGATAAATGAAGAACGCCGCGCCCGAGAACCTCGGCCGTCGCCTGCGGTGAATCGCTCCTGCCCGCTACCGCCACCATCGCCGCCAATGCCGCCGGCGACGGCGTCGTCACCTAAACCTTCGACTTCGCCGCCGCCGCCGCCGCTGCCACCTCCACCGCCGCTGCCATCGCCACCGCCATGGTTGTCACGGCCACCGCCTCCCCCCCAACGCGTGTCGTTCTCTCCGCTCCTCCCGCTCTCGTCTCGTCTCGAGCCTGACGCCTCCCCATCATCGGGCGCAACGTATCTCCTAGAAGGGGAGGAGGGCTGCTGCGTTTCACGGCCGGCGACCACAGCTTCGCGGCCGCGGCCACCGTGGCGGCCCCTCTCTTTCCAAGGCTTGGCGTCGTCGCGTGGGGTCCAGGGCGAGGCGAGCTGCGCAGCGGGCCGCGGGGAGCATCGGCCCCTCTGCCCGAGGGTAGTCTTGTAGCGGTAAGTGCCCTCCTTCCCACCCGTCGGAGAAGAGCTCGAGGGTTTTTCGCGGGCTCTGGATCTATTGCCGTACTGCTTTGCGGCCGCCCGAACTCTCGTCGCCCGGGCCGCCCCGTTCGACGCGTTGTGCCGCCGCCCGACGGTTGGAGACCTCCCGGTCTGTCGGGAGCTATGGGTTGGTCTTCTGCCGGAGGTTTTTGGATGCCCGTCGCGTGCTACTGCTGCTGCTGCCCCTCCTCCTCCTCCTCGCTGGCCACTAGGTTTTTGCTTAGAGGGGGCGACGGGCCGGGAAGCCACTGCGTTGCTACTATTGCCTCCAATACCGGCTCCGTCGAGGTCGAGGGTTGCATCGCCTGCAGCTCCTAGAGATCGCCGAGATCGCCGGGCGGTAGACAACGCCTGGGAATTAAAGTGGCCATAGTTCAGAAAACAGGAGACCGGCGTCGGCAAATAGATTGCGAGGTTGTCTTGCATCGCAGGCAGACTATGTAGAAGGAGGGACAGTTTATTTGACGTTGGAGTTTTGCGAGGGATCCGAAAACAGGCGGTGTACACAGGCAGAGGCTCGGACGTGGCACCCTAGGCATCGTTTCATGTCGCAATGCTTCAAACCGGCAACCTCACCATTGTCATGGCGGTAGCAACGTGTGCGAGGAGTTTTCAACATTAAATCGTGGAAGTTAGACTCTGTGAATATAATTACCACGGGCAACAATAATGATGCCTGCGAAAAAGCGGGAAACGTACGGGTCTACGCGATGAATGCTGCCCGCTACTAACGCTCGCCAGGTGCACAGACGATTCGATGTAACGAGACCATAATCGGCTCGCGAGTGACTCTGTCGCGCGCGATACGGGGGCAAGTATCGCTCATGCTGGCAGCCCATAGCGCCGCTTGCATGTGGCACGACCACAACCCTCGGTACTCGTACCACTCACGTTTTCTCGATATCGAGTTCCTCTTGTAGTACCCTACGTAACAGTTCTAGATAACCCCAATGACCCGTGATTGTTAATCCGACTGATATTCATACCCGAAACCATCGCAGATCTTCCGGCACCGGAAAACCACACACACAGACATCAGAGTCTCCTGCTGCATATTCCAACAAATCTGACCTGGCTCGTGGTGGTCTGGCGCGCCTCCGTTGTAGCCAAACCGTGCGGCGGCACCGATGCTGAGCGCCCCCGAGGTGTCAGAGAAGGAGACGATTTGGCGATTCCGAGCGACCTCGCCGCCGTCGCTCGCCTCTTAACGTTCCCACCGTGGGCGTTCGCTTTCCCCGAGCCCGACCGTCGTCGCTGCACCACCACGGCGGTGCCCACCGCGCCCTCTTGCCTAGCTTGGCTCCACGCTAAGCGCCGCGCCGCCGCCCGTTCCGCGCGCGACATCCCGAGACAGGAAAGCAACGAGGTCGAGACGGATTGCTGTTCAAGATCACGCCCCGTGTGATGCCTCCTCTTGCCCCCGACGCCAGCGGCGGTGGCGGCCATGGCGGCGGCGGCGGCGGCATCACAGCCCCCTCCGTCAACTACAGCGGCGACTCTCCTGTGCGCGTCGACATGCGCTAGAGAAAACGATCCTATGTGAGCCGCGTCTCTCTGCTTTGAGTGACGGTCGGTTATCACCCCGCCGCGCGTCTCTCGCATGCCGGTGGCAGCAGACAGCGCTGCGGGAGGCTGGGCAGAAGAAGAAGAAGAAGAAGGTGTCGCAGTTAACTTTCCCTTGCGTTGCGAGGTCAGGAACATCTCCGCGTACGACCCTGGGTCTATCGAGGGTCTGCCACCTCCCGCCGTTACCCTGGTGCAGGAACCCCTACCCCCGACGGAAGGCGTTTCTGAGCGCGAGCGCCGCTTTTTAGGCGAGGGGAGTGACGGGCTGCGTCGGACGACCGCAGAATCACGCCACCCTCGGGTTACGCTCAGGTCTTCAACGGGATCGTTGTCGTCGAGGCTCCCACCCCTCGCTGGAACGTGTTGCGTGAACGAAACAACTCGGCGATGAGACCCGAGGTGATCTGCGCGGTGTTGCGCCGCGGCGATGGCTGTTGGTGGTGGCGGCGGCGGTGGTGGAAGAAAGGGTGGACCGGGCAAGGCCACAAAGTGCTTCCCGTCCAGGAGGCTCATGCCAGGCAACAGGTGCTGCATGGCTATCTGATAGCTCCCGTGCCGAACCCCGGTGGCGCAGAAGGGGTTTCCCTCGATACGGAGGCGCCGTAGCGCAGCGTTGAGAGAAAGTGCGCGCACGTCCGTGTTTGTCCTCAGCAGGTTGTGAGAGAAGTCCGCCTGGTTGGCAGCAGAGAATGACAACACAAAACAAACATCGTTGAAATGCTGCATCAGCAAGGCGCTGAGACTTGTTTTCGCATGTATATTAGCCACACAAGCTGTCATTCGACGGTTAGTTGTGATTGTTTTTGGTGGTGGTTTGATTTGCGCTCCCGCGCTGACCAAACCTTCTACGATACTCGTGCAACATACCATGCGCCACGGGTTGCTTCGTATCGAATGCCTGGCATAACATTGTTGAGTATGCTCGGAGTACAGCTTTGAGCTAGGAGTATCGCACAGTCATGTGCGGCGGCGGAATACGTGGAATAAGTATATGGTAGAAGGCATCAGGGCGTAAAATAGGCGTCCGGCTCATGGTGCGGCCCCGCACCACGAGCCGTAGGCGAGGTGCGGCCGCCCGCAGGGGCCCCCGGAGGGGCCCGGGAGGGCCGTTTTTTATTTTATATATGCGTCAATATACTCGAAATGTGCTTCTAGTCCGCTCGGCTTATAGATGTTTGAGGCCTGCTTCGTCCTCAGGCAGAGGAAAACGGCAAAACTTTCAATCGACTTATCAAAGGAAGTGAAATACTCTACAGTACAACCAGGCCCCAAATACAGCATCTAAGACGAGTTCAACACAGAAAAAGCCTCAGAAAAAAGTTCGCCTGCGGCGAAAAGTACGCCAAAAACATTTCCCCTGCGGCGCAGGCGAAAAAGGACCCGCACATTTTGTTTTCGCCTAGGGCGAAAAAAGGCGCGGCACAGGGAAAGCGTGGTGCGGCAGGCCGCACCATGCCTTCGGTACGTGGTGAAAAGAACGGGATTTACGACAAAAAATGTGCGCCAGCGCAACATTTCACCACCTATTTTACGCCCTGGAAGGCATGTTTATTCCGGGGGATATTTTGGTCCTGGATGCAACTGTCATTGTGGCCGAAGGATGCCCGACGTCTGAGAAGAACTCCCTTTTCCTCCTCGATATACCGTGATCCAACACGAGAGTCCTTCCAACCTTCACCATGAATGCCGTTTACCTCGCCTAACTGCGTAAGACCTATCACACCCCAGAGCCTTGACCTCGCTAGCGTGTCCGTCGAGACTCTGTAGGCTAGGGGCAGCGATTGAAGCGAGCCCCATCTCTCGAAGATGGCTGAAAGCCTGGAAGAGAGAATGTCAGAGATGCAGGCACGGCTGGACGAGCAATCCCGCTTGCTGCAAGCAACGACGGCTGAACTGGAGAGGGGAGGGGGTTTCTCGGAGAAGCGAAAGAGTGGAGGCCGGCAGAGAACCTAGAAGCCCCGCCATCGCCCCGTCCGATCGAGTGCCGGACTCCCTACTCAACTGTTTTTGTCGAGCAACTGCAACAGCGGACGAAGTCAACTCCCCTCCCGCTGGCTACGGCGGCATCACCAGCGAGGCGCGATGATGTGCCCACGTCGCGTTGCGCGAGTAACAGATCACACCCGTGGACGCCTTTAGCACCTTAAAGCAGTCAGATGGATGGTTGTATCCACCATTACGGCAATACCGTGCCATTGCCTGTGGCTGAGATTTCTGATCGTAGCGTATGGACGTGTGATAGCGGTGCGAGTGACCACATGAACCGGAGACTCTGAACATGTGTTCAACAGAGAGGCACCGTCTGAGGATCAAGAGTGGGTAACGATCGGTGATGGCAGAGCCATGAAGGTTCTATGCGTAGGGAGCTTGAAGCTGCACGGTGACACAGGTATAAGAGTACATTTGCCTCGAGTACACGTAGTTGACGGGCTTGCAATCAACATATCCTCACTGGATGCAGTACAGGTCAAGCATCCCATCACATTAGACTCGGCTGGAGTTCACCTGTATGGAGGAAATATTGCGTTCCCCCGTGAGGACAAAAGCTCATTTTTACGAACTGCTAGACTTTAGCCCTCGCACCCAGTACTACTGGGTCTGCAGTATTAATGGGTGTGAGGGGGGAAAGTCTCGCAGCACGTAAAAAATGAGCCTGTGTCCCCACGGGGGAACGTAACATTTCCTTCATAAAAGTGAACTTCAGTCGAGTCTAATGTGACGGGATGCTTGATCTGTACTGCATGCAGTTAAAATAGGTTGATTGCAAGACGCGTGCTACGATAGAAGTGTAGAGGTATACCTTTTTTTGGCTAAAACGTTTTCCGAACGATTGGGAGCCTTAACCCAAGATCGTCGGACTTTCAGTATTGTGTTGAAAATATTTTCATGCTAGACTAAGGTAATGGACTTGATCATCACCGGGTAGCACTTTCATTTCCCTCCCAAAAACATTTTTTCGGCGACGTATATATGGAGCTCCTCAAGTTAGGAGCTCAGAAAAAAAACATGATGCACCTCTATCGTAGCATGCGTCGCAAGCCCGTCAATTTACGTTTACTCGAGGGAAAATGAACGCCTACATCTGTATCACGGTGAATCTTCAAGTTTAGACGCATGCCACGACGATACAGGTGCACCTGCATACAGGCCATGTTTTTTCCTTCTGAGGGTGGTCACTTATTGAGGAGCTCTACACTAATAGTAAGTAAAAAAAAAAATCCGAGGAAAACAAAAGGGCTACATACGCGATGAAAAATCCTCATGGCCTACCGATACAACGAAATACCCTTGCAACACAAAAATGGAATTCCGAGACGCATGCGATGATAGAGGTGCACCATGTTTTTGCCTTCTAAGGGTGGTTACTTGAAGAGCTCTACAGCTCACCCCAAAGTGATCATTAAGGGAGGAAAGTAAAAGTGCTATCCGACTGAAAATTCGATGGCCGAAGCAAACAAGGAACAATATTGCAACAAAAAATAATGATCAAAGTCCGCCCATTTTGGGTTAAGGAGCTCGACCATTCAGAAATTATTTCACCCAAAAAGTGCTACCTCTATCGTAGCACGACGAGTTTGGGCTAAGGCGCCCCTCCCTTTATTCAAAAACGATTTCAGCCAAAAAGTGCTACGTACCTACTGCTGTGGGTATATCGTAACTCGCGTCTTCAAGCTCCCCTGCGCGTAGAACCTTCATGGCTCTGCCATCACCGATTAAAGATAGTTTACTGTAGTAGCTGTCGCTAGGATCTTGCGCAGCAGGCTATTTGTAACTGTCGTCAACTTGAGTGCGTTGGTGGATGGTGGGCGGCGGACTTGCTGCTGTTGTTGTTGTTGTTGTTGTTGTTGTTGTTGTTGTTGTTGTTGTTGTTGTTGTTGTCTGGCTTCAGGAAATCGGGTTCTGCCAGCTCGGAAGGGGTCCATATATTTTCGGGCGATTTGTGAAAAAAAAACAAGGAAAGGTACACCTTCCTTGGAGGATGTCGTGTGTTTTTTTGTTATTATTATTTTTTTCCCATCCCATTTATTGTCTTCGCCGTTCTTTTCTCTCTCCTTCCTACGTCGAAACTCAGATCCGGGATCACAAAGTAGGCTCGTGTCCCTATACTCGCCACTACGGTTCGTGCCTTGCATTTTGATCGCAGGAAGACTTCGGCCCTTTCTTTCTAAAGCCGAAATAAATACGTCGTTAAGGAAGATCTCGGTCCTCATGCTTATAATACTCTATCAGGTATAAACTATTTCCCATGCCCTTTCTTTCCTCGTTGACTCGCTACGCTTCCGGGAATCGGCTTCAGTCAGCTCGAAAGGTGTCCCTATTTTTAGGCGCCGTGAAAGTTAGAAACTCGCGTTCGCTCGCCGAAAAGAAATCTACAGCACGTAGTGCTATTCTGCTTCATGTTTTTTGCGTCGTATATACCTCTTCCAGCAGTTTAAGCTGATGCAGCCCCTCGATCCGCCGGATGCGGTTGTGAGATATCCGAAGCACTCGAAGATCGGTGTTTGAGGCCAGGCCGAGCATGTCCTGCGCGCCGTTGTGGCTCACGTCGAGCTCTCGTAGGTTGGGCAGCGCCGCAAACCCTTCAAATTGGGTAAGCCTTCAAGGATATATCACACCACCATCGATCGGGCAATTAGGACATCAAGTAAGTGCGATTGACAAAGTGCAATGTGACTCCACGAACGAACGTGGCCACGAAACCCGGCAGAGCCCAGGCTAGTATCATGTGTATACTTAAGTATAGTGTAGACGTATATACATGCGCAGCAGTGAGAGATCATTCATGGCAGGCAGGCTTCGTTGGGATGCCGAGACGCTGTGGATGAATAAATGTCCATTGCCAATTTGGACTAAAATATAAGTACCATTTGGTCGTCATATTTATACCGCTACGGTCCTTACATTTGCGTCCAGGTACTTACGTACGTATATACGGTATTAATAGGGGTACGATATACTCGTACTGTTCAGACTTAACGTAGATATTGGCGTACTTCGTACAGGCGGTATGTCGTACCTGGTGTTTGTGTTTGGCTGGTGTTCGTTCAGTGTTGGGCTGCTGTGTGGCATTCGAAAGCAATGCTGTGTACGATACGAGTATCAGACACAAAGAAGTCATACAATAAGTACTCGTAGGACGACTGACTGTACAGTGCTCGCACAGGCAGTACCGCACGTCACCTACAGCAGTAGAGCCTCTACTATTAATACTTACTGCACGATAACCTAACCCAGAGTATCGTGCTCGTTATTACAAGGGGAGCATGTAAAAAAAAGTCACACATACATCGTACTGGGTTCGAACCCCAAAACAAACAAGGTCACAGCAACGAAAAACAACAACAACAACAACAACCACAACCATCAGCTTCACTCAGCGTTTTTGCTTGTCCTTCGACTACAGTAACCCCACACCTCACTCCTTAGTGAGTGCTGAAAGTCACTCGCCTGTTCCGGGACAGATCGAGGTAAAGTATCGTTCCGGGGATGTTCAAAGGGAGCCGATCCAGCGAATTCCTCCCGGCCAGCAGCACCGCCGGGCGCGTCCACAGACGGAGCGCGTTCTCAAGGTCTTCGACCATCAAACACTTGTTCCCCAGGTCGCACAAGAGGATGTCGCCCGGATCCTCCGCCGGCAGAGCCGGTAGTGCCGATGGTGCCAGCGGTGGTGCTACCGGTGGCGGTGGTACCGGTGGCGGTGGTACCGGTGGTACCGGTGCTGGTGACTCCCTGGTGAGGTGGTCCATCGATACGGCCGAGCGTAGCGACCGTGGTAACAACGCCGACGGCTCTCGTAGGACGAGTTCCCTGTGCTGATGGGTGTACGCGTGATCAACAGCTTGTTGTTGTTGTTGTTGTGGTTGTTGTTGTTGATGTCGACGATCTTTCGATGATCTGGGCGGCGTGGGCATTTGGGATATGGGCGAGTACGACGAGAAACCTCCTTCGGCGGCATATCCCATAGAGAGAGGCAAGCTGCTGCTGCTGCTGCTGCTGCTGCTGCTGTATCTCCGATCCTCTTGCGCGGTATAGCCGAGAGGCAGTCGATAGGAAGCCGAGAGGCAGCCGAAAGCGGTGGTCTTGTTGTGCTGATGATTTGACTTCGTAGAGAGTACGATACCTCCAAGCCTGCTATTCACCTGGTACTACTGTACGGTCTGTATTCTGTCCGGAAATGTAAAGATCATTTACTCTTGATATTAAAATACAAAATATCTTTACATTTACGGACAAAAGTGGCACCAGCCTTATACTAGGGACGAGGGATTTTTTATACTCATTTTATAGAGGAGAAAAAAAAAATCTAAAAAGTATCTTCGACAAAAAATGTAACCGTCGCTTTTTACTCGACCAGTAACAAAATACGTCAACCGCCTCAATACTCAACACAGTATCATTAGGATACCTACTCAAGCACCAACACCAGAAAGATCGCGATCTTGACACGAAAGAAGATTGGTGCGTGCGCGCTCGTACCTGTTGTGTACGTGCGAATGAAATTGAGCTCTCAGTTTTGGATATTGCTCGTGCCAGGTATCACAGTACAACAGCAGTACGTACCCACGGGTACTATTAATACGAGTACTGGTACCTCGTACGGTGCAGCCAGTACCCGTAACACTATTCTGTACGTACAGGTTGCAGTAAGATAATCCAAACGACCAAAATAAACACATGTGACCCAAGGGCGCATGATTGCTCGTGGTACGTACGAAGCAGGGACCGTATCTCAGGTTGCAGTCTTCAGCGCAGCAAAGTAGTGAATGGAAATACAGTTCGTAGTGCAGTACGAGTACCAGGTAGTCTTAATAGGTCTTCAGCGCTCTGGTCCAAGAACAACCAAAGGCTTTCGTCGTACGATCATATTCGGGTTGCATACTCGAATAAATAGCCTTCCGCTCTTCTTGCATACACACCAGTAAAACAAAAGCGTGTGGTGCATGATGCCGGCCGTTGCTCTTGGCACGGCGGCGGCGGCGGCAGTATCGGCGTCGAGCAAAGCAGTTGCAACGGAACGCAATCCGTCCACCGTCGCCGCCTCCTTGCCCGTTGTTGCTGCTGCCGTTGTAACGGACGTGGCGGGGGCAGTTTCTGCTGCAGCCGAACAGGCGAGGATTGACGCCGGACGGCGGATTCGCTCGGCGCTGCTGCCGGAAAGCGTTTTCGTCCCTTCTTCTTGCCGAGGGAGCAGAGGGCGGCAGCAGCAGCAGCAGAGAACAACCGTTGCAACGACAACAACAATAACAGCAAGGAGGAACAACAATAACAACAGCACGGCGGGCGGTGGCGTACGATCATCTGATGGTTTTCCGCAAAAAACCGCGCCTTTCGTATCTGCCCCAACAGCGGCGGCGGCGGCGGCCATCGCTGGCGAGGACATCCACGTTGGAGTGCGAGAAGCGTTGGATCGATGGGCTCTGCAGACGTAAGATATGCATACGCGTACGTAATAAAGTGCAACGCACAGTACAGTAGTACTGTATGGGCAAAAAATAGCCAAAAATAGCCGTATACCCGTATACATACCTGGTATATACGTACCTGGTATAAATAATGAACTTGAAACACAATCGGTCCGCCGGGGAGTGCGTGTCTATGCTCGGCATTCAGTGGTGTACGTACGTTTATTTCGCGCGAGCGTCTGAGAACCCTCTACCGACAATAGCTTTGATAAAAATTGATCGGTTAACGTGGCGGAATATGTCATGTTTTCTATTAACATTCAGTGTCAAATGTATGAACTTGAAACACTACCTGACCTGTTTCTTCAATATTCATACCGTTCGTAGTGCGGGAAACAAGCTACGTACCCTTGAGTGATTGATTGATCGTCACCATCGGTCGCATCTCGCGCGCTTTATTTGTTTCTATTTTATTATCGTGTTCTCCCGCACCCGCACACCCGCACCGCATTGCGCCTTGTCCCCGGCCGTTCAGATCTCGCCGCGAGTCCATGGTGCTATGGCGGCACGAGTGCTCACGGTACGCCTCCTCGTCCCGCATCGGGTACCACCCAAACCACCCAAGCGCCAGCCGGCCTAGCTCTCGCCCGTCTTCAGCCGCAACCGTCCTTCATCCCTTTTCAACCGGTCCCGCGGCGCAGCAGCGGCAGCAGCGAGCGTCTTCTGCACTCCCTCCGCGTTCGCTGCCGTCGTCAGCAGTAGACGTGCACACGCTGAACGCGGAGACTCGAGGTGGTGTGGCTGGAGACGGATTCGCCGCCTCAGGGAGTGCCATGCCAATGCCAAGCTCGCGTGGTCTTCTGGGAGTCTCGTCGCACGCAAGAGAGAACGTTGGTGGCGGTGGCCGAGTTCAAGCGGTGGAGGAGAACGGGACCAACAACAACAGTGGCGGCGTTCCAGCAGCTCTGGTTCCGAACAGACGTGCCGGCGCTTCCGAAATAGAACCACCCGGTGGCGGTGGCGGCGCCGGCGGCGGCAGCGGCAGCGGTAGCGGCAGCGGCAGCGGCAGCGGCAGCGGCAGCGGCAGCGGCAGCGGCAGACCCGATCGCAGGGGACACGATGGGTGGGACGGTACAAAGCCAGGAGAGGGGGGGACGGGGTCATCACGGCCGACAATGCAGGAGGAGGGGCAGTTACCTTCGTACCAAGAAGCAGGAGAGCTGGACGACGACATCTACGAGGACCTCGACGACGAGGACGACGGCGAGCTGGACAACCGGATATCAATATTGGAGAACCGCTTTTCCGCGGTGGGAAGGGAGAGGCCTGTCTCAGCCGTCGACGGTGGGGAACATTCGCCGTCGTCGGGTATTCTGGACGGCGTCGTTGTTGGTACCGAACAACGCCGAACGGCGCGGCAGCGGGCGCGGGCTGTAGCTCGGTCGGCGAGACGCCCGTCCCGCACACCATTCCAGCCACCACAGCAAACGTCTGCTGCCAGGACAACTCGGCGGCTCGCATCAGCAGAAGCAGACGGAGGAGCAGCAGCAGCAGCAGTCAGGAGAACGAGCAGCACTCACGATGCAGACCACCTTTCTTCTTCTTCTTCTTCTTCCGGGCGTGTAGAAGCAAGAGCGCTGCTGCGCCTTACCAGGAGCAGGCCCACCTCGGCACCAGCGAACAGCAGCCTATTTTACGAGCGTGGCGTGAGCGACCCCGTGGCAGCGTTGGATGATCGCCGAATGAGGCTGCAAATGTCACGCGCCGGTGCCGACGCCGGGGGCTATCGATCTGCCGCAGCGCGGGAGAAAAAAGGAGGGGTGGGGGGAAACGCGAACCAGCGGCCTCCTGCCCGAGACGTAAGTGAATCGGGGAAAGACAGTCGCTTGATTCGGTTGTGTATATACGAAGTATATGATATGTGCCCCGAATTGTTTTCTAAACAACACATCCAAATGAGGGAGTGCAAAGAAAAGGCTCTTGGTGCAGAATCACTTTTTTTTCCTCGCCCCCCCCCCCCCCCCCCCCCCCCCCCCCCCCCCCCCCCCCCCCCCCCCCCCCCCCCCCCCCCCCCCCCGCGACTCCGCCCCCCCGCTGGTCGGTGAAAACCCGACGTGTCCCGTTCCGGCTTTTTAGGTATGCGAGGGTCTATGGTCATACCTACGGCCATGCACGACACAAGTACACCCCCCCCCCCCGCTCCGTTTTTCCAATCCATGGTTTTCGGTGCCAGGTGGCCACCGCTGTCCTATACTGGGACAGGGACACAGACGGCGCACAGCGTCCTGTATCGTGCGCGACAGACGGGACTGCCGCCGACATCAAGGAAAATGTCACAGAAACCGGAAAAAGTGGTCGCAACAACAGACCGTCGTCAGCGGCGTTTCGGCGCTGGGTCGAAGCGCGCCCGAGCGTCAAGTCGGCGATTTCCGCGGTGTCCTCCGCGCGGACGCTTGGGATGGACGACCCCGAGCTGCTCCACCTGCAGCTCGAGATGGAGAGCCGGAGAGCGGCGATGTCGGAGGCGATGCTTGCTCGGGTGTGACAAAAAAAATATTATTTTGGCATGTGTGTGCGTTGTTTATTCGAGTGCGCAGTCTTTATTTTCTGCAGTGCTGCAGTGGCGTCTCTTAAGTTTCCCGGCGGGTGGCAAGCGCAAGGGGTGTGGGGGAACGGCGGTGAAGGGACCAGGGTTTTTCATGTGACAATCAGCAAAGAAAAATGCTCTTGATAGCGCGATATTTATCCAGGGTGTGCAAGCAGGTAGATTGTGATCTGTTTGTTGCGTTGCCAGAGGGGTGTTTGAGTATCAAGCACACGGTACACTAGTCTTGTATGCGCTGGCGTTTATTAGCACCCCCCCCTGCGCGCGCGCGCCTAAGGCCATGCATGACACGAGTACACCCCCCTGCCCACGCCCGTTCCATCTCGAAAGGGATGGTAGTCAATGGTCCAACGACTAAGGCAAGCAACAAATGAACACCCCTCCCCCCCCCCCCCCCCCCCCCCCCCCCCCCCGCATTGCGGGGCGCGCGGGGCATTTTGGGAAACCACTCCCCCAACCACTAAAACAGGCACGCCCCCCCCCCCCCCCCCGCCCCGCTCCGCCCGGCCCGCCCCTTCTTGTACCCTCCGCCACTTTTGTTTTACAATGACCATACGCACCTACCCGCGCTTATCGCCGCCTCTCGGATGTACGGCGCAGATGGAAGACCACTACGAGGCCGTCGTACTCAAGAACAGCTCGCCGAGATCGCGGCAACAAGCCGCCGACAGAACCAAACAAGAGAGGCAAACGCTGCCACAGACAAAGGGCGGTGGCGGCGTCGGGAAGAACCCCCGGGTAGGGACCGCCTCCTCGGGCTCACGAAAAGGAGGGGCCTCCTCGGCCAGCGGCAAACGAGGAAGGAGCCGGAGCAGGGGAAGAAAGAAGACGGGAAAGGGCGGCGCAGGCGGCAAAAAGAAAGCGGCATCACTTCCCGGGAGAGGCTCGAGCAAAAAAGAGAAGGGAAAGGCCAAGAGTCGTCCCGCCAATAATGCGGAGATGGTGCAGCGGAGGGTGTTCCCGTCGGCGTTGGCGTTCATGGCAGAACGCTTCCCCTCTGAAGAGAGACAGGTGAAAGCTTGGAAGGAGGTTTGGAGGAAGTACCATAGAAGCACGTATTAGAGATGTACTTGTCAGTAGCCATCATTTGTCGTTACTTGATAATACACAGTCATCTGGTATACATAGCGGTACACCATACTCGGGGGCGGAGCATGGAGGTCCCAAACTATTGTAAGTGCGCTTGGGCGCGAGTAAAGGATGCCTCCATTGCACGCTTTGTTTCATGGGCATGCAAGGAACGATCGATGCGAAAAATGCCTACCCCGGCGGCGACTTCGCCGCGGGAGCCCTCACACGAGTGTTGTCGGTTGTCTAGCTCTGGACGTGTGCTACTATAGAGGTAGAGGTATACCGTTTTTTGGCTGAAACGGTTTCCGAATGATCAGACTCCTTACCTTAACCCCAAATCGCTGGACTATCGTTCTTGTGTTCCAATATTTCTCGTTGTATACTTAGGGCCATTCTTATCGGAGCTATAAATTTCCAAAAAATCCTATATTTCCAATAAATTTTTTCGCGCAATTTTCTATATTTCCATTTTTTTCATTTTTTTCCCCCCATTTATAGGAGCGTGAAGCCTTCCAAACATTTTGCCCTCTGAAGAATTTCCCAAATTTCCAATATTTCCAATATTGGAAATATTTCCAATATTTCCAATATTTCCAATATTTCCAATATTTCCAATATTTCCAATATTTCCAATATTTCCTCTTTTTCCTTTTTGTTTTGGAGAAAAAATTTTGGAAATTATGGAAAAAAAAGCTGCTCGATAAGAACGACCCTTAGGCCATGTAATTGCTCATCGGGTAACACTTGTATTTCCCGCCAAAAAATGTTTTTGGGTGAGGTAGAGAGCTTATCTCAAGTCGCCACCCTCAGAAGGCAGAAACATGGCCTGTATGCAGGTGCACCTCTGTCGTAGCATGCGTCTCTGTGGCCACTCAAAAATCGAAGCTGTTTAATCCCGGACCCCACATGGCCGTATGCTCTCGCGAAGGGCGTGAGCCTGTTGGGGATGGAGCAAGAAGAGGAATGCCGGCATGCATCCGAAGCCCTCGCGAGGTAAGACAGCCTACCCAACAAATCCAAGTCCAACTCGTGCCCTCTGAACACCTTATATATGGGTAATCGCAACGTGTAATGTCTTGGAAATCACTAAAAACACAAACTGCGACGCCATTCAAAAGTAGCCTACTACGACGGTTGCTTTGCCGCACCCCACTGACTGACCACCTTTTACAGTAAAAGCATGGTATTTCGCTCCAGCTTGTTGACGGGCCCGCGTCAGGCGTTGGTCACTTTCCACGACCGTGTACGTGCGTGCGTGAGTGTTCAGCTGCTCTGTGCCTTGACTTTCTTCATGGCGCAAGGATCTCTGGCATAAAAACTCTGTTCTTGGATGTCGGTATGAATTTGTCAAACGCCACCAGCCCCGAGCTTTCTTCCTGCCTATTACGCGAGAACACAGCAGTAATCAGAACCAACTACGACTATGGTGTGTTGTTGACATAGGGGGATACATGTTCTTGTTTTGTTTTTTGTTTTGTTTTTTGGGGGGGGGTCCATCGTGGCCTCTGATTACTACGCCCCCCTCTGCCTGACCCAGCTTTCTCCTGCGCCGCTCGTATATATACCAACTCGAAATTGAAATTAAAATAAACATTTCCACCTCTTACCTCTCACCTACCTCCCCATTTGTTCCGCGTGAAAAAAAAAAACGCTCCTTGGTTCCTTCCTTTCGATTCACACAACGGCTCCGCGAAAAACAAACGACGACGCCAAAAACGACGACAACGGCGATGACGACGACAACGACGACAACGACGGAAAAACAGGGCTAGGGTGTCGATCTCGCGCGGGGCCCTTCGACGAGCTTTGGTCATCCCGACAGATCGACCATTGGAAGCCTGCCTCGCTATATAGCCTCTCTCCCCGGGACCCACGGGAGGGCTCGGCTGATATATCCCGACCATCGCCGCCCCCGGCGTTTTTCTTCTAATACACCTTTCGATGAAGTGTTTTTATTGGGAAACACGGACTACCGGTACATCATACTCGGGGAGTGTGGGGACACGACGGGCCGGTGTCCCAAGCGCTCCCCCCCGCGCTTGGTGCAAGCAAGCAATGCCTGCCTGTTTGGTGAAAACCCGACGTGCTCCGTCCCGCGGGCGTTGTAGGGATGCTATAGGGTCTATGGTCATACGACTACGGCCATGCATGACATGGGAACACCCCCTCCCCCCTCCCGCCTCGCCCATGGTCCCAAGGCTTTCTTGGGGAAAAGGACAGAGAAGAGCCGCTGCAATTTCCGGGTTGTGTGGGGTGTAGAGGGGCTTAAGGTTGTGTACTGCTAACGCTGGGACAGATTATGGGGGGGGGTTGGGGGGGGGGGGGGGAGAAGGCTGGTAGAGGGGGACCAGGACAAAAAAAAACGCCTGCGCAGGCGTAGAAAGTTGCGCCGCCGTGGAGGAGATCGCACCGCTCGAGGCGTTTGATTTTTGTTTTGTGTTTGTGTGTGTGCTTTCGGTTCTCGTTTGGTTTCGAGCGGTACCATGCAAAATCGCTCGAAACCGCCCAAAACCCGACCGCGTCTGTCTCTGCTGGAAGTGAGCATCAAAGCGAGGTTACGTTACAAAAACAAAAAAACACAGCAAAATCATGGGGGAGCATTTATAGCAAACATACCCAAATATGGTTTGTAAACGTAGGCGGATATGTGGTTTTCGGGCCCTTCGTGGGTTCTGATTACCATGTTTACTACAATAGCCCACCCCGAAATAGCGCTTCGATGGAAAATACAGCCCGTGCGTGCTTTGTGGCATGGACCGTGTTGTATCGGCCGCGCCGCGCCGCAGTCGGCCAAGAAGTCGCCCCTTCCTTTCGACGGTTTCAGCTGACGGTTTCAGCTGACGGTTTCAGCCGATGGTTCCAGCCGACGGTTTCAGCCAACAGTTTTAGCCGACCGTTTTAGCCGACGGTTTCAGCCGACGGTTTCAGCCGACGGTTTCAGCCGACGGTTTCAGCGATTTTCCATCGCATTTGTAAGCCACCGCAGCACCTAAAAAAACACCAGCCAGCGTGGACGACGCTACTGTGACGGTCGCTTTGAATCGAGATCGATTTGAATCGAGTTTTCGAACCTACCGCGACGCCTTCTTCTATTTACGAGCTCGCCAAAAACACAGTTTGGCAAAGCTCTGGTGCGTCCACACGGTAGAGAGAGAGAGAGAGAGAGAGAGAGAGAGAGAGAGAGAGAGAGACTTCCCCGCCTGCCTGCCTGCCTTTCGAGTTTCGCGGCGTCTGCAAGGTAGAGAGAGAGACTTGCCTGCCTGCCTGCCTGCTTGCCTACCTTTCAAGTTCCGCGGCCCGCTCGTAGCCCTGTCGATCGATCGCAGTAAAAATCTCAGGCTTGCAGGAACTCATCGTATTATCACCTTGGCTTTGACGCCATTGTATTGCACTACGTACGTAAGGGCTGTGAAGGCGTACCGTCGCCGCCTTCGTCGCCACATCTAAAAATACTTCCCCAAGAGCGGCTAAAACTGCAAGCAACAAAGGACGGCAAGCACCAACAGGGTGCAGTAACGCCAACGGTCCGTTAAACCCACAAACCATCGGCCGTCAAATAAAACAAAACTTTAACCTCTTCAGTCCCAACATATCCTCAAACACTTCGGCCCCAAGAGCGGGGATGGCAATTGGTCGGTCCAGCAGCGGTGTTTCTACCCCTCCCCCCATGCCTCTCTCCCTTCCCTCCCCGCCCTCCGCTGAACCGATTCACCTCTAAAATTATCGCAGGAGTGCCCCGTGGTCAGCTTATGTTTGGCGCTGCTGCTTGCGGGGCGGGAACGCCACCTCTTTCCCCGTCTTGCTGACTCGGCAACTGATCTACTTCCGACCGGCTTTTCTTTTGCCGAAGAGCGGAGTAGCATAAGAAAAAAGGAAAATAAAACACTCTACTGGTCCTTCTCTGCTCTAAACCAAAACATTAGGCAGACTGGTAAAACCGCTTACGGCTTCTATATATTGACATGGGGCTACAATTAAATACCAGGTAGACAGAAAGATAGATTAGGTAGACAGATAACTATACATCACCTCGCTAAATAAGAGACAGATATATACCACAATCCGTGTAGCGCTCGGCGAGAGCAGGAGGAATAAGGACAGGCATGGTTGGTCACGAGATACCACAGAACACAACTACTAACGTAAGCGAAAGGCTGCAAAAACAAAGGAACCCCCTGACGGGGGTACACACCAAAGGTGGCGTGTGCCGGCGCCTGTGACCCTGGCCCAGACCCACACAGTTCGCTTTCGGATGTATAGTGCGAGAGACGAACGCTTCGTTTACTGAATACACCGGGGGTAGTTCGTACACTCGCTGAGATTTGTCCCCCTTCGGTGAAAACCCGACATGCTCCGTCCCGGCATTGTAGGGATGCGAGGGTCTATGGTCATACGACTACGGTCGTGCACGGCATGAGTACACCGCTCCGTCTCGAAAGGGATGCGTGGTCAATGGTCAAATGACTAAGGCAAGCAACAAATGAGTCGTGCGCCCCCCCCCCCCCCCTCTCCCGGTATCTCTGTTATTTGTTGTCGTCTGACTCTTTGCCCCGCTTCCCGCCCCTGTTGTTGTTTTCGTTGTTTTGCTCGCCGGACTTGCGACGTGTTCACTGCTCAGACAAAGCTGAAGGGAAGGATGCACGGCATGAAGCTGAAGGCGCGGCAAATTTCGAGCGAATTTGGGGCGACTGTGGCAACGGCAGCGGTGTGTGAAGGTGGTAGCACAGGCGTCGCGGAAGGGCGCAAGGGCACCCTCGAGGTGGCGGCGGCGGCGGTGGCGGGAGCGGCGGGGGGGGAAGGGGAGGCGGAAGGGGCAAAGCCACGACATCGTCGGAGACTGTCGTCGACGGTTTGCGTGTTGAGCTGACGCGCGGAGTGGGGGCGCGGAGGGGGGG
>MEHQ01000979.1:0-18273 GCA_008828725.1 Saccharina japonica
ACAAAAAGACACACGGCTGTACGTTTAGGCCTTGATCCAGCTTCAACATGATTGGAATATGCTTGACTTTTAAACCCTGCACAACATTAGCTGTAACCCTAATCACCGCATGGGAAATTTCCCAGAAAATAATAAGGTACTAAGGAGTCAGTGTGGATTGTCAAATTGTCAACCATTTTGGCGAAGCTAGGCCAAATCATAAATCTACCGAATAGAGAGCCGGCTCGCTTACCGTTTCCCGCCGACTTGCGGGGAAATGTTTAACTGTAACTATTCCGCATGTAATTACCCCGCATATAATTATCCCGCAATGGCAACACAGATTGGAGGCTCGCTCACCGTTTCCCATCGACTCGCGGGGAAGATGTGCTTGTTTCGCTCGTACC
This sequence comes from Saccharina japonica, assembly GCA_008828725.1. NCBI lineage: Eukaryota > Phaeophyceae > Laminariales > Laminariaceae > Saccharina > Saccharina japonica. Next base: position 387 of record MEHQ01000979.1, read on the forward strand.
ATCTTCGCTCCACGATCTGGACGGACGAATCGCAAAACAAAACAGAAATCAGAGGATACACCGCTTATTATATGTATCCTGTAAACGGGGGGGGGGGGTAACGTATGGGCGCCGTACTGTCACGGTGCTGCCGTAAGCGGGGCTTACTAGGCTAAAGTGATCGAAGGGTCCACATCGCCCATATTCCGAGCTGGCGGGAGGGAGGGAGAGAGAGACAGGGAGGGAGGGGGGGGTGAGAGAGAGAGGAAGAAGAGAGGGAGAGAGAGGAAGACGAGAGAGAGGAGTAGAAAGTGGCAAGGGGGCAACACGAACATCGTACGTAGAGGTCCAGCGGCTTGCTGCAAGGCTGGAGAGCCACACTCCCACATGTCGACACACCTCTAACCCCCCCCCCCTCTTTCCCGCCAACCTCTCCTAACCCCGCCCCCTCCTCCCAAACCACAACCCCCACCCTCTATGGTCATACGACCACGGCTGTGCACGACATGAGTGCACCCCCCCCCGCACCCCACTGCTCCCGACGTCGCTGCTAACCTTGCCGGGGTGACTTTCGTCTTTCTCGATGCGCGTGTCGTGCACAATCCGGATGTCATCGTGGACATCGAAGTGGAAGAGAGGGCCGGACTTACCCCTTGCCTTCGTCACGATCAAGTCGTAAAACGAAAAATGCTGCGTCAGGACAGGGGGAGGGGGGGGGACACGCGCCAAGGGTGGGTGCGGGAGGTAGGGGGGAGTGGGGTAAGCGGGTAGGGGGGGTGTACTCATGTCAGGCAGCCGAGGTCGTGAAACCATAGACCCTGGCATCCCTTCGACACCGGGACGAAGGCGGAGTGGTGAGTGGGGAAGGGGGGGGCACGAAATATGCGCAACAGAAAACAAGAGAAAAACATATATATATATTGCATACCAGTCACGTGTGAAATACAGGGAATAGGAGCGAAACAACTTGTCCCACGGGTTCTAATAAAAAACAAGTAGCGGTTTGTACGAACCCCATCCACCCCCTCCCTCCGCCGCTTCCCACTCACCCCTCTCGCTCGCATCACCCCGCCCCCCACCTCCTCCAACCTCGCCCCTTGCTCCGTCTCGAAAGGGATGCGTGGTCAATGGTCAAATGACTGAGGCAAGCAACAAATGAGTACCCCCCTTCCCCCGCGAGGGTCTATGGTCATACGACTACGGCCATGCACGACATGAGAACACCCCCTTCCCCCCCCCTCTGCTCCGCCTCGAAAGGGATGCGTGGTCAATGGTCAAACGACAAGGCAAGCAATAATATGAGTACGCGTCGCCCCCCCGCCCGGCACTTGTGTTCGTATGAAATCCCGTTTTGGTGCCTCTTGAAAGAGCGTATTTCAATCAGTAATTGCAGCTGGACCGCCCTAATGACCCCAACATGAGGGTCTCCTATATAAACGGCCCCTCCAAGGGATGCGTGGTCAATGGTCAAATGACTAAGGCAAGCAACAAATGAGTACCCCCCTCACCCCCCCGCCCCCCCGCCCCCCCTCCTGTACGCCTCAGTAGTTTGTAATCCTCTCTCACGTGCGGAGAGTGATGAGATCCTCCCCTTGAATGTAGCAGGAGACGTTCTCGGAGCTGACGCTCCGCATCCTCGCTGAAGTCCTGGGAACAGCTGTTGAACGTACCATCTCCAGAAACTTACCTGAGACGATACAGGGTTAAGTTGGGGGGGCGTACTCATTTGTTGCTTGCCTTCGTCATTTTACCCATTGACCAACGCATCTCTTTCGAGACGGAGTGGAGGAGGGGGGGGGGGTGGTGTCAGCAGAGAGCGCAGAATGAGTTGTTTCTTCTTCAGTTGCCTCACCCATCAACAAAAACATCACCCCCTACCGATACCAGCAACACCAACACCATCATCACCAACACCAACGCCAACACCATCACCACCCACCACCACCACCTCTAACACCACCACTAGCACCACCAACACCACCAACAACACCACCAACAACACCACCAACACCACCAACACCACCACCACTACCACTACCACCATCACCACCGACACCAACATCACCAGCAACGAAAAAAGCAGGCGAGCTCACAGGACACTCACCGACGGTAATGCCTTTGTTGAGAACGATTTCCCGCCTGTGACCCGAGCCGTCCCAGTAGCTGTACGTCACCTCCAACCGCTCCACTGTGATAAACAACACAATGGGCGTAGCGAAAACAATGGGTAAGTGGGCGTTTGTAGGGGGGGGGGGGGACTACGAGGCATAATTGGGCTTGTGGGGGGGATTTTCCGAGCATTTTCGTTTTTTTGTTTCCATCCCATTTATTATCTTCGCCCTTCTTATTATATCTCCCTCTTTCTGTCGTAACTCAGATCCGGGGTCACGAAGTAGCCTCTTCTCCTCCCTCCCCACTACTGTGTATACGTGCCTTGCATTTTTATCGCGATAATATTTCAGCACTTTCTTCCCGCAATAGGAAAAACATAATTGGGGGAATGGTAGCGTACTTTTGTATTGCTCTTTACCATCAAAAAGGGTAAAACCTAACCAAAAAAGGCAGACTGGATACCTAGAAAAGCCAAACTATGAAGAGTTCCTAGGGGAGTTATCGACTTTTCTTTCCGAGGCTGGCGTATTACGCAGCTTGCAAAAGCTGAAGTTGAGTATCAACTGATCAATCGGGTGAGGTCAAAGCTTATGTACACCAGGTACCTGGTACATGCTAGGTACCAGTATAGTTTATATATATGTACTTTTTCAAACGTCTCAATTTTTACGAGCATATCATTGAATCTATATCAAAGTTATGTATGATACACACAAAAAACGAAACTTATGTCAAAATCTGTTAAATCAACTAAAATCTACGAGTCTATCAACACCTACCGAATCTATCAAAAGCTACCACGTATTGTACTAATCTATCGAAACCTATGAAACTATAGAATCTATGAATATTAATACATCTATTAAATATTTACATTAATACATTTACGAGTATCCACGATCAAAATTTACGAATCTATAAAAAACAAAAAAAAGTATAAAGTACTCGTATACAAAAAACTCATCAAGATCTGCATACGAATCTATCATCAAAATCCACAAAAACAGCTCACTTTTCGTCTTCTCCTGATCCTCCAGCCACTCCTTCTTCAGCTTCTCCCTCTGCTCCAGCATGCCCCTCTCCCTCTCCCTGTCAGGCAAGAATGAAGTGTCCACGTTCGGATTCTTCTTGCCAGCCTTCGCCACCGCCCCTCCGCCTGCGTCGTCAAACGCGAAAAAAAGGGGGGGGAAAAAAGAAAAAAAGAAAAAACGTGAAACGTATATTGTGGCACAGCACTATTAAAAATATATCCTATTTTGCTAGTAGGGTATTCAATTAGAAATAAAGAAAACACCACAAGCCCCTCCGCTTACGTCATCGCACGCCAAAACAAAAGGAAAAACACAGAACAACAGAAAAAACGTGAAACGTATATTGTGGCACAGCACTAATATATACCTGGTACTACGAGTACTGTATTCAATAAAAAATAACGAAAAAAAACCAAGCCAAAACACACACAAGAATAAATGAAAAAACATACTGTTGTACATCACAAAAAAAAACGAATAGCACGCAGATACGACATTGACACAACGTCAATATATATGATACGTACTCACTAAAAACAAGAACAAAAGAAAAACGAAGGAATAGCGAATCTCGCAGAGAATAAAAAGGCGAAACCTAAAAACGGAAGAAAACGAAAGACAGCAAAGAAACGTGAAACACACACGCAAAAAGCGACTTTTTGACAATCGAAATACTAAACGTACAGCAAAAATGGCGCCATAGGTCTTTTGAAACAAAAACGAAGAAAAAGCAAAGAAACGCTCACGCACGAAAAAAAAAAAGTGAACGAAAAACCGAAACCAGAAAACGGAAATTGGCGAATGCACCCCATATATATATACCACGTTTTGGATAGACACCTGAATCAACACCCCCTTCCCCATCCTCCTCCTCGATCTCCTCGCCGAAGGAAAGGGTGGAAATAAGCTTCTTCTTCTTCCTCTTCTTCTTGCGCCTCGCCGCGCCATCCCCGCGCCCCGCCGCGCTCTCGCCTCCCTCCCCCCCACCGCCTTCCTTGTCCCCCACCCCCGTTTCAGCCAAAACGCGTGCCTTCTTGAACTCCTCCGCGGTTACCAGTCCCACGGTGGTAGCCTGCAGGGAGGGAGGGAGGGAGGGAGGGAGGGCGAGGACGGACAGAGTATGAGGGTAAACAGCAAAAACAAAAGCACATCGTTGTCGCCGTTATCGTCTTTCCTCGATGGTTGGCTGGTGAGTTGGTTGATAAGGTTTTGTGGGTGCTTGCTGCTCTCGCAATCGATGGATCAATCCATCGATCGAACGACGGGGGCAAATCAAACAACGTGACGGTGTGGTAAAAGTATGAATGCCGACACGCTCCTTGCAGTTCAGTCGGTAGGTAGGTAGGTAGGTAGGTAGGGAGCTAGTTTTGGTGCGTAGGTTTGTTGGTATTCCTCGCGATCGGTGCGTCCATTTTTACCAGAACGTTGCTGATACCTCCGACAGATCTAGATCAGATTGATGATCGATTCCCACTCATTGATCTATAAGCAGTATAAGCAGTAGACCTTTCAAGGCAGATCTATTCCGGATGGTGTATGATCTAGATCATCTTGCCGGGTGGGAGCCATATAATCTGCATGATGATCTATATAGCGCATAGTTTTCTGGGTTGGATCTGTACTGTACAGATCCTGCATAACATATCACATGGACAGGTTAATATATAGATTATCTACTGTAGATAGATAGATCATGATCTGTCCAAGGTATGAAAAACAAAAAGACACTGCATCAGTATATAGTCATGGCGCGATCGGTGCACAAAATATGTTTCAGGGTAAACGTCTGTCCGACTATTTTCGAGACCACTACGTACATACTCGTACTCCGTTCTGTTAGCCGTGCTGTCGCGACTCCGGCACCACACTCACCACCACCGTGGCACACACTCAATGAGTATTATCACAGTACCCTGGTCACCCAAAACGCCGGAAAATATCACACAAAACCCAACCCAACCCAACCCAAATCATACCTTAAACATGGCCTCGTACTGGTCCGTCGCGCTCCCGCCGAACTTGTCATCGATCTTGAGAGCCCCCCGGTGGTACTCATCCTGATGGGGTTTCGATAATTTTGGGAAATAAACGGGGGGAAGGGGTCGGCGATGGAAAGGTCTGGGTCGAGGCTTTGATACGTACGGTCCCTAAAGTCCATAATTCAACAGGTGTGTGTGTGGGGGGGGGGGAGGCGAACTCATTCGTTGCTTGCCTATGTCATTCGACCATTCATCTGCTGTTTGCCTTAGGCCTTTGATGATTGACCACGCATCCCTTCCAAGACGGAGCAGGGGGAGGCGCGGGAACATGTACGGGGTGTGCGGGATGCCCCACACCCACACCCCACGCCCCACCTCGCTATCCAATCCCCCCCCCCCACCCAAACACGATAACCCCATTCTCCTCTCCGCTGAATCTTATGGCGTTTTGCTTTCAGGCTATGAATGGTTCTGCAGCCGCTACTCGGCCACCCCCCCCCCGTCGCGGTACACCCCCACCCCCCCCCCCCCCCGACCCCCAACTCCCCCCCTCAGCCAACGTGATCTCCTCATTACACTCCGTCTCGAAAGGGATGCGTGGTCAATGGTCAAAGCTAAGGCAACAACAAATGAGTACCCACCCCCCGCCCCCCGCCCTTGCGTTGTGCTAGCAATGTCTGCCTGGTCGGTGAAAACCCGACTGCTCCGTCCCGGCATTGTAGGGATGCGAGGGTCTATGATGGTCTACGACTACGGCCATGCATGAAATGAGTACACCCCCCCCCCGCAAATGCGAGCTATGTCATACGACTACGCCCATGCATGAAATGAAGTACATACCCCCCCAACCCACCCCCAACACCACCATGCCTCCCACCTGAATCTTCTGGCGTTTGTTCTCGTACTCCTTCTGGTCTTCCTGCCTCTGCTTGGCCAGCCGGGCGGCCCTGGGCCCCGATATCTGCCCCTCCGCAGTGTTGATGCCCGTGTCGCCGCGCTTAAAGTCGGTCGCCATGGCTGCTGCTGCTGCTGCCGCTCCTGCTACTGCTACCGCAGCCGCTCCGCTGCTGCTGTTGTTGGTGGCGGTGTACTGCTACTGCTACGGGGCCGGGAGGGAAATACGGTGGACAATCTCAACTTTTGGGTAGGTATGACATAATGGTATTTATAGGCGGTATATGATACCTGGTAAGCACGTACCCTGGTAATATGATACGGTATTACGACATATCATAGCCGCGACTGCCGTACTATGATACGTACCCGTGCAGCAGGTCGTCAGCTATCATACTGCTGTTGTGTACGTACCAGGTACAGCAGTATACGTGTGCTTCGTATTGTGCGAGCACAGGGCGACACGGCCGGTGCAAGTTGCAAGCTTCCTCCATCGTGCCTGGGGTCCAGACAGTTTATAGTACTACTGTAGTAAATAGTCGTCGAACGCGATGGGCCAAGCGATGTATGATACCCTCTCGTCAGGTAATGCTGCTTGATGAAATAATAACGGGCCCTCCCAGGGCTGAGATGTTTGCGGTTCGTATAAACGTATAAACAGACTTGAGATCGGGACACACAGCTGCCACAAAAGACAATAAAACCAAAACCACGAGTCTACTGTTTACTACCTACTCGGTCAGGTACTGGTGTATACGCGCGAGGGAGGACTAAAGCTCAACCAACACAACAACTGACCCTTGCAGCTTGCAGCAGCGGGCGCGCACAAGTAGGGAGGTAGCGCAAGCTCCGACTCCTGTTATCACGGTCAGGCATTTTACCGATCGGCGTCATTAGCCATCGACGACACAACCAAGGGTCGCCTCCGTGCGCTGACTGCTGTGCACGCCCGATGAGTTGGGGTGTAGCCAAAACAAGAGATGGTCTAGCAGAAGGGTCGACCGGCGACCGATATACACGAGGCAATCATCCTTCCCCCGGTATATTTTTCAAGTTGAAACAAAATAAGGTCCCACTACGACGCACTCCAGTTTCGCCATCCACCCTCGGACTCGAGCGAAAACGTTGACCACACCCACGCTCACCTCAGCAGCGCCTCTGGTGGGCGTCTCTCCCTCTCGCTTTCCTTCGCCGATGAACAGCAGCTCGCGCGGATCGATCTGATCTCGCTTGGGGGAGCCTTGAGGTGAAATCGTCCCCTGCCCAAATAACGCCGACGGAGTATTTATGAACTCCTTGTTGACCAAGATCATGAGACGAGCGTTGAGTTGCAACTACAAGGGCAGTACCTGCAAGGTACAGTCTGAAGGATGGAGACGGTGAATGCTACTAGGGGTAGTGGTAGTGGAAGGGGAGATTCGCTTCCGCGGCTGCGCTGGTTCCGAGGTGTGCAGGCTGGGCTTGTTGGCATGCTCGCGTCCGCGTCATGCACAAACGCTGTTGCCTCTCCTGGCGGCGGCAGCGGAAGTGCTGCTGCATCAGGTGCGCGTTTAGTCTCCAGCTAGGGGGTACACCTGCAGAAGGCAGCTCCTAACCTCAAGGCGTGTAGCCATATCGGTGTGCTTCTTGGTAGGGTCATTCTCACCGCGTTGGCGTGCTGTCCTCATTCGGTTAGCGACTGATTGCCATGAGCTGCTCTCAACACTGCTGTCGTCTTGGTATTACGCATCAACATGTGAAATACAGCATAGAGCACATACTTCGCATGCTGCTGCTGTCTGCTGTGCTGGGTGTACCTTCGCCCTGTGCGTACGTACTGCTGTACCACCAGCAGACAGCAGTACTCAGTACGACTGTACCTGGTACTACTGCTGTGCGTCTTAGTGTGCCGTACTGGTGCATATGTACGAACGCACGTACGTGCTGTTGCTTTGTCCAGTTGTGAGTATGCACTTCAACCACTACCAATACCATTGTACCCTGTACGTCTACGTACCTCGTATATAGCAGAGTTACTGCTTTAGATGACTCTCGCGCCTCGCGCATGTGACTCGGTCGTGTGTTTGACTCACATGATACGTGCCAGGTACCAGGTAAGCATTGCGGTTTCTTTCTTTATTATTAATGGCGCCTCCTCGCTGACCGAGAAGCCTCGATACTTTCACACGTTGGGCTGATCAAGATCTATCTATCTACGAGTATCTATCTACCAGTATCTATCTTGCTGTAGATCATCACCTAGATCCTATCATGCCTTTATGAGATGTTCGTGCAGGATCTGTATATAGTACAGGTCCAATCCAGGAAACAGTCCTACATACGTACGTGCATACCTGGTACGGCAGTAGATCACGCAGGTTATTATACGGCTCCCACCCTGCAACATGATGAGCTACAGCAGTAGATCATGCAGACCAGGAATATACCTGCCGTGAAATATCTAGCTCATGGCATAGGAATCAATAATCTGCCGGCGAGAGGTGTGCATAGTGACGCACGTCAGACAGCTCACTGATTCCCACTTTACGATCGACAGCAGTATACTTTTCGGGGCAGGTATATCCCTGATCTGGACGATCTGGACGATCTGTATGATCTGTATGGTCTAGCTCACGTTGCCGGGTGGGAGCTATGACATCTGCACGACCTACTCGTACTCGTAGGACGCATTTCCTGGGTTTGATCTGTTCTGAAGACAGATCCAACACATTACACCGTGAGCTAACGGCAGGTTAGGTTCCAGATGGTCTAGATCGTGATGTCTGTTCCGATTGGTGGATAGTCTCCTCGGCCGGCAACCGTGGCGGGGACTGGCCTTTGTCGTCACGGCCTCGGCTACGATGCTCTGCTGTCCTGTTGTAGTATCGGGATACAGTAGCAGCAGCAGTAGTAATGGTGGTAGTAGTAGTAGTAGTAATGGTGGTAGTAGTAGTAGTAGTAGTAGTAGTAGTAGTAGTAGTAGTAGTAGTAGTAGTAGTAGTAGTAGTAGTCGCAGCAGCAGCAGTAGTAGTAGTAGTAGTAATATAGTAGTAGCAGCAGCAGCAGCAGCAGCAGCAGCAGCAGTAGTAGTAGTAGTAGTAGCAGCTGCAGCAGAGATATATAAGTACGTAGTAGTAGTCAGTCAGTAGAGTAGAGTAGCAGCAACGAGTACTTGTAACGCGACTACTGACACAGGTGACTTTAGGTTACAGACTACGTCCCATTGACATTGACATGCCAGCCACCGGACTCACCACAACCCCCCGCCCCCCCCCCCCCCCCCATCCCACCGACGAGCGCCCGCCCCTCCTAACTTGGCTGGACTGTGCACCATAAAAAAAAACAGGTACCTTGATGACGAGCACGAACAGTACCACATCCCCTTCCGCGACGTTTTCCACAACGGCTGCCACCCTAGGCTTCTTCTCCTGCCCCGCCCCGTTCACGCCATCCCGAGATCGGTCTAGAAAACCCCTGTGGAATTACTGGAATCGGGATACCTTCGTTGGAAAAAGCGTTGGAAATGTCCCTTTTTGCGGAGGGGTTTCGAGCTGTGCCAGCGGCGGTGGCGGCTATTGGTGTCGGGGGGGGCGGGGGGAGGGAGCACGAGCAGGCGTTTCTATGAGGGGGCAGGGGGGGAGGGGGACACGAGCAGGCGTTTCTGTGAGGGGGGAGTGCCGGGAGGGGACACGAGTAGGCGCTTCTGTGAGGGGCGAGGAGGAAGGCGGGAGCGGGAAGGGCGTCGGCCTCCTGCTGCGACGAGATGGATACAGGGGGGACAGCGGCTGCAGCAGCGGCGGTCGTGGTGGTGGTGGGCTTAAGCTGGAAGCTACGTCGGCAGATACGGTGGCTTCGCGAGATAGAAGAGCGGCGCCGACCGCGGGGACGGAAGTACGCGGCGACCGTAAACGCGTTGACGCGGATGATCGCGACGGGAACGCGAGGAGCGGAAGCGACCCAAAATATCAAAAAGATCCGAAAGATTTAACACACCAAAAATATCAAAAGGATTCGAAGGGTCCACACTATCAGAAGGATCCGAACGGTCCGAAATTCCAAACCGATCAGACGGATACCGAAACATATTCGAAAGACCGAGGAGAAGATCCGAAAGATCCGAAGCATATAAAAAATCCGACGGATCCACTACAATATCAAAAAGATCCGAAAGATCTTCCTCTGTCGCCGGCCGTTGAGCTTCCGGCGGACAGCCTGTGGAACGATCTTCTTCAGGAACGCCTCCAGCGGAAACTCCGCTCCCCGAAGCGGTTAGCACGGGCGGCGGCAGCGGCAGCAGCAGCGGTGGTGGACGTAGAGGTGGGGGCGGGGGTGGAAGTGGGTAAGGAGGCGGTGGGGGTGGTCGGGCGAGCGGGGGGGGCCACTAGAGGCATGGCGGGAGAAGGGGGAGGAACCGCCGGTCATCCTGACCTGGTTACGGACCAACAAACACAACAACAACCACCACCAGAGGGAGGTCTACTAGACGATGAAGGCGTGGTTAAGCAGGGGATACAGGCCGGTGTAAATAGCGGGGTAGGCGGTATCAGTGTCGGCTCACCAGCAGGCGGCGGCGGTGGGTGCGGCGAGGGAGGGCAGAAGGAGGCCGAGGTGGAGGAGGAGGGGGGGGAGGGGACAGCAGAGGGAGAGAACCCGGAGAGAAGCGAAAGGTGGCAAGCGCAGGTGACGATGGAAGCGTCGGGGGCTGCGGAGGGGTCCGGGTCAAGCTCGAGCGGCGTACGGAGGGGGAACGGAGCGGCGGCGGCGGCGGCTGCGGTGGCAGCGGTGGAGGGCGCCGACGTGGGGGGTGCGGTGAAAAGCGAGTGGGGGAGGGGATCGGGGAAGGAAGTAGGCCCCGGAGAGGAGGTTACGGGGAGGGGAGAGGTGGAGGGGGGGGGGGGGTCCCTTTGGGGAGCAAAGGCTGGGAATGGTGGGGATGGTAGGGGCGGGGCGGGGCGGGGCGGGGGGGGGGGGGGTGGGGCGGGGCGGGAATAGTGTGGTGCTGCAGGTATTGAGGTTGCTATAGTCTAATATTAATAGACGCGTGCACGATGATAGAGGTACTGTACCGTTTTTTGGCAGATGGAACGTTTCAGTCTAATATGAATAGACGCGTGCTACGATGATAGAGGTACTTTACCGTTTTTTGGCAGGTGCAACGTTTTCTGACTGACGGGACTCTCCTTACAACACAAACATGTTGCAATGTGTGTGTTTCATTCTGACAGGGGGGGGGGGTACTCATGTCGTGCACGGCCGTAGTCGTATGACCATAGACCCTCGCATCCCTACAATGCCGGGACGGAGCACGTTGGGTTTTCACCACCAGGAGACATTGCTGCACCAAGCGCGAAGCGCCGTGGGGTATTGGGTGAGTCGCATGGAGGGTGAGCTGCATCCTGCTAAGAACCGCCTCTGAGGCGGACTTGCATATGGACGACAGCCTCCAATGAATTAATTTGATTTCTGGTGTGGTCACTTCCAGAGACAGCAATGGGTATTACTATGTATCTGCCTCTGGGTGCCTTACCATATACACACTACGTGATACGATCATTCCCCTTGTGCGGAGTTGAGGTTCCCGACCCCGCACAAATTATCTACTCGACCGCCAGCCTTGGGTAACCGCAAAAAAAAACAAGAAAAAAAAACGGTACCCTGGTTGTCTAGCTCACGCAGTGAGAGGCATGTTTTACAGCCTCGTCGCCAGATGACGCCAACCCAACCCATAAATATATAATATACTGATAAGGGGGGGGGGGGGGGTAACGCGACTCTTGAAACTCCCGCAGCGTTTCGCTCGCTGCTTCTACGGTATGTTGTTGGTGTTGCACTGCTCTTAGCCCTTGCTTTAGAGCAAGTGCACCAGTTCGTCGTCACGGATTCGGGCACTCCAGAGGAAATAAGTAATGTATCTATAGATTCATACTGGTCCTAGCCTTATGGTTTGTTTGTGGCAGGATCTGTATAGTACAGAGAATCCAACCCAGGAAATATGTGCTACTCGTACATGAATCATGCAGATTGTGCTGCGTCCACCCGACAAAAGTGAGCTAGATTCCTTACAAGATATCCTATGAATCAATATAGATCATACAGATCAGGAATATATACTCTGCCCTGGCATATCTAGACCATGTGCTTGAACCGAACCTCTCTCCTCTCCCCCCTTCACCTCTCTTTTTCTTACTCCTTCCGCTCTCTCGTTTTGTTTCTCACTTTCCTTTATGCGTATTACCTCTCATCTATTTATTTCTCAGTTACATCGATTACTCTCGGTTCACGTTTCTGTTATCTCTCGTTTACATTTTCTTTATCTCTCGGTTACATTTATTTTCTCTCTCCGTTACAATACTTTTCTTCTCTCGAGTATGATACCTTTTACTTTTCTCTCCACTTACATTCCATGTCTCTCTCAGTTACAGTTTTGTCTATCTCTCTGTTAGTTCTCTCGCATTTTGTTTCCTTTCTGTTTTCCGTTTATCTCTCTCTCTCTCGCTATTGCCCTTCGTGTGTCACATTTTATTCTTCTCTCAGTTAATTATCTCGCATTTGTTTTCTTTCTGTCTTCCGGTTATCTCTCTCTCCCTCTCTCTCGCTATTGCCCTTCCTGTGTGTGCGTGTGCCTGCGTGTATGCATGCATGTGTGTGTCTGCGTTGTTTTGATGTTGGGCGCGTCGGCATCTTGTGTTACCGTCCTACCTCATGCAGGCCATGCGCGCGGTGCTCGACCGGCCTCTTCGGGCCAACTTCGTCTCCGTCTCCACCGCGCTTAACCGCGTCGCTAAGCTGGCGGCGCAGCGATCACGCGGCGGCGGTCTGGTCAACGATGAAGAAAGGAAGTACCTCGGGATTCTGCTCAAGGTATGGCATGTCTTCCTGGAGGGGTTTATAGCGGTTGATACATGGCGGTTGATATATGGCGGTTGATATATAGCGGTTGAAATATAGCGGTTGGTTGGTTGAGTTGGCTGGTGGCTGGGTGGCTGGGTGGGTAGGTTAGTTGTGATGGTCAAGGATGAGGAGAGGAAGTACCTCGGGATTCTGCTCAAGGTTGGATATGTATGCCTGGAGGGGTTTATAGCGGTTGATATATAGCGGTTGATATATAGCGGTTGCTATATAGCGGTTGATATATAGCGGTTGAAATATAGAGGTTGGTTGGTTGAATTGGCTGGTGGCTGCGTGGCTGGGTGGGTTGGTGAGTAGTGATGGTCAACGATGAGGAGGAGAATCCTTATAATTCGGACCAGGGTTGTATAGAGCCGTTGGTATATAGGGGTTGGGGCATACAGCGGTTGGTAGGTATATAGCATGTGGTGCACAACGGTTGATGTGGAGGCGGTTTGTGGCCAGTCGATTGGTTGGTTTGGCTTGTCAACGCCGAGGGAAGAAAGCTCGTCGAGAGGTTGCTCAAGGTGGTCTAGGTAATGCGGCTTGATTGGTCGGTCGGCTCTGTTGATTGGTGGGTTGTTTCGTGTAGTGGGATTGATTGGTTGGTTGGACGGTTGGCTCTGTTGAACGGTTGGTTTGACAGTTGATTTTGTTGGTTGGTTGATGGTGTAGGGTGGCTGTTTGGGCTTGGCGGCGGACTGCTTGCTTTGCTTTTGCTTTGCTTTTGCTTTGCTTTTGCTTTGCTTTGCTTTGCTTTGCTTCGCTTTTCTTCGCTTTGCTTTGCTTCGCTTTGCTTGGCTTTGCTTGGCTTGGCTTCACTTCGCTTGGCTTCGCTTTCCTTGTGCCCACCGTGGCTTGCTTGTCCCGGATGCTCCCTTTTTTTGGTGACCTAGATCGACTCAGGTCGTTCCCCCAGCCGAAAAGTCGAATTTCCGATGCCACCCTTAACACCGGATCCAGCCAACAATAGTCCGAACCAAAACTAGCCCCCTGCCTGGTCGGTGAAAACCCGACATGCTCCGTCCCGGCATTGTAGGGATGCGAGGGTCTATGGTCATACGACTATGGCCATGCATGAATATCGAGTACACCCCCCGGGACCCGATCGCTATCTTACGAGATGGATGGTGGCCACAGGCGGCGAAACAGGAAGGGGATAATATTAGCAAAATCTTTCTGTGTAGTATGTATGCAAACAACGAAATGAGTGCCCAGCTGATGTGGAGGCGTCTCTCTATTAGGAGTAGGAACGGTGCTCCGTCTGGAAAGGGATGCATGCGTGGTCAATGGTCAAATAACTGAGACGAGCAACGAATGAGTACCCGCCCCCCCTCCCCCTCCGCATCCGACCTTCCAAGGTGACTGAAGAGCTAGTAGATTCCGACATGGTCAACGCTCGAAACCTGGCCCAGATTATGTGGTCTCTGGCAAAGCTTGGGAACCCCGAGCCTTCGTCGGAGAAACTTCGGAGGCATCCCGAGCAGGGGTTGGGCGAGATCGGCCCCCTGAAATTCGGGACCACCGATCGAAGGAATGGAACGCCTCCGTCTGTGGCGGAAACCCCTGTCCAGGTTAGTGCGCCGCGGCGGTTCCTTTTGGGAGTGATTGAACATGGGAGTACAGCAGTCTGTCAAGATTATTTGTTTTTGGACCGTTTGAATCTTTTTTTCGGTTCGTTTTGGTGTGGTGGAATGTACCACACTACGGGCAGCTCATTTACAGATCATATGATAGATGATCTACAGACCATCGACAGATGTGTCATCTTGGATAATCTTCAGATCATCTTTAAATAGAACATCTACAGATCATGTAGATCATCTAGATCCTAACCCGTCCTTATGAGATGTTGTGGAGGATCTGTATAGCACAGATGCATATATAGGTCGTGCAGATTTTACGGCTCCCACCCGGCAAGATGAGCTATGTCACACAGATCATACAGATCATACAGATCATCTGACAGATCTTGATCATTAAGTGGGGATCGGTGGTCTGTTCCATGTGCGAAACATAACATTATTTCCGAAAATTTAAGCAACGTTTGGGCTTTCAATGTAATTCGTATTTATGTCATGCGAGTACCCTGATGGCCCTTACATTTACCGGACAGAGGCGTTTTGTATTCGGGCGATGGAGGTGACGGCCCAATCGCGTGATGGAATCAAAAGGTGTTGATGGTTTATAGAGGGAGGTGGGGGGGGGGAGGGGGCTGGTTTGCAGTTGGGCAAGGGGGAGTAACTGAAAGGTTTCGTAAAGGGAGGAGCATTAAACCTCAAAGAAATGGTCGTTGTGACGTGCTGTATTTTGTTTTGTTGCACCATAGGTTGTTGTTGTGGCTGTTGCTGTTGTTGTTGTTTTTTTATTTGTCGGCGATTGTGCTGGTATTGATGTTGGTGTTGTCGGTGTTGCAGCTGTCGAATGATATCAATTGACCCCCTCCTATACCTCCCGCACGGTCCACTATCTCCCGTGCCCCACCTCCCTCCCTCCCCTTCACCTACCCCGCCAACCCCCCTTCCCATCTCTTTCTCCTCCCCCGACATGCTCCGTCCCGGCATTGTAGGGATGCGAGGGTCTATAGTCATACGACTACGGCCATGCATGAATATCGAGTACACCCTCCCCCCTCCCATGCCTGCCTGGTTGGTGAAAACCCAACGTGCTCCATCCCGGCATTGTAGGGATGCGAGGGTCTATGGTGATACGATTTGGGCCGTGCACGACGTGAGTACGCCCCCCCTCCCCTCCTCCACCCCCCCCTCATCCCCCCCCCCCCCCCCCCCCCCCCCCCCCCCCCCCCCCCCCCCCCCCCCCCCCCCCCCTCCCGCCCCCCCCCCCCCGCACCTATCTCTACCCCGCCCCCCTTGTGTAGGGTCGCCTTCCGTCTCTCGTAGCAGGAAAACTGTCAGAGAGGGCATGCGAGTGCAAACCCATGGAGCTGGCCATGGCGGCCTGGGGCCTCGCCGTTCTTGGGGAGGTGAGAAAAAAAAAACCGCAACGGTTCACAAGTCGCGCAGACCATCTACAGATAGATCATCTACAGATCATCTACAGATAATCCAGATCCTAGCCTGCCGCTATGAAATGTTGTGCAGGACCTGTATTGTACATATCCAACCCAGTAAACATGTCCGTAGGCCATGCCAAGTTATACGTACAGCCCCTGCCTAGCAACACGAGCGACTGTACATCATACAGATCATACAGATCATACAGATCATATAGATCATACGTACCATACATGTCGTACAAATCATACATATAATACAGATCATACAGATCAAACAGATCATACGTATCACACAGATCATACAGATCATACATATCATGAATATATCTGCCCTCAAAGATCTAGTTCTTGAAGTGTGAATCGACGATGACCTGTCCAAGGGTGCGCAATGGTTAAAAAACGGTACACCCCCTCCCACAACCCCCATACCCCCCCCCCCCCCTCCCCGTTATTTTGTGGGGTTTCAGCGAGACGAGGCGTGTTTGTCGGCCATAGCGAGGGAGGTGTCCCGCAGAGCCGGCGAGTTCAAGGGCAAGGAGCTGGGGAATATCGTCTGGGCTTTCGCGGTGTTGGACTACCGAGATAAGGTAAGGGATTACGGTAGGCATGCAGTAGGCATACAGTAGGCTACAGCAACTATCGTCGGCTGCTGCTGCTGCTGCTGCTGCTGCTGCTGCTGCTGCTGCTGCTGTGCCTGTGCGGCGAGATGTTGGTTGGTCCGTCTTGTTTGCTGCTGGGTTGATTTGATTGGTTGCCGATATAAGGTGAGGGTGGTGTGGTATACCAGGTATAAGCCAACTGCGGTCTGAGGATCTGGTGCGGCTGATTATTGTTGTATTGCTTCCTTCCCTTCCGTGTGTCATTTTGGTTGGGACGAACACGCGTTCAGCCCAATCCAGCTTTTTTGCCTTTCTCGCGTGTGTGTAAAACAGTGCAGGATACCACCTGCTGGACCGGAAATGTAAGACCCTTAATGTAGCTGATGTGGTAACCACGTACTAAACGCACCTTATGTTTCCGTACATATGTAAAGACTGTCCGCTAGGTTAACGCACACCCCGGAGGTAAAAAAGACCCGTAATCGGGGCAGCGCTAAATTGCAACCAAACGCTAAGAACACTGGACAGGCACAGCCAAATTGCAAAACCACACTTCTAACTATTACGGCTCGCGCTTCGCGCTCTCGGCCTCCGGCGGCTCCTGTTAGAAGTGCTCTCATAAATGATTTATCTGTGACCACTACAAGTGGCAGCTAGGCGACCGGAATGGGGGTTCAATCACTGGGATGGTGAGTCAGACTAGAGGTAGAGGGTGTTCTGAACGCTAATATCAAAAAATGGAGTGTCGTCCTTTTGGTCTATTGGGGTTGACGACAGACAACACGCGTTTTAACAGCCAAGACATTAAAAAGCACCTTCTATACTAACTGCGAGGGTTGCAACCAGTACCACTGCTATCAAGGTTCTAGGATTGCTAATTAGGCCGCGCCCGCTATATAGTTTATATATTTTTCAGGTAAACACCCAGCTAAACCCCGTCTGTAAATATGTCAGCTTTTTGTTTTTTCTATTCAGAACGTCCGCCAGGCGAATCGCTGGAGGCCGTGGCTGAGGTGCTGTCGCCGGAACCTTTGCAGTGGCGGGGCCAGGGTTTCTTGGGATGGGAATCCGCCCCGAATACGGTGAGGAGGGGGGGGGGGTACAAGAGTGTTTCAGTGGTATGGTATGGTGTGGTATGGTATGGTATGGTATGGTATGGTATGGTGTGGTGCGGTATGGTGTGGTATAGTATGGTATGGTATGGTGTGGTGTGGTGTGGTGTGGTGTGGTGTGGTGTGGTGTGGTGTGGTGTGGTGTGGTGTGGTGTGGTATGGTATGGTATGGTATGGTATGGTATGGTGTGGTATTGTATGGTATTGTATGGTATGGTAAGGTATGGCAAGGTAAGGTAAGGTAAGGTACGGTGGTATGGTGTGGTGTGGTGTGGTATGGTATGTATGGTATGGTGAG
>MEHQ01000120.1:0-19539 GCA_008828725.1 Saccharina japonica
AAGGCCGGTTTTCTACGTTGAAATCCTAAACAGTATGCGATGCGATGCACAGCGTAGCCCCGGTGGAAAGGTGCGACCACAGCTGCTGCTGTACATGGCATACATAGCTCCGCAGCAACGTTGACAGGACATACATGCGTAGCTTCATCTCAGTTGCTGCCTTACATATCTTGTGCTGGTGTTAATTACCATGCATACGTATACATACGTACAGCAGTACTCATAGCTCTTTCATCTCTTCTCCCGGCAAGATTTATTTATTTAGAGAGATGGGTGTTCTCGACGAAGCCTGGATGGCATGTATTCTCGGGGCGTTCAACCTTTCCCCAGGTCCGAGCACGTAACCTCCTGTGCAGGCCTCTACAATGGCGACGCCGGCCTGGTAGCCTACCCCCCCGACGGGTCGGAGGTCACTGAACACGTACTGGAGAAAAACACGCAAATACATAAATCCTGTCTGTAGACTATGCACCAAAACCCTCAGAGGGCACGATTCTTGGTAGATCTTGCCGTATATCTGGACGTCAAGGACTCGCACACGCGCTTCGGCGCTGAGCGGGCAGATCCGAGAAGACGACCGGTGCAAGGACGGCTTCCCGCGATGCTAAGCCGCGGGGGACGTAGGCACGGGCACAAATAATTACTTTCGTCCAACCTTATCATAACTGGTAACACCTAGGGAACAGCAGGGCAACGATTGCTCTGCTCTACAGTTAAAATAAAGCTGACTTACTGGATGTCAGCCTCAGCAACAGACTTACGCTGTACGTTTATATCGACGATCACCTCATTTCAAAACTAGTAGTAGTTGAAACCAGCCAGTCTCCTTGGCACCCTCAGTTTACCACGGGGCGCGTGTTGCTAGCATTGACTAATCACCGAACCGCCCCCTGCGGTAGTTATTCGTAGCTCTGGGCGGCATCACCATCGTGCAGCGCCGAACACGTCCTAACCTTGCCACCTTGTTCCAAAAGTCTAGAGAATCCACCCCGATAAGGACCCGTCTGCACTGTGTATACAAATGTGCCCACCTTGCCATCAACACCGTATAACCATGGAGTTCCACGTATGTGTCAGTTGCATTCGTAAGTTAAACCGGGAACGTGACTACAGTACGCGACAGCACTTAAGAACGTGGCAGTTAAGAATGTCAGGCTGGGATTTACGGAAATTTAGGAATTTACAGGTAAGCATTTGTGCTAGACTCGACGAGGAAATAATAATTAGATATTGGGAAGTGCAATGGAGTCGGCAGGTAAGAATCTGGCTGAATACACCGCACCCCTGAAAAACAAGAAACTACTCAAACGTCCCCCCAAGGCCACATCAGGACCCCCGCCAAGCCACCTCCGCGCTCCTAAACCGTCCCAAGTGGCGACGTTTTTAATATGTTATTCAATGTTTTTTCGCCAAACCAGACCCATTTTTTTCCAGCCAAACAAAATCCTTTCCCCTCTGCAAACATGCAAAAAACAATATTGCAACACTTTTTCCCCCATTTTTTCCTGCGCGGATAGAAGCAGTCCGGTGGTGGATGGTTTACTGCTTGCTTCTAGATTACCTGCAGGCCCTTGGAGTAGTGCTTAACCCCTTAAGGGGCCCCTTTGGGCAAAAAACTGTAAGAGCGAATAAAAAACAAATACATCCTTTTTGTTTTCAGTTGAAAGTACCATTTCTGGTATAATTTCCACATTTTCATGACTCCCTACGTACGGAAAACGAACTTTCTCCAGTTCTAATGCTCAAACTGGCGACCGATGAGTAGTTTTACAGAGCCTAGGTCATGGTCAACATTTGTGTCTCAGAAGGCGTATCGATCAGACGCTTTGTTCATCCCGAAAAGTGTCTCTTACTCAAAAACGACTCGCCATACCCCTGGTACCCAAGGCGATTTTGAAACATGGCAGTTTCTCCGGCTGCTGATACTGTTTGAACTCAAATTTTCGACGAGGACGCCGAGCACTATTCATACTAGGTGAACCTACCTGGGCCTCTAGTTCGATCGTCCGTAGCGTCCTACGTGGCCACAGCAGAGTTTAGCTACCAAACAGGAGCTCCAAAACGATTAAAATCTTGCTGCGGAGCACTTTCGTTTCGTGATGCAAACACAGCAATTATTGCCCCCCCTTGCAGATCCAAGATCCCCAATACCTCCTAGAGACTATAACGAACAAGCTATATGTTGCTCTGTCTAAGGTCCTAGCATTAGAAATGGAAGAGCTATGCCGTTTTCCGTAAAGAGTGCTGATATGGTGTTATTATACCAAAAATTGAATTGCTGCTCTAAAAAAAAACGAAATATATATATTTTTCAAGACTCAAGCTTGACTCAAGCGAGTGTATGCGCGGATCTGAATCCCAGATACCCCACACCCCCCCCCTCTATTGGAGGGAAGAACCGGACCGTTGTGATCCCAAAAAACAATAAGTCAAGTTTTTTTTTAGGGCAGCGGCCAAAAACAGGTACACCTGGTCCGTTCGGGGCCAAAAACAGGTACATACTAAAATCAAGTTTAAAACGCACCCCACGAACCTGCCGTTCCTTGCAATGCAAAGTAGAGTTTTTTCATGCTCTTCGTGCTCGCCCGGTGGCTACGTATACGAGTAGCTGCTATTAATAGTAGCGAGGAACGAACYGCCTGCTGCTGTATTCTCCCTTCTCAACTTTTGTGACACCCCTGGTATTCCAAATCAACCACAATCCCGAAGGGGGGCCTTCTATCTCGTATTATTTCGGCGGAGGTGTGCAGGCAGATATGCGTGTGTGTCGCTCGAGTGAGCGTGTGGTGCGAGGTGCGAAGGGAGAAGGGGGTCTCCGCGTACGCCGGCATTTATATAGGGGGTATAGGGTGGAACTATGAAGGGCCTCTGATTGGCTTAAAAACCACAAAAAAAAGGTGAAAGTCAAGCAGAGTAGACAAAATCAGGTATACCTGGGTTTTGAAGAGGCAAAAACCGGTACAACGAGTTTTGGACCAATGGCAGCGCACGTGGAGTGCGTTTTTTACTTGGTTTTAAGTATGTACCTGATTTTGGCCGCAAATGGACGAGGTATACCTTTTTTTGGCCGCTGCCCTTTTTTTTAATTACCCCCCCCCCCGTCTCGAAAGGGATGCGTGGTCAATGGTCAAATGACTAAAGCAAGCAACAAATGAGTACGCACCAGCGAAAACAAAATGGGGGGGGTCTCTGAAACCAAGTTAAAAAAGGGAACAAAAAACGGAAAAAAATGGTTTCCGCTCATTTCGTGCTGTGATCACAGCGATCCGGTTTGTTTTTCATTCTGACCTTCCTACGGGTGTGGTGTCGTTTTCTCTTTTTTTTTTACGCCCCTGACTCAAGTACTCTTTTTTTTCATGGCCGAAGGGGCCCCTTAAGAACTGGTCCCACATATTTGAGGAAAAAATACTTAGAATTAGAGTGGGAGTTTTTTTTTCAGTTTTGAATGGGTCAAGAATGAATCGTTGAAGGTGGCGAAGATGATATTTGATGCCTGCAGTCCTGAAGAGCGTTATCGTCTTCCTAATGGATATATTGTGAATTATGAGTGATGGACGCCATGTGGAAAAAAACAATCTTGACAACCGCTCAAAAAAACAATGATCGCATTGAACGCCTTTGCAAAATAAGAATTTGATTTTCAAGAATTTGGCGTTTTGCGCCTCTTCTCCCAATAAGAAATTGGATTTAAGCAGTTCTGCTGAAATTAGAGAGGAAATAAGACGCGAGGCTGAGTTTAAATAGAAAATTCTTAAGTGCTGTCGCGTACTGTAGTCTACCAGCTGGAACATCGTATGGCACCCCATCCACCGCACCACAAGGCCGTCGATGTTTAGTTTCGCGCTGACACAGTTTACTAACAAACACCTTTGTCCCGCTGTTGATACTCATCGTACCCTCTGCGTTCAGATTAGAGACATTCTTGCTGTACTCTGTTGAATAAACGAATCGCCTGCCCCTTCTTCTAGAAGACACCGTGGCCGGGCTACCTCCGAAAAAGCACCCCGGACGTGTGAGTGGTCAAGCTTTTTACCCGGCAGCCTTCACAACATTGTAGTGGTCGGGTCCGTCTCATACCGTGTCGCTATTCCCTGTGTCAAGACGGCCATTCTTATCGAGCAACGTTTTTTCATAATTTCCTACCAGGTATATTATTGTTTTTCAAAACAAAAGAGGAAAAAGAGGCAATATTTCCATTTTTGGAAATTCTTCAGAAGCAAAAATGAATGGAAGGCTTCGAGTTCCAACAAAGGGGAAAACATAAATGAAATAATGGAAATACAGAAAAATGCGCGAAAACAATAATGGAAATTTTGGAAATTTATGGCTCCGATAAGAATGAATGGCCCTTAGTAGACTTTGAACACTGCCCGATTATTAAAAACGTGCTGGGTCTTGAACATGGATGTGTGAATTAGCTGTACTTTCGGACCCATCCCACGGGAGGGAATGCACGTATTGGCTCGAGAATGGCTGCCCGGTCGAGCTCCCCAAATGAGCCACACTACCGACTCGTATAACTATCGTACTGCTATAGTACATGATTGTTTTTTTGGTCTTAAAAACTATAGTAGTGCATACCGCATACAAACCTCGGTTGGCATTTTTCGTGAACAAAATTATCGGAAGTCATGTTCCGAGCGAGGTGTTGACTTGTTTGTGTGAGAAACTCATAAACGATGCCAGTCCCCCCCCCCCTCTACCCCTCTACCGGGGCATTTCGCTTCGTTGGTGCCGGGGTCATTCCGAGCCTTCGTGGCCGCAGCATGGCAAAAACTATCCCCGAAGTATGGTCTGCGGTCGACGTTGTGGGTCAGTGCTTTGCTAAGAAGTAGTACTGTAGGTGGTCACCGAAATGCCTCCGTGCTGCCCTCTAACGTTTTCTTTTGGTCTGTTGGTGTGAAACCCCTCTTGACAAAAGTTGGAGACAAAATCGCCCAAGGGGCGGCACTGCCGTAGTGTTCACGCAGGCACAAATGGCAGAAGCCGTTCAACACGTACGCCAACCCTGCAAATGAGTTAATGCTGTAGTATATAACTGGATGCCGTAGACCTCTCCGTAGTCCTTGATGTTCTCGAGGATAACGTGCGGAAGAACGCAGACCGCGGCAATATGCTAACTGTATATTCCGAGAAACGACGAGAAATCGAATGCGGTAGGTAGGAATACAGGATTTACTTTGGCATATGATACGCCTCAAGAAGCCAGTTTTAACTTTCGGAACCGTCTAGCGACGTTTACTATCTCGGTATGCAACATATATGGCTGACCCCGGCGTCAAGAGTAACTTTGTTTGTTTTCAATACCCCTATCTATATAAGACCTGGAACAGTATGTACTGTCAGCCACTGTGAATCTGCAAGCAGAGGTAGTCTACTGTTTGGCTTTGCTTCGCCAGCATCCTGCTCCTCTCCAGGATACTCATTGAATCCGACGGCAGTAAATTCGCAACCGCCTGAGTCAGCCAGCGGCCAGCCCCATCTATACACCATCACAAGAAAACAGTATACTCAACGGCGAAACACGACAAGCGCTTGTCCGGCAATGGTCTATACTATCACGCCTATCAGCTTGTCCCGATCCGCAAGCGCCTCAACAAGTGGCGGCAAACTGCTGACAACGTGTACCACGGGAGTCGTGCTACAATTGGGGTGGCACATTAAAATATATATATATATTACGACTCGCCGGGATTCTTAACCCAACATCGTTGGAATACCAACAGTGTTGTACTACCTGGGCTTTGAGATTGCTTATCGGGTTGGATTTTTATATTTTCTCTAAAGCATTTTCGGGTAAGGCATAGAGGTCCAATACTGGGGCTGGCCCATCATCTTCGCTATGAAGTTAATCGCTGTCAGCAGTACATCTGTTTCGCACGATATCAGCTCGCGGATCCCAGTCCATAAGGCCCCTATACCGGCGTTTGGATACCCTAGGATGTTGCATGAACCACGAAAGGCCTCCGTTTGCGGCATTTCGGCATGTAATGTTGTCTCGAGTAGTGATTACGATTAAGCTTTGGATACAAAGTACTGTAGACAACTTTGCATCTCACTTTGTCATATATATCTCAAAACACGAGTCGATAAAAAGCTTGATCTAGCCTAACCAATCGTGAATCAGCAACAGTTTGGTTCGCTTAACATGGAGCTTATAGGTGCCACCCTTCTTCGGGAATACGCCCCGTTAGCGCTATGTATGGTTAAACGTATTTCAACTCACTCCTGCTCGAACTCACCGAAGTCAAATACCCTTTACCCTTCTTCGCCATGTGAGCTTCACGAAAATGGTAACAGTGTAGCACGTCCCGTCATGGTTCGAAATGCCACGGATAAGCCACACGCGGCCAAATACCGACACTGGAACTCGCGACGGGTGTGTATAATATGCGTTGAATACATGCTGAAAATCAACGGGCCTTTGGCTGCTATATCGTGCATCGACAACTGAGGGAATAAACGCTGAGGAAAAAAATGGCCGCCCGCGCCACACTGGGTGTAAATGTAGTGGGCTCGCTATATCATAGATAGACGGTTCATATTCTCCAACAAGTGTGTTCGTGAGCATCACCCTAGCTAACGTTTTGCGCGACAATCGAGTTAGGCACGACACCACATGGAATGCTAACAAGATGGGTTCAATACACGTTCGTATATTTTGATCGCGAAAGAGGCAACCGAACGGAAACAAAAATGAACAACGACCACCTTTCGGGAAAATCTTAGTCGCGCTCGTGAGCACCTCTCCGTGACCTGCTCCGTGTAATCACTACGCTGCGCCATCGAAATGCGAGTCCTCCGTAAACGTATATAGGTAGTCAATTCTCTAATTTGTAACACAAGGAACCCCAAGACAAGGCGTATGGCGAGTGAGGCCCGTCCCTCTTTCCGCGCCTGGAAGGCGCTGTCGGCGATGCGACGACTCCCCAGGCGGCGACTGCACCCCCCCCAGAATCGTGTGCACTGGTGTGCGCTCGCTCTACGTGTGTGTATGATCCCTTGTAGGTCCGATGAGTCGCACGTTTCCGTGTCGTAGCCAAGATTGGGAATGTTCTGTTTGCCTGCTTTCGTTTTCAAACATCAACTCGAAAGTCACAATATCCGGCTCATTACGCGACGTTGTACAATCTATTACTGGAAACGCCCGGGCCTCGTGGGCTAGCTACGGCAACGGGCATGTATTTCCGAGCTTTTGGCGATTCCATCAGTACATCATACGAATATGTCAGCCAGGGTACATAGGATGGGCAGTCAACCAGCTAACGGTCCAGGATTATAAACCCGACAGAAATGCCCACATGACAGGTACCAGCCAATACCCCGTATACGAGTTGCAAGCAAGCCAATCGGATACTTTGATGGCCCTCGCTTCCAGGGAGACATCACAACAAGTCACTATCCCCATTGATAAAGTCACCCCCACTACCACAAACAAAATGAGCCCCTGCGGCCATACTTAGGGGAAAAACAAACAACTTCTATATGTCGAGGCATCACCACCATTGAGGTTTGCTGCACCATCACATGGTTTAGAAACAACGAAACACGTTCTGATTGGCTCCACCCTCCCCTACCCTCTTCGAGAACGAGGACAACCATTCTCGATTGTCCATTTTATCATTTCCTCGTGCTTGCCCCAACGCGCGTAATTATACGTCATATAGTTCCATGGGCAGCCTTCCGCCCGCTCCCACTTCAGTATGTCGAGACGTCCAACCTTGGCAGCACCGGTGCATGTGTTAACGTTCCAGGGACAATTGTTACGCCTTGCCCATTTCAGCACCTCAAAATGCCCCCAAACTGCCGCTGCCGTACAGGTAGAGGAATTCCATAGGCATCCCTGCGCCCGAGCCCACTGTAGTGTGCCCAGCATCCCATTTTTGGCCGCTAGGGTGCATACATTGACGCCCCACGGGCAGCCGTTACTTCGTGCCCATTTAAGCACCTCTAAATGACCCCCACGAGCTGCCTCACTCCATACACGACTATCCCATGGGCAGCCGTTAGCTCGCGCCCATTGAAGCGCGCCCAGTCGCCCTCGGCTTGCGGCAGCCTTGCATAGGGAAACTTTGTCCCAGGAACGGTGGGTGGCCTTAATCCATTGGAGAATGTGAACCTGTCCGGCTAAAGCTGCCACCAAGCTTGCGTTATCAGGCCAGATGCAACCGTCCGCCAACATCCACTCTAACATATCCAGGCGCCCGCTCATGATAGCGCCTGCAGCCGACAATTGGTGCCAGGGACACCCTTGTGCCCTCGACCATTGCAGCAGCTCCAGATGACCCCCTTCAGCGGCTCTACGGGTAATGCCAGCTCCCCAGTCGGCACCGTTGGCTCTTGCCCACTGAAGTACCTCTAGGTTCCCTCGTGCGGCTGCACCGAAGCACGTGTCACAGTCCCAGGGGCAGCCGTGAACTCGGGCCCACTGAAGGACGCCGAGGTGTCCGCCCTCAGCAGCCTTTCTGCATGTTTCGGTACCCCAAGGACAGTTCTCAGAACGTGCCCACTGTAGGATATCCAGATGCCCGGAACCGGCGGCCTCGCTGCAGACAGTGCCGTCCCAGGGGCAGCCTTGAGCGTGCGCCCACTTCAGAGAACCAAGGTGTCCACCGGCAGCAGCCATCGAGCACGTTTGGCCGTCCCAAGGACAGCCTTCGGAACGTGCCCACCGCAGGATATCGAGGTGCCCTGAACTGGCGGCCGCGCCGCAAGTATTGGCATGCCAGGGAAAGTCGTTTGCGTGCGCCCACTGCAGAATGCGCAGATTACCACCCTTCGCAGCCGCTTGACAGAGCACCAGGCGCCAATCGGCATTCTCTTTGAGTGCCCACTGGATCATTTCGAATTTCCCTTTAGCGGCGGCGTTGTAGCATGCCATATATTCCAACGCACATCCGTTGAAGTATGCAGACTGCAAAATATCAACGCCGCAGCGCTCGGCGATGTGCTTGCAAAGCATCGGGCTTTTTCGAAGACCCGCATCGAAACTCCACTGCAGCTGAGATATAGACGTGTCGGACGTTATCGCTTGCGTTGTTTTTGGGAGGTTCCCCCAAGCGTCTCGCCATTCCTTTGATACGCCCGCGAAGAATGCATGCTGGTTGGATACGAGTTCTGCCAGCAAGGCCATGACATCTCGGTTGGAGCTCAGCGAAAATTCTTCTTCAGACGAGGATATCTTGGTACCTTCGATGCCGGGCATGCCTCCTCCTGTGTTTCTGAAAGTGCGAGAGTCCAAGGCAAGTGTTTTGTTAGTTTATGGAGGCTTGTTGAATGAGGCCACATACACTAGCAGACGCATCTATGAGCGGTGCAGCTCTTACCCAACACACGCCTCCTTAGCAAACGGTCAAGAAAAGGGGGAGGCCAACCAACTTGCTCTTCCCGTACCGTCTGCTGATGAAATTATTACCTCCTGAGAAATACTTTGCTAGAGCTCCGGCTTCACAGAACGTACCAAAACAAGGTCCGGGGCTGTGAAGGCGCCAATAACAATCCAAACATGCTCTCGCTGCGTTTCGTGTTTACCGGTGTTCCCTCGAAAACCGAGCAACGACCACATAAGGGCGTTTACTATCGAAATGAAAGCTAGCCGTAGAAAAAAAAGAAGCCCGTTCCACCATTTACCCGGCCAATAGCCTACGATGTACCAGGGACAATACACTACAACTGTACATTGAAAGTGTGGAAGGGTGCCCATCTGCCGCTTTGTTGAAAGAGTTCTCTGTTGTCGATATTCACTGGTGAGCTGGCCATCAGGCTGCAGGATACTCGAAAGCCAAGGCTTCACAATACACCTAAACGAGCACCACACAAGCGGCATCAGCAAAGCAAGTAGCAGTACAATGGGTAGTTTTTGTCATAAAAAGGTTGGCCTAAATTCAGAAGAAAATCGGAAAGTAGTTGCAGAAAATAAAGCCATACAGTCGCACGGGATTTAGCTGTTCGACATGAAAGGATAATTGAGTAGTCGCCGCGACATGCAGAAGCAGCAAACAATCACGGCGTGAGGCGACATTTGACTGAGGGCGGCAAAGGACGCGTCGATGACATGGGAAACGAGGTGCATCCTAATGAACCTCATTTGTTTGTATCTGGTAATATAGCGAGACCAACAGCCAGTTGTGTGGGGTAGGTACGCACGTGTGCGGTGCATAATTACAACTCGTTCTTCGTCTGGCAATCACGCGTCCTACTTCAAGTATGGGACGATGTAAAGTCATATTCTTGCTTCGCATGATGGGAATAATATGACGTTGTTGGTTCCCCGCGGTCGGTGCAAGCTACGCTACGCGCAGCAGTAGCAGCAAAATATACGTGGGTGGTAGAAAGAGGATGAGCAGCAATATCATAGTTCTCTCAGCCAGCCGTTCGGGCAGCATGCAGTGCGTGTACCGCCGTCTACATGCAGGTGTGAAGCGCCCTAACGACAGTGCTGGTTAGGCTAGTGCGTATGTGTGTGCTGTTTTGTGGGGCTAAGATAGTGCGTGTACCCGTGCATCCATCAGTCACTATTTCTATCCATATGGGTCGTGTATATTGAGTGTTCTCAACTCTAGACATTTAAGCCTGACCTCCATCGCGTTGATAATGCGCTGCTGTACAATTGGGCATCACCCGAAGAAGCGAACGGCGGGAGGCAAAGCCCCCTCGTATAGACCTATTGGTGCACACCAGGTACCACAACACGTTCTTACTGGGTGTGTATGTGCATATCCAGGGGTACACGACAAGAGAAAACGCCACGACAACTGCTAGAAAGGTCACAATGAAAAACATGCGACAGTGGCAAGGACGAGATTTATGTCAAGACAAAACAAATGTCTCACATTTGTTCCATGTATGTGCGTTACTTAATACCAGTCCCACGTTAGAGACCCCCAGATTTCAAAACCAAGAGTAGAGTGGCGACAACTTTCTTTTCGTGAACCCTTTTGTGTGTCATACCAGGTTTGTTTTCGATATAGATCAAAAAACGATTTTCAAGCGTCGTGGTCCCGCCCGAAAGTTGAAATTGACGCGAAAATTACGGTAGACATCCTTCCCTCTAGCGGCAGTGGTGCGGTTTAGACGTATCAAGGTGTCCGGCTGAACCCTGTGTTATTGCGGTACTCTCGACCGGCACTACAACAGTATACAGGATTTTCGCGTAAACTAAAATCACCGCTTTTCAGCACGGTCTGCATTTTTCCTGCCTCGTTCTTCACGTGCAGTTTATAGACGCTTTGGTGAAAGAAGCGAAGCAACTTTGAATTTTGGTAAAGTGGCGTTTTGTTTGCGTACGGGCATGAGAAGAAAAGGCAACTCGCTGCTCGAAAAATCAACATTTTTGCACTAAAGAGTCACGAGAGCACAGCAGCAGCAGCAGCAGCAGCAGTCAGCTTTCCCAAGGAGGGTGGCCCCACAAGGGAAGTTGCTGCTCCGTGTTCACTCCCCTGGTATTTGCTAGGCGTGGCTCCCGAGGCGGCATCATAATCGACGCCCACGCAGGTACGTGCCCAAACCAAGAAAGCAAACACAAGGTTTGCTCTTGTTCAGGCTCGCACGAGTACGAGCTGGGAAGGTAAATCGCTGGTCGAGGCATCAACCTCCTGATACTAAAGAGTCACCAGAGCACGGCAACACCAGTTGGCTTTCACGGCGAGGCTGGCCCTACAAGGGAAACTGCTGCCTCGTGTTGACGTCGCTAGGCCTGGGTGGTGAGCGTCGTCTGGGAAACGGCGTCGCGCTGCCATCGGAGGGCCACAGGCCGAACGGGTATGATGGCAGCGAAGAATGCGTGATTTCTCCAAATGCCTCAGCAGCTTGCTTGGCAGGTGCAGGACTTCTCACATACTCGCTGAACAGATTATCTGAGAACTTTAGTTTCGTAGACAGTTTGCGCAAACGCCACAACATCCTACGCGCACGATAGTAGGTCAAAACTGGTACGTCCTACTTTAGTTGAAACTATTGTGGAAACTCTCTAACAGTGTTTGTTGGATAATAGCAGCCCACATCGTTTCGGCATCCGGCCTCCACACCGGTTGCATCGTTACAGACACAGGCGCACGGAGGGGAAGGGGGGGGGGGGAGGGGGGGGGGTCATGGCCATCAAAGTCAGCGCACCATACAGAGGGGGGTAAGGGGGGGACACAGCTATCAACGGTCCCGACGGATATACCGATACCATTAGGTCGCCGTCATCCCCGCCGGCGACCGAGAGCCCCCAAGTCAAGGACGACGAGAAGCCCCCGGAAAACGAGCTCTTTCAACCAGGGCGGATGCGCGCGAGGACGAGGGCGTACAACCAGGCGACCACTGCGGCGTGGTCAGCTGAGCACGTTCTCTTCCACCAGCGCCCGCCCAACCAGCTCACCCCTGCCCTGCACCCGTGTGATGCGAGCCAACGTTCGGTATGTGATACGCGCCCGATCCTCGATCATGGTTACAGTCAGGTGCGGGGCGTACTGCAGTATCTTCTTATCGACCTCGTAATCGGATGTAAGGCATTGCAGTAGGTGTAGGTTGGCTCCTTGGTCCGATTTCGGGATCCCCACTTCCCACAGTTTCTCCCGAACAATGCTCATCCTCTCAAACTAAAGAGCGGGGTCCTCCCCATCCGTCATCCGTGCTTTGATGTACTCCCTTTGGTAAGCCTGCTTGTCGAGGTCGTCGCTCGGGACGAACGGAATCGTGTCGGACCTCAGCCATCGTGAGGCTGGGGCTGCCAATGTCATAGATCCTGTGTGTCAAGAATGAGTTGGTGATCGCAGCGGCTATGTCCTGAAAGGCTCTGTGAGCTGCCGCTACTCTAGCTGATCCAAAACGGTATTCTAAATCCTCCCTACTCCTCTGCTTAGAGCCTTGAAAAACCATGGGTTCGGAAGTCTCTTCCAGTACATCATCACAGGTGTTCGTAATGGCCCATGACGTAAACTGCTTCGCCAATCTAGAATAAGTCCCTTCCTTCACGTTGTCAAGCTTCGGGGTGGGCTTACCAAAACCGGCCACGAAGGTGCCAGGTTGACGACGGCTCCGGTGGGCGAGGTCCTCCTCCACCCCCCTGCTGAAGCCTCTCATTCCTCGTCCTCTCCTCCTCCCGGATTTCCATCCGAATCTTCATCTCCTTCATCTCTCGTTTCAGGCTGGCGATCTCCTCTTCGCCGCCTGATTGCTCTACCCTCTGGTTGAGACTTGTTGCCCTCGTGGCCTCTTGCTCCGCCCTCTTGGAGAGACTTGTAATCGCGCTCCTGCGCTATGAGCTATTTCTACAGCCTCTGTTGCGGTGGTGTTCGCCGTCCCTGCGGCCGGTGCAACTTCTGCAGCTACCCTGGTCCCTCTGGACCCTTCACCCAAGAAACAGAAAATCGACCAGTTCGTCCTCGAGCTCTCCCGAACGAGCCCCATCCAGCGAGCCGTTCCAGTTGAAACAGACGCTAGCGTGTTCAAGTGACCACTGGTGGGATACGCTGGGTCGGGGTCGGTTCGAAGATGAGCACACATGGTGTATAAGCTCCTGGTGATGTATACTCCCAGTGATTTATCACTGGGTGCTGTCGGGTCAAATTATTTAAATCCCCAAATCCCCTGTGTTTTTCAACGGTGTTTTGACGTCTAATTCCATTGACTTTCTGCAACCCCCTCCACAAAGCGTTCTACTTAATCCACGTTCAGCCAATAAATGGACCTGTAGTCAATCAGCCATCAATTCGATAGTTGATCTGATACATATAATTTGGTTATAACGTTTCAACCGGCACTCGAATAATATATCGCTTAATCACGCACGAGTTCAATGTTTCATCTGAGTTGTTTTATTGGGCTCAGCTCTTGTTGCGTCAATTTTAAGTTGTTTCGTGCGCGACCAGGGCCGAGGGCCTACAACAGTAAAATGCTACCACTTCCCATACCGGTACGTATGAACCACGTACTACGTACAAAAGCTGGTCATGATGAACAATACCAGGCATAGCTACAAGCTGCAACACTTAACAGGCGAGGCGGCGGGAAGCGTGTCGGGGCGAAGCCCCGACCCGTGCCCCGCCCAGCTGGCATCCCCGTGTAAGCGTGCCCGTGAAATATTGTTTGATGAACGGAATCGCCAGAAAGCGGAGTGGGTCAGACGGCCGTTCGTGTGTGTGATGCGAAGCACAAACAATCGTCCTGGTCTAGTCTCGATGGTCCATGGCCCATGCCATGGGTGAATCCGAGTCCATGATCCATGATTTCATGATCCATGATGTCCATCCGAAATGTAACGCTAAATGAAACGAAACAAGTTACGCCGCTCGACACCATACTGCTTGACACTACGTCGTACATACACACCCGGAATGTTTACGATTGATTGCGAATTGAATGCATTACGAGCTGGTTCCAGCGACAAGCGTGATATTCCACCTTCGGGCAATAAAAACCGGAATCCGTTGATATTTTCAATACTAAAGATATCCACATGCCCGCGTGAACAAGGGGAACACATCGCTGAAGAGATTTGTGGCGTACGAGTTGTAGTTCGCGAGATATGGACATTTTTCGTATTACTTTCGGAGGAGTTGTTGTATAGAGGTTGAAACTGACCATCCTAAAATTCGTATAAATTCTTATTTAGGCCATAAATCGGCCAAGACGTCGAATAATTCGACACTAGAAGTGGTGACATGATCGTATCAACAAGGGGAACATGTTTGTGACATTTGTTTTGTTCTGCGAAACATGCAAGGCTATTATATTTACCGCCTTCCGAAGTACTAGACTTCAACATGAACCGGGAAAAAAAATCGAGTACTTTCATCGGAATCATTTTTGAACTTTGGTTTTTGAGAGTTGGAAAACGAAATTTGGCGTGGTTGTGCATCATGACAATATAAAAAAACTGACCGCTGGTCTTTTTTTATTTTTTATTTTTTTCGAGAATTAGGAGTTAAAGCTGCCGAACAATTGAGAAAAAAACAGAAAAATGTATCTAACGAATAAAAAAACAAAAATAAAAAGACCAGCGGTCAGTTTTTTCGTATGGTCATGACGCACAACCATGCCAAATTTCGTTTTCCAACTCTCAAAAACCAGCGTGCAAAAGTGCGAAGAAGGAATATTTAGGGTGTCGCTGGAACCAGCTCGTACTCGCACTACGAGTACGTATATACCAGTACAGCCGTGAAAGTGCTAGAAGAGTGTCGCCACACTTTATATCTGCAGGATTTGCGGCGGGGAGCGGGTCCGGGCCCCCGCCCAGACCCGCTCCTCGCCCAGCCGACAAATCCCGTGTGTGCGAATCAAGGATTGCCTCGCTCTATATGGATTATTGATTGCATGGAAAAGCGCCACAGGTAGCGGAGTGCGTCAGACGTGTTCTACTGCTACAACAACAGCAGCAGCAGTACAGATAGGCACGGCAGGTTTTATTGTTCTTGTTCGCCGAGTTCAAATTGCAGCAGGATCAAGGGGGTAGACTCTACTGACACGCAGACATATAACACAAAGCGCAAGCAGTAGTAATAGCAGCAGCAATACGTGCGTAGAGTTCTCGTATCAACATACGATTGATTGCGGATTGAATGAGCGCTATATCACCAAACGTTACAGACAGGCGAGGCAGCGGGGAATGGGTCTGAGCGTAGCCCCTACCCGCGCCCCGCCCAGCCGACACACCCCTTGCACGCACCAAAAGGATGGCCTCATTCCGTAGATTTTTGCTTGAATGGAATCACCAGCTGGCGGAGTGGGTCTGCCAATCTCGGAGAAATGTCACTGGGACCGCATGTAGAGCAACCCCTCTGCATGCTATGCGGCGTACAAAGGAGGAAACAAGAAGTGGATGATAGACATCACCCAAACTGTTGAGTGCTCCACAGAGAAACACGCAAATTTCCTCTGGAGCTCCCAAATACCGTTACATAAGTATCCCCTCCCCGGCCTGATGGCGCTACTGTATACCAACCATTGCCCCAAAAACTGAACTAAAGATTCTGGGAGACGAATGACTGAGTGTGTAGAAGGGCACGGAAAAACAAATTGTGCCCATCGGGTGCCCATTTCGTTGGGTTTGCAAGGAGCGAAGCCGAAGTCGAAAGGGGTCACTCGAGGCAGCAGTGCGGCGAGATCAGACCGGCGATCTCCGGCGCACAGCTGCCTCGACAAAGGATATGGGTCTGACCCGTTGCCGGTCGAGAAAATGTAAGTGTGCCGTGGGTGGTTGCTGGCACGTCTCGCATCGGCCCCGAAGCATGCCAGAGCAGGCTGTTACATCGGATTCACCGCTACAGCTACGAGATGGACCGCAGACATGGGCGCACGAATAAGCAATCGCACGAGTAAGCGATGGACTCTGCGGGTTTGGAGGGAGCAGGACGCCAACGACGCAGCGAAGCTGTGCCTCACTACCAAGGCGGGTGGCCTGATGGCGTTACTGTGCATCAATGCCCCAGGTGCCCAGGTGAGACCCGAGAGTTGGCCCTCTTTGTGTTGATGTGCAGTACAGACAGTACGCGACAGCAGTTAAGAAAGTGGGTGTTAAGAATTTTAAGCCTAATTTGTTTTTTTAAGAAATTACAACGACTGACATATAAGCATTCGTGCTTTACGTACGTACACTCGACGAGGAAATAAGAAACGGAAATCGGGAATGCCGTGCAAGGGGGTAGGCCGCTAAGTACAAATCTTCAAAAATACCTGGTACAGTGCAGCCCAGAATTATAAGAAACTGCCCGATCACCTCCCAAGGTCGCACCAGGCACGCAACAAAGTTGCCTCCCCTCCAAAACCGACCTCACTGCTGACTGTCAAACAATCGATTTATGAAAACACCAAAAGAAACGAACCCCCCGTCTCACAAAGCTCCCCTCTCCCAGCTCCTAGCCAACATATCCATACTGCAATACCCTTTAGACAAAAAATGTCCTTGTGGTGTAGCGGAGGATAACAGCAATGCCTTGACCTGCACTGCGTCGTGGCGGTCGATTTCTGTTGGTGTGGGTCCGCGGCAATGGGCTTATTTAAAGGCTTTCGGGACCCGACTGCACCACAGTTGGCCTGAACCCCCCCCTGTATAATGTGGGCGTCAATGAACCCATTCGGAGACATCGAACAACGTACTCGTATTATATCATACATATCATAGTTGAACGGGTTGTCTGCACCTCGTGGGGTTTGCTACACAGCAGTTCACTGTCTCCACGGGGATTTGTTTACGCCCATACAATGCGGGGGGCGGGGGTCCCGGCCACCTGTGACTCGTTGCGTTGAAATTTGATCGCTGGATTCTTCAGCGCCGGTACGAGCTACTGCTCAATAGGCTTGCCATCAAGGGCCGTCCTTTTAGTGCCGGTAGTTTGGAAGACTTTCGCTTGCCATTGTCGCTCAAGCGCATGGATGATACGGTAGTGAGACCGGCGTGGTTTGGGTTGATCGCTTGCTAGAGTCAGGAGCGGGCTACATATTTGTATCGCTATCATGTGCACCTTCAACAGGACCAAAGCATGCGTAGTTTTAATCTTCCACTCGCAGGTGGGTGCGTGGGTTTTGCTAGAGCCTAACGTGGGTGAAGAGAAGACGGAGGGTGCAGTTGGAGGAGGCGGGTAGAACAGCTAGTTGGGGGGTTGAGCAGGAGGAGAAAGACCCCCAGTGAGAAGTGGGGGGGGACTTTCACCACTGTTACACCCACCTCCATTTTGTTTTGAACTCACCTCCACTGTTGCACCCACCACTGTTAAACCCACCTCCCGTTTGTTTCGAACCAACTTGATGCCAGTATGTGCCATTCGTCTCTCTTCTGTGCTTGCGGTTGTGTTTTTCTGTGTTTTCGGTTACGCTGTTTTGGACAATACTCACTTAATCCAGATGTCGAAAGATGGCTTCGAGCGGATGGGGTTCGAGTATGCCAAACGCATGAGGCAGGACGAGCTGGACAAAAATCGGAACGGATCAGTAAGTCTAGAGTTCACGGGGCGAGTCTGGGACCAACCGTGATTATCCTCAACCCTTGGCGAGGGTCGGAGCCGCTGCTGGGGTTGCGAGGGTGGAGGATCAACCAGGTGCGCCTCCCGCAACCTCTTCGGCAAGACTGCTTAGCGGTGGCTGAGACGAGCAGGACAGGCGGCAGTGCGGTTGGGGGGGACGTCGGCGGCGAAGCCCCTCCTACGGTGAACTTGGGTGGGGCACGGATGAAGCATGCGAGGCCCTGACCGTCGAGTTCCAGCGGCCCCTCGCCCCTCGAAGCCTCGAAGGGGTCGCTTTGCTCAGTCGCTTGCGAAAGCGCAGAGGTGTCACGAAAAGGACGTGCCCGCGGCGGCTGTACAGCTGTACAACACCGCGTTCTTTGTTGAACAGTTCTTGGGCGAGGCGGCGGCGGGGACGGGGGTGGAAGCCGGAGCTGAGACTGGGACGGGGGTGGACGCGAGGGTGGGAGTTGTTACAGGGGTGGGAGTAGGGGCTGGTGCGGGGGCGGTGGCGGTGGCGGTGGCGGTAGCCGGGGTAGATTTAGTCCAGTCTGCCCGACCCCATGGGTGGTATTGCAGCTATTAATAGTAGAGGAGAAAACAGTTTAGAGGGTTTGAGGTCCATGTAAACCTTGTACTATTTATAGTACCAGGTATGTATAATCTGGTACGCTGTAGAGTCGCTTGTTTCGTCGAAAAATGATCTGCATTTTGTCGTATGGCAAACAAAAAAAACACGCCCTATTAATAATGCTTGTAAATTGTATATTATGATGGAGCATGCCAACGCCAAGGGAGCGCATTGAAGGAGACCGTTTTTGACCTTCGGCTAAGAAGCCTCTCCATGGCGGGGTGTGTCCGGCTTACTGCTACAACATCGGCACTACGAGCATACCAAAAAAGGGTACGTAGTACGGAACACCTACAGGAAGGCTGGCCCCAGTCTAGACTTGATTATTTCTTGAGAATGCGTGCGTTCTACACGAACTTCAGTGTAATTAATTGCATAGTGCTCGTTTTCTTAGATTGCGCCTTCTTAATTGTAGAGCGTTGCAGCATCAGTACTACTACTTCCTGCTGTATGCGGAGTTGCAGCTGGCCGTGAGGCGCACATAGAGCAACGCCGACTACTCTACGTACTACGTACTTGCAATACGAGCGTATTTCCTGGTAGAATACAGCAGAACAGGACAAATATTTGTATTTTAAGAAAACGAGCAGTAGAAAGGCAGGCTGAGACATACAGAAAAATAAGAAATTCCGGAGGCTTTGTACTGAAGTGAACAAACAGCAGTAACGCCGACTACCCAACATATTTACAACTACTGTAGTATCTGGTTTAACACAGCATTACATGACAGATATTTGTATTTTAAGGAAAACGAGCAACAAGAAGGCAGGTTGAGACAGAGGAAAAGAAGAAATTCAGGAGGCTGTGAGTAATACTGAAGTGAACAAACAGCATTAAATAAAATTATTATAAATACGTCAGCTGTGAGTTCAACCGATTGAATAGTAGATACTCAACTTTGCGAGCTGCGTAGAAATTTTGTTCTATGTGTTATTTGTGGTATTGGTGTAGGTTTCGTGATGTACTAGGAGCCTGGTAGTTACTACT
>MEHQ01003463.1:0-32500 GCA_008828725.1 Saccharina japonica
CTCTCCGTCTCGAAAGGGATGCGTGGTCAGGCCAATCGTCAAATAAAAACGTAAGGCAAGCACCAAATGAGTGCGCCCCTCCTCCCCCTCCCCTTCCCATACCGCCGTTCTCTCTCGTGCAAACCTGTCGTGCTGTGTCGCCAGAAGAACGCCGCCGCTTGCCATCCGCCCCGCCGCTCCCCGCTTCCACTGCCGCCGATCGCCGCACCCCCTTCACGAAGAAATCGCCCACCTCCTCCTCTTGTTCTTCTCCACGTGCCACAGCCGCCGCCGCCGCCGCTGCTGCCGTCGCCGCCGCCGCTGCCGCCGCTGCTTCTGCTTCTGCCGCCGCTGCTGCTGCTGCTGTCGCTGCTGCTGCTTCTGCTGCCGCTGCTGCTGCCGCTGCTGCTGCTGCTGCCTCGGGGTTTGGCGGGAGGGCGTGACCCCCTAGCGCAAGCCCAGCCTCTGCTGCTGCTGCTGCTGCTGCCGCGCCCCCCAATCCGCCTCTAGCTTGGCCGTTGTTGTTCAAGTTGTTAACGTTATCGTTAGCGTGACCATTGTTGTTGAAGTTGACATCGCCGTCATTGTTGTTGTTGTTGTTGTTGTCGTTTCCATCATCATCGTTATCATTGTGGTTTCCGGCATCATCGTCATTGTTTCCACCAGCGTTATCACCGTCATTGTTGCCATTTCCTTGAACACCACCACCAACAACAACGACAGCGTTGTCACCAGCGGCGCTGCTTCGAAGAGGGGAGCAGTCGAAACCCCAGGGAAGGCCTTCGATCAGCGGGAAAATCTTGCGGAAATCCCCGCCCAGTATGGAGTCCTCCAAGCGAAGTCGATAGACCGACGCCAACTTTTTAACCCAACCGACCGCCAGAGATTACCGACGAAAATATCACAAAGCCGTGCCGTAGGTCGAGAAGCGCGGAACATCGACGAAACACAGCACAAGAGAGATGAGAGGGACCAGAAAAGCCAGTTAGGACGAGAGATGGGAGGGCGGAGGGAAAGTGGGAGAGGGGGGCTACTCTCGTGGACACAAGAGGTGTTCCTGTGTTTATGGGTGTACAGAGTAGTGGTCAGTTACAGCCGGCGAAATCGCTTGGCACCTGTAGATGGGATTAACCAGCGTGGCAGTGTGCGGAGGGAGTAGTGCCGGTTGCCGCTACGTATAGTGGCCGGGTGGGAAATCATTTTCTGAAGAGGGTCCCCTGTAGTCCCGTCGCTGACCCCCCCCCCACCCCATCCCCTCCCTTATCTCCAACAATCCCCAAGAATATCGGTCCCTAGCTTCCAATGACCACTTTTCAATGACAAAAAAACAGTAGTGGAATGCTCACTTTCCCCCCCCGCCCCCCTACCCTACCCCTGCTCACACCTTTGCAGAGCCTCCGCCATATTTCTCCCCGTCTCCTCCTACACACCCGCCTCCCTTCTCTTGCAAACCCCACTCCCTGCAGCAAGCACCTCTCCAGGGGTAACGCCCCTGGCACACGTCGCGAAAGGAGCGGCAAGTCGCCGCGGCCGTCGCAAGCGACTTCGGGTCCAGCATGCAGCACGCCTCCGTCAAAACGTCGGAAGATAGGAGGCGTATCACGGGGGCTAGGGTCGGGGCGCCTTTCCCTCCTTTCTCGTCACTCCCACCGACAATACTGTCGCACCTGTTCTCGTGCTAAACGCGAATAGGAAGGAGGGGGGGGGGGGGCGGGGGTACTATCATTTTCCATGCATGGTCGGTATCGGTATGACATAGGGGGGGGGTACTTCAATATTATATGCATGGCCGTAGTCGTATATATGACCATGTAGACCCCTCGCATCCCTACATTGGCCGGGACGGGAGCATGTCGGTATTGGGGGGGGTGGGAGTGGGGGGCGGGGGCGGAACAAAGGTGGGGTGGGGGGGGGGAATATGCCTCCCCCCCCAAGCTCTTGTCTCATGGCTGGGATGGTCGATTGATCGCACAAACTTTTTCAAAGTTGAACAGCTCAAGTTGAAAGCCATCAATCGGAACGGATCTCAAATCTCTCGCGGCGCGTGCTTTCTTAAAAACAAACCAGGTACGTTTCATACGTATCATAAGTAATTTCATACGTATTTTCAATTTACAATGTTTTACGACTATTAATAGCTGTTGTACTGCATAATTGTACGTAGACGCCCCCTGCCCCCTGCCCCCTTCTGCCACCCCTTATTACGCACAAACGTAGACTTTATTTACCGTGTTCTTGACCCACAAATCGTACCAGATAAAGTACCAAATACATTACGGTTTTGGCGGTGGTCCGGTCCGCACATTTTGTTCAGATTGTCCAAAACGAGCGGCGGAGCCGCGCTCGGGTCGAGCCTTAGCCTGCCCTACATATATAGCACCAGACACGTAAAGCCAGCAAGAAATCATACTGGTAATATATTTGGTAGTTTATCTGGTACGACCGAAGGCGTCCCGTTTCGTTGGCTGGCATCGTCGATTGACCGTATACATTTGTACGTACAAACTTCAAAGTTGAAAAGTCATCGATCGAACAGGGACCTCAAACCTCAAATCTCGGCGTATTTTATATTTTATTGTCAAATTCGACTGGATTTTCAAATTTTGAACGGCATCGATTAAACCGGATCTCAAAAAAATGTTGTTGGTTTTTGGTACCCCTGACCTATATATATATACCTGGTACAACAGTGCAGGACACCTAATAAGAAACAGGAAAAGCTGGCCCAGGCTGAATTTCTTATTAGAGAAGAAGGTGTTTTCTACACCAAATTTCGAGATGACGAGTCTCAAATTTCTTGTTTTCCTCCTAATTATCAGTCTGGCTTTCTTAATAGCCTGTTTCTCATTATGTGTCCTGTACTGTGCCTGGTATGCATATATATACCAGTATTACGTACCAGTACTGATGGGCCGTATCGGTACACGAAATGGTACGGGCCGAATTCAATCGGAAATCGTGCTTACCCAGTATTAAGTTGTAAGTACTGACGTCCCGACGACCCTCGGGTAGCATTCAGGGGAGTCACCGGCCAGTAGTAAATCGCGAGGAAAGTACAAAACGCAGCTGGGAGAGCTGAATATGAGCTGAATATCGACTGATCGGGAGAATTCACAGCTGAGCCAAGGCTGAGCTGACGTGTTTCTTATTTCTACGCGTATCATATAAAATCTCGGCGAGTGCTCATCGAAACTACCCGACTGGGCGTGTGTCATGTATGATGTACGTATGATACGAGGAGTCTGTTCGTGTTCTTAGTTTTTGTTCAACATGTCACCATGTTGACAAAATGAATACCAGGTTTACGAAAATGGGAAGAATGCATGCTGCTACTATCAGTACTGCTGCTGCTGTACTGCTGGCAATACATTACTGCTGTACAGGAAGAATGGATGTTGCTGCTGCTGGTGCTGCTGCAAGCTGGACGCTGTATCCACTACCGCAGTCAGAGCGCTATTTAGGTATTGCACTGAAAGCAGACCTTG
Organism: Saccharina japonica; assembly: GCA_008828725.1. Lineage (NCBI taxonomy): Eukaryota > Phaeophyceae > Laminariales > Laminariaceae > Saccharina > Saccharina japonica. The sequence continues at coordinate 3,465 of MEHQ01003463.1, forward strand.
AGATACACCTGGTACCCCATCCTCTTGCCCTAGATAACTTCAGCAGCTTACCAGGTATCGACCAGAGGGAGGGACAAAATGGTCGAAATGAGAAATGTGGTGGAACGCGGAATGCCGAAAATGGCTGATTGCTGCTGGTCGCTGTCGCGCAGCAGCAGCTGCTGCTGTTTTTGATTGACCACCACAGGCACCTTAACCTGCCCGGCCAAGCACCCGGCGCGCACACGAAGCACGAAGCACACACCAAGTTCATCCATCGTCACAGGCTGCCTACATAATAAATAGAGCCTGCACTGCTTACTGGCAGAGGTCGAGCACGATGCCATGCGTGCTTGCTTGCTTTAGATGTTGTACGTAGTTGCTTTATTAGACGTATGTACTCTTGCTGTTCTGTCTTCTGTCATGAAATCAGACCTATAAAAGCGCCAGGGAAGGAAGGATGAATCAGCAGAGAGAGCCGAGAGCTATCATCATAGCAGGTTGAACCTGCGGAAAAATCAAAATATACATATTGAAAGCTTGGGGTGGGTGCAGAGCCACAAACACGCAGAGGGGGGCAGGAGGGGGTGGACGGCCTAAATGCCTGCGGCACTCGTAATGCAAAGAAATTCGGAACTCCGGGGCACCTGTGTGGGCAGCAAGCAGTGCTGCTAACTACTGCCTGTGCCTGCTATAGCTTGAGCTGTGTCTCCTGGCTCGCTCGAGCCCAGGCCGGACAAGTCCTACTTCAAGGTACAGGTCTACTCGAATTTGTAATTTTGCTTGATCAAAACACAATTTCAAGCCTGCTCTCTCACCAGCTTGCCGAGCCGAATCATCGCCCAACGGTGACGGAATCTGCCCCTTGAGGTGGCGCATGCGGGCTAGGACGCCATTCCCGGTCTTGGGGTGGCTCGTCTTGCACATCGATGGCGGTCCTGTCGTGATCCCAGAGGATGAAAGCGGAGGTAGATTTGCTCGAACAAGAGCTTGATGTAGATATATGTACGAGTACTCGTATCTCGCTCACACAAGACCAAGCAAGGTTCTAAAAAGTTGTCCAGCTTGCGCTGCCAATCTCGGGGCGATGCGAGCCTCGCCCTCTCCGTCACTGGAAGAGGGAGGAGGAGGAGGTGCGTGCTCTAACTAGGGATCGCCTTCAACCGCGGTTGAATTGCTGCTCTGTGCTGGGTTGCTTCTACTCAATGCACTTTCGTGGAACTGGGTAGAGAGGGAAGGGGGCACAAAGCAAGAAGTCAAGAGCAGATGCTGGGCGGCTTCCATAAAACGATACTGAGGCGTTTTTCTGGTTCGGGAATTTTTTCAAAAAACCACCGGCCGCTCTGCGGGGGGTATTTTTTTGTTGGCGGCGCAATTTGCGATCTTCATAAAAACTCAAGATCTCAGCCCAAGATCCCAGAGGATCCGATCAGAGGATGCAACAGCAGCTTCGAGACTCTGGGGACTAGGGACCCACTATATAACATCACATCGCCCACCGCACCACCATGAACTCGGCACTCTTCCATATCGCGCGTCCGGGGGACATCCGAGACGAGGGTAGGAGACGAGGAGGAGCAGGAGGAGGAGGCGCCGGGATGCAGGAGGCCGCGGCTTTGGCGAAGGAGATGGGGTTCGGACCGGAATTTGGCCCTCAGGTCAGATCAGCAACCACCACCACCACCGCCGTCACCCTGCCAAAGATTCTATCATACGTATGATATGTACAGTAGAAGACCGATCTTTCTGGGTCTGGGCGCGTCAAGGCTAAATTTGACCTTAACATCATAATTTTAGTACAACGGGGCGGTCAGTCAGAGATGTCAAACCGCGCGGTCTCCTCGTATCGTATACGTACGTACGTCGTATACGTTGACCCGAAATATAAGGTCCATTTCAATTAAATACTAATTTTCATACAGCGCTTATACTCCGGGTCATAGTTGTACGTATACGTATCTCTATCTACACCTGGTACGACGCATGATATGTATCTTTTTCAGATACGTTTTTATTTTTAGCTTGTCTATCATCAACTGACACGACGGGCCCACACGCTGATGGGGGTCGGTGGGGGGTGGGGTCTCCCGGTCTCACGGTCCTATGATACGAGGTCTTGCATCGCGGGGTCGGGGATCTTTGGGTTGGAGGGTGCCCGTTTGGCTGGTAAAAAGGGGTACATCGATTTACAAGCAAGCGCGTTTGTTTGTCGGGTGGGTGTGGGTATGTGGGGTATCCCGTAGCACATACCCTTGTCGTATATTTTTTATCTTACGCGTATTACGTTTTTGGGCCGAATCGCACGTTTCTCGCTTCGACAAAGAAAGTTGGATATGACAGGATATTATGATGCAAGACGCATATAAAATACGTGCGAGATGAGCACAACGGGACGCGAACCGTTTGGTTGTTTGGCGTTTGGACCTTCGTTACTGCTCTATCATATATGATACGAGTGCACGACGAGTACATGCATGCCTGTATCCACTGCACCTCAACGCCACGACGCTTGAAGCGGCCAACAGTAACCACTGATGATATAGATCAGATACTGCTGTAGTAGGCGTGTTTATCTATACAGCACGAGGGGTCCCCCAGTAAAAAGGCGGTGGAGGTGGGGATACGCTCCAACAGCAGTAAGATACACGATCAAGACACGTATCATATCTAAACTACTGTTGGTCATTGTATACTGTTCTATTATTATATTGCTCATACAAAATGGAACACCTATATAACATGTGCCAGGAGCAAGATGACCGCCTTACTTATTGGGGGAAGTCACTTTATTATTCATTCCAGGTTCTGAGTTCTGAGTGCCATTCCTCAGGCGCGCCAAGCAATTTTGACCGCCTTGTACGGATGTATCTTTGGACAGGTTCTTCTTTTCAGATAGTGTGGGATAAGAATGGTGGAAGCATCTCCCGCAGGGTCGGTGCTCCCACCCCGTCGGCGAAAAAAGCCCCCGAGTGTTGCTACGATTATACGGAAAATCCGGAGGCGAGACCCGGTACCACGGTGTACACCGTGGGGCCGGGTCGATAGGCTGCTGTTGAGAGTCTCAAAATAAGCAAATAAGCACTTGTTTCTCCCTGATATATTGGGAGAAGCAAAGGCTTTAAAGGACTGAATGAAATGATGTGGCTGTGTCTTTCCTGAATCACGCCTTTCATAGGGTCGGGGATAGGGGATTGTTTGATTACTCTTCGCATCCCTTCCCTCAATAATACGGGATACCGCCTTCTATCGTCCTATCGGGATGATATGTATAGGGAGGATACCGCCTTACATCGGGTTACCGCCTTCCTCAGACCGCCTTATATGATATGGGGGACCCCTGATGAGAGAAAGACGTTTCGTGCCCGCAGTTTTATCTCTACTGCTTGCTGTGTAATTGCAGTAGCGTGGACATCATCCGCCGCCCCGATAGGTGGTACCGATGATGATGATCACATATGTATATGCCACTTTGGATGGAAATATAAGTACCGTTTAGTCTTCATATGAATGGTTTTTCGTACCTTACATTCCGTCCAGATTGATGTGATACCTTGTGCGCGTTTAGCATACGCGTATGAGAACAGTATAATATCACGAAGGATAATAGGAAATAGTGTTATAAGGATTACCCTGGGCTGGGTAATCGGTCGATCTTTTACTCCTATAGGACCTATAGCTCAGCAGGTAATAAATACCCTCACATTTGGCGTCGTCGAGGACACGGGTTCGAATCTCACTTCGAACGTTTCTTTTTTCAGAAACGCTTGCGCGTGCGTCCCCAAATAACACGTCTCCCTGGTTCCCCAGGTATTGAAATGAAGCGGGTAGGTCAACGTACGGCCGTATACGGTACCGACGTCCCAAATATCCCGCCGTTCAGAGGGGGGGAGAGTGTTATAAGGATGACCCTGGGCTGGGTAATCGGTCGATCTTTTACCCCTATAGCTCAGCAGGTAATACCCTCACATTAGTGAAAATAGGGAAATATCTAGGTTTTTGTGTGTACCGTAAGTCCTATTTACTACGGTCCTCAGTAAAATAGTAGTTTAGGACATCTATGAATAGTAAGAAACAGGCTGATATGAAAACCAGGCTGATCTTTGGTGGAAAACTGGAAAAAAAAAATGAGATTCGTTATCTTGAAATTAGTGTCGAAAGGACCCTGCGATCTCAAATAAGAAACCCAGCCTGGGCCAGCTTTCCTGTTTCTTATTACGAGGTGTCCTGTACTGATGTTATACGTACGTACTCAAGCTGGTAAAAAAAGCAGCAGTAGTATATTGGTAGTACTCGTATATAGTAGGTTGTAGAGAGAATTACGATCTCGCCCCACCATGCATTTTCCGGAGTGTTCGACCTCTGGTATATACTGAAAAAGGGAGGAACACTTATTACTTACCAAAGGTATTACGTAGGGGTAAGAGCCGCATGCTACGGCGGTAGCCTGCATACAGGTGCACCATGTTTTTGCCTTCTGAGGGCAGTGGCCGTAAAACTGCCCGCTCAGGCGAACTTCTCAGACGTGCCCGCATAAAATGATGCTGTTTCTACTGAGGTAGCGTTTTGTGACGAAACCCTAAGGTATTCGTTTCGGACGGTGAGCATATTTTTGGCTTCGACTGACGGCGGCCAGCACCCCGACCCGGACCTCTAACCCTAACCCTAAACCTATAACCCTAAGGAGAGGCATGCCTGGTTGGTGTGCCACCTCGTCGTTGTGCTTGGAAAGGATCTATTTTCAATGCGGGCACACCTAAGGAAGTGTGCCCGCGCGGGCAGTTTTACGCGAGCTCTTCTGAGGGTGGAGACATAACGAGGAGCTCTTTTCGCCTCACCTAAAAACTGATTTTGGAGGAAAATAAGGGTGCTTCGTATATACCCCCCGATGATCAATATCCCATGGCCTCTACGTGAGTGAGTATGAAATGTTGTGTTGTTCTACAGAGCAGAAAAGAAAGAGATTGTTGTTTGAAAAGGTGGCGCTTATTAGAGAGCGGTGGTGTGTTGGGGAGAGTGTGTGAGCTCGGTGGGGCTCATCACAACTGTAGTACCGGTGCGATCGCGTGGTGCAGCCTCGCCCGAATAAATTGCCCACATATTTTTCTACACGAATGAGAATGACCCCCTAATAATTTGTTGACAACTTGTTCTACATGACGCCCCCCGATAATTTTGTGAGTGATCAAAGCTGAAGATCATGCTGCACATTGTCGGATGGCAAAGATAATAATAGTATCATGTATGTATGTGTCAGTACCCCCATATTCCAGTACCCTGTGATACCTGGTACGATTTAACTACCGATATTCTACATGAATGGTCCCCTAACAATTTGTTGACAACTTATTCTACATGACCCCCCTGATAAGATCATGTGCCAGTACCCCCATATTCCACTACCCTATGTATGATACCTGGTATATACGATTTACTATTATTATACTACTACTACTGTGAGTACTCTTATTGTTTCTCCTACTGATAATCTTACCGCATAGTATCGTATATAGATCGGTCATACTCGGAATAATATACTATATATAATATATAGACAGTTTTTCTATCGTACATCCTTAACATATATATGTAGGAATGGAAACGTATATGCACGCACGGCCCAAGGGTCCAAGGGACTTCGCGAACACGCTGAAACTGCGATTTCGTGTGGGGGACCTGGACCTGCCAGAAAGAAGAAAGAGGCTCGTATTACATAAATACGTATAATATATGTATACTGTATACAGCACAGGACACCTATGTATACTAAGAAACAGGCCAATAAGAAAGCCAGGCTGAGATGTAGGAGGGGAAATAAGAAATTATGGGGTCGTTATATTGAAATTAGTGTCAAAAGCACCTTCTCTCGAATAAGATATCCAGCCTGGACCGGATTTTCTGTTTCTTATTAGGTGTCCTGTACTGTATGCCAGCAGCTGGGAGGAGGAGGAGGAGGAGGAGGAAGTAGATGCACAGAGGTGCCCTTGTGGCAAAGCATTGGACAGTAGTAGAACTCACATACAAAGTGGCAGAATGTGAAATGTACAACAAGGAGGAACGGGATGTGTTAGAGGTTAGAGGCGGAGATGAGGAAAATAGACGCATGTGACATGGATAAGTTTGTTACACTACTGTAGATAGTAGCGAGAAAACGATCGCTATCCTACTAGAAGACAGACGGTGGCCACAGGCGGCGAAGCCGAAAGAAAGGCGAGAAGGTATCGTAGCAACAAACAATCTATCTATTATCTTTATGTAACATACGGGAAAATCGCAATGACCGCCCAACTGCTGTGGACTGGAGGTGTCTCTTTTAGGAGTAGGAACGGTGCTCCGTCTCGAAAGGGATGCATGCGTGGTCAACGGTCAAACGACTAAAAGGCAAGCAACAAAATAAAATGAGTACCCCCCCCCCCCCCGCTTCGCGCTTGGTGCTACAATGTCTGCCTGGTCGGTGAAAACCCAACGTGGTCCGTCCCGGCATTGTAGGGATGCGAGGGTCTATGGTCATACGACTACGGCCATGCACGAATATGGAGTCCCCCCCCCCCGGTACTTGTACATATTTACATCACAGAAAATTGCCTCGTTCTCGTGCTCTTCTGCTCTCTGCTCTTTTTCTTGTCTCGTCATGAAATGATATCCGGAATGGGATCTAAAATGAAAAAAAGGCTGACAACATGTGGAAGATGCTTGACGACCTCGCAGTGACGGACAAGGCTGCGTACGCCGAGATGGCCAAGGCAGGCGCTGAGGAGATGGTGCGTGGGAAGAAAGTTGTTGGTGGTGGCGTCGCGGTTGAGATCGATCGCGCGGATTTCGTTGGATCGTGGGTGGGCTCTGTCTCCGATTGCTTCAACTATTGCGGGGGACCCTAGTAAATAGGAGGACCTGTGGCACACACAAAAACCTATATGTATACGAGGGTGGTCGTTTTTTTTTTTTCGACATCTCACAGAATTTTTTGTTCGTTAGCGGGTTGGGAGGGGGGGGGGGTGTACTAAAACCAAGTGAAAAAATGAAAATAACGATATATGTATTTTTTCCATTGGGTAATTGGTTAACCTTTTACCAGTACGTAGCCCAAAGGACTAATTCGTTAACAAATGGCATCGACGGCAGGGCATGGGTTGTAGTAATCGTGAGTTCGAATATCGCGACCACCACGGAAACGCTTTTTAAAGAAAAGCGAATTTCCGCATGTCAAGAATGTGAAGAAAAAAAAACACTCCTGGATACCCATAAATAGGAACCGCGTGTTGGTCACACGGGCCGACCCGTACGTATATACGTATATCCGTTCCGTTCCGGGGGGGGGGGCGACCCGTACGCACGTATATCCGTTCCGTTCCGGGGGAGGGGAGTGTTATAAGGCTTATATTGGGTAGGTGACTGGTTAGCCTTATTACCAGTACCCCAACGGACTAACGCCTTAACAGTACCCATTTTGAACAGACAGACAGACAGACAGACAGACAGACAGTGTTGCCGAAGTTTTTTTCTTTAAATCTCGAGGGAGGCTGTCGAGATCCCTCTCTCGTGCGCAAAAGCATCATCACCAGCCAGTACGTAGAGTCCGCGAGAGGTTGGTGAGGCCCTCGCTCACGCCAGCACCCACTCGCTCACTTCACTCACTCACTCACTCACCCCCCCTACCCGACCCGCTCCGACCCACCCCGCCCCTCCATCGCACGGAAACGTTACGATAAACACACTCGAACACTCCCTCCCTCTCCCCCTCCCAAACAAGAAACGGAAGCCGAAAGGAAGGTTCTTCACTCCCATCCCGGGCTTTGTGCTGAAAACGGCACTCCGGCGACCCTGGGTGCCGGCCGCGGCAGCAGCGCCTAGCGGCGGTAGCGGCACGGGTAACGGTAGCGGGGGAGGCGGGAAGGAGAAGATGGAGGTGGTCGCGAGCGCGGATGTGGGGACGAAGCTGTTCATCAACGTCTGCGGGCACGACTGTGTATCTCCTCCCATAGACCAGGTTGGCTGAACTTCACGGCTAGATATTCCAGTAGTGGTCCCTACTATTAATATATAGCGCCGGTTGTCCGCTATTATAGTGTCTGTTTTTTTTTTTGTTTTTTTGTGGAATCGCTTGGTACAGATGGAATTCGCCAGCGTGGTAGTGTGCGGAGTATATAGCGCCGGTTGCCGCGATAGTGCCGGTATTGTTGGTTGGCTCATACATACCGGCACTAAATATAGCGGCAAACCGGCACTATTGCTGCAGTTCGGTACGTATGGCGAAGTAGTAAACCAACTAACCGACTTTTTTTTTTGTCAGTTTTTTTTTCACTTACACAACAAGAAAACACAATATCGAGGCCGCAAACGCGCCAGTCTGATTTAAAAAGAAAAAATGCTGCACACTCTCTCAAAATTACCGCACGCAACCAACAGCAGTACCACCCTAACCAACTTAAAACACTAGTCGGTGGTGACTCGCAGTCAACCAACTCAACTCAACGCAAATCACGGCCCTAACAGAAGAAAGCGGCTGTGCGTACATAGAACATGACCACTCTCAAAACCAGAAAAATCCAGCCACAGACCCCGTTTGCCGGGTTGGTGAAAACCCAACGTACTCCGTCCCGGCATTGTAGGGATGCGAGGGTCTATGGTCGTACGACTACGACCGTGCACGACATGCGGCTAATGAGTACACCCCCAAAAAAAAATGTACTTGGTATCATGTAATATATGGGGGAAAGTAATGAGCGCAGTACCCCCCCCCCGCCCTGTTTCTCCCTTCAAGTAGATGTCCTTGTTCTGCTGAATTTTGGGGGGAAATTATATCTTACCTTACCTCGTACTGCTGTGTCGCATATTTGTTTTCCCCCTTTTGCGAAACTGATTAATCAATCCACACTACTGTAGTTCAAGCACTTAATTGATTAATTCCATCCACCCCCCGCGCGACACCATAAATTAAATTAACTCGTTGAAGCTGTCATCCATATGCAAGTCCGCCGCACAGGCGGTTCTTAGCAGGATGCAGCTCACCCTTCATGCGACTCGCCCAACACCTCACGGCGTTTCGCGCTTGGTGCTATTAATAGCCACGGCTGCCTGGTCGGTGACTACCCGACATGCTCCGTCCCCGGCATTGTAGGGATGCGAGGGTCTATGGTCATACGACTACGGCCATGCATGAAAATGAAGTACGCTCCCCCATCCACACTGCTGTATATATTATACAGTACAGGACACCTAATAAGAAACAGGAAATCTGGTCCAGGTTGAATTTCTTATTTGAGAGAGGGTGCTCTCTACACTAATTTCAAGATACCGACTCCATAATTTCTTATTTTCCTCTAAATATCAGGCTGGATTTCTTATGATCCTGTTTCTTATTAGTTGCCCTGTACTGTATTGTACTGGCATCATATGTGTCCTTCGAATGTGAAAACTAATGAATGTCTTGATTTATTAATAGTATGTTTTTTTGTTTGTTTTTGTTTTGTGTATGCAGGCAGATAGACCCATCGACGTCGCGAGCGAGGGGCGCAGCGCGTCGGGTTTAAGGATGCCGATGCTGGTGAGCAGGGTGAGGGAGACCGCCGACCACAGCGGCGACCGGGCCCTCGCGGTGGATGTCGTCTTCAACCCGTGGGTGCTGCGCTGCAGCTCGCACGAGCAGCGCTTTCGCAGCCAGGTGAGACACTATTTGATGTTTTGTTTTTTTGCATTTTTTTGCGTTTTTTGCGTTTTTTTGTTTTTGCGCTTTTCGCGTTTTTCGCGTTTTTCGTTTTTTTCGCAGCCAGGCGAGACGGTTTGATGTTTGTGTATTCGCACCCCGGAGAAAGTCCGACCGTCCGGGAGTGAGTGTTTTCAGGATGAAGCTGACTGCTGTGCTTGAGTTAAAAAACAATTCTGCTGTAAACGTCAACTATTAACACGTATTTTTAAGTAGTTTGTCGAAGCTGGACGGACGCCTTGCCTCAACCTCCAAAGAAAATTCTCGGAACGTATGAAAGAAAATTCTCGGAATTAAGAAGCTGCACATGCTGAGGGATTTTAAATAGTGTTGTGCTTCATGTCAACCATTTTTGTTCTCGGTCGATGCTGGATCAGCCACGTCGTGCGTAAAAAAAACAAGATTATCAGAGTTTTTATATACTGGTAACTGGTAGCGGTTATTCAGATTGTTGTCGCAGTTTTATTGTGTGTGATGTGGAATTATCTTCTGATAATTTTCCGTGTATATGTTGTTATTCGCGTGGCCATCCTCAACAATGTGCAGCATGAAAGACCTTCTACATTGACCACTCACAAGCACCCCACTCCGAAAGAAGAAAACCAAGGAGAAAACAAAAAATAAAAGTTCTCTGCACAAAATCTACTCGGACTTAACCGACACCCTCTCACCTCCTCCTCCTCCTCCTCCTCCTCCTCCCCTCGAGATTTATTTCGAGGTCAGCATGCTCGTTAGCCCGCACCCAGCAGTGTATCTAGGCAGCCGCTCGCTGTCCACAACCGGCGTACGAAGCAGGGCCTGACATGCCCCTATACCGGCCATCGGATACCGTTGGTGTCGGGTGGGTTACGTAGTGCCTTGATCAGGCGTATTTTGAGCCACGACAAATGTCGTGAATCGTGATTTTGTTTTTTTTTAGGAAATTGTAAAACAATTGGCGTCATGAATCGTGAGGTCTTTGTCGTGAATCATGACAAAAAAAATCACGATTCACGACAAAAACCTCACGAATCGTGATTTTTTTCGTTCGTTAGGAATGGCCCTTACTATCACCCCCTTCCCTATAAATATTTTATATATTTATAGGTTGGGTTGGCGTCGGTTGGCAACGACGCTGTAAAACACGCCACTCGCTGCGTGAGCTAGACAACCAGGGTGCCGTTTTTTTTTTTTTTTTTGGCGGTCACCAAAGCTGGCGGTCGAGTAGATCATTTGTGCGGGGTGGAGAACCTTTGCTCCGCACAAGGGGAATGGTCGTATCACGTAGTGTTAATATGGTAAGGCATCCGCGAGGCAGTTACATAGTAAAACCCATTGCTGTCTCCGGAAGTGGCCACACCAGAAATTAAATTAACTCATTGAAGCTGTCGTTCATATGCAAGTCCGCCTCAGAGGCGGTTCTTAGCAGGATGCAGCTCACCCTCCATGCGACTCGCCCAATACCTCACGGCGCTTCGCGCTTGGTGCAAGCAATGCCTGCCTGGTTGGTGAAAACCCAACAGGCTCCGTCCCGGCATTGTAGGGATGCGAGGGTCTATGGTCATATGACTACGGCCGTGCACGACATGAGTACACCCCCCCCCCCTCCCGTAGTCGAGAAAGGATGGAAGGATGCAGGAAACCAAAAGGAGATGATATACTCCGAGCAGCAATCAATTCCACCTGTGCGTTGGCATTACTATCAATTCCACCTGTGCTTTGGCATTACCAAATACGATCCTCTGATCGTCCCCATACACACCAACCAACCAACCTCTCTGATCCCCTGTTCTACCCGTCGACATTTTCGAACCGACCAATCAAAACAACGCAGCAAAGCACCTACAAGGGAGGGGCCGGATCCCAGCAGGAAATCCCAGTCCCCTTCCCGGCGGAAGAAGCCTCCATACAATCCACCTCCCCTGAAGAAAGAAGCAGCGGGGGCGGAGGGAACACGCCTACTGCCTCGATGATGGAAAACCGGGGGAGGGGGGGGGGGTTAGGCGGAGCCCACGACGGGAGCGGCGGCGGGAGCGGCGGCGGCGGCGGGGGCGGCGGTTCCGGTTTGCTCGACGGCTCCATGAGCGACCCTCAATCCCTCCTTGCAGCCCTGAAGAACCCAACGTCAGCCGCAGCGCCGGAAGCAACTACGTCAGCAGCAGCAGCAGCGTGGGCGTCGTCTGGGGGAGGGGGGGGTGGCCGCCGCCCTCCATCCCACTATTCGGGTGGAAATCACGGCGGCAGCAGCAGTAGCAGCAGCAGCAACGGCGGCGGCGGCGGCGTATGGGCAGCGCCGGGGTCTACTGCGACGGGTTTAGGCAGCGGCGGGGCGAGAATCTCGGGGAGGACAACGGCGACGACGACAACAGCAGCAGAAGCAGCAAATGGAGCAAGTGGAGTCGCAGGAGGAGAAGGGGTGGCGGCGGCGTTGGGCCTCGGCCGCCGCGACCCTGGAAAGGGTCGCCGGCACGGGGGCGGCGGCGGCGGCGCCGGCGGTGACGGCGGCCCGCTTATCTCTGAGATTGTACCGGCGACGACCACCGCCGCCGCTGCCGCCGCTACCGCGTCAAAAACTGACAGCGAGGGCGCACGGGCAATGGAGGGCACCGTAGCCTCGGGGGCTTCGGGGCGCAAGGAAGCGAAACAAGGTGTGGGTGTTTCGGGAGGAAAGGGGGCGGAGGCCAAGCGGGACAAGCGTAGACAGCCGGTCGTGAAGAAGGGTTTCCTGTCGAAGTTGGGGGGGGGTGGGGGCGGGGGCAAGGGTGGGGTGTCGGCGCTCTACCCCCCTGGGGGCTCCGAGAATGGCGCTGAGGCGAGCTCGTACGTGAAGCTGATGAGCCGCTGCAAGGTGGTTGATACCGCGAATCTCAGCAAGGAAGAGGTGCGGTGTGTTGTCTGGTGTCTTTTTTCGGCTTTTACCCTTTGACGCGTGGTTTTGGCGCGATAGGGAGTTAGTTCCCTGGTATATATATCTATAGCACCGGCATTTTGTTTAGAGTCCTGTTACAGGACCAAATTTTTTTATTAATATGTAAGAATAATGAAGTGTATACCGTAGGTCCCTTAAGGGCATGTCTAAACAGAAACGAAATTAAAAAACGAAAAACGAAATCAGTTCGTTTTCGATGTCATTTTAGCCGATGTGTCCAAAACAGAAACGAATTGGGAACAGCAAGATCCAGGGCGAAAAAATACTGAGAGCACAAGCTATGGGCTGTTCATAACTATGTACACATGCCGACAATCTAGCGCTCGGCACCACAGGCCCACCAGAGGAACAGGCAGGAGCGACGACAATTCGATACCGGGAGGTCGTTGGGACTCCCATGGAGGTGGTCGCGTGTCCAGCTTTGACGCCCCGGGATCAAAATTCAAACTATACTGAGAACGAACTTCCAACCTTATTCTCGAGGGCATGATGCTGAAGTCTACTCAACTGATCTTCGCTTTGGCTCGAACGCCGGCAAACAAAGGCCCTAGAGCGTCGGGGCTGATGTTGTGGTTGGCCTGCTGGCTATTTACGGGGGATCTGTGCGGCTGTGTTGCCGTGCTAGCTGTGGGTTGCGTGCTGCGTGCGGCAGTCCTGATGTGATACTTTGACGTGGCTGCGCTGACCAGCAGGACACGCTGAATTGTTGCTGCTCGTGCTTTCGTTTTCCTTTTCGTTTTTCAGCTGTCAACTTTTCGTTTTTCGCAATTAGGTTGGAAATCGTTGATTTTCTCAGAACATAAAAAAAAAAAACGAAGGGGGAACACGTTTGTTGTGCCAAGGACCAATGAGCGCCCTGTTTGTTTTCATTTCGTTTTTCGTTTTTCGTTTTTCGTTTTCGTTTTCTGTTTGGACAGGCCCTAATAGGGGACCAAATTTTTGTGAGTAAAAATAATGAACCTGTGTGTCGTAGGTCTTAGGGCCCGAATTAACGAGTATGAAAAAAAAATCTATTTGGAAAAAATAAAATTCAAATTCGCTTTTCAATGGTCAACACACGCACCAGCACCAAATATTATGCCCCAAGATCCTAGTCTTTGTTGCTGGTGCGTGTGTTGACCAATGAAAAGCGGATTTGATTTTTTTTTTTTTTCCAAATTGATTTTTTTTCTTCTTCGTTAAAACGGGCCCTTACTACTGCAGGACCAAATTTTGTCACTAAAAAAATAAAAAGATATAGGTTTGTATGTGTGCTGTAGGCCCCCTATTTACTATGACGCCCGGTAAGATGCTCTCACCTGAATCTCACTACGAACGTAGAGGGCCGTTACGATCGGAGAACTTTCTTTTCCCGAGAACTTCCAGATTTTGGAAAACAAAAAAAAATGGAAATTTGCATCAAGATTAAGCTTATTTGGAGGCGTTTTGTCCCAATTTGTGAAATTTAACAGCCGCGAAAATATCAGGAAAGTTGAATTTCTCATATTTGGAAAAACAAATAATACCTGGTATGTATGTATGTAGTTCTTCGTTGCACCTCTACCCAACTTGAGAAATATGTTGTGAGCAAAAAATAAACCCCGTGGGTTCGTAGGTAGGTAAGTGTCTGAAAGCATACCGTAATATTGCTCACCGTATCATATGGGTTAGACATCTAAATCATACCGTACTATTGCTGCAGTACCAGGTATTTCATTATTCTGTCAGTGTTTTTTGCAAGTTTTTTTTTAGTTTGTTTTTCCCTTTCTTCTTCCTCTCCTTTTTCTTCTTCTTCTCCGTATTACTGTCGTGTTTTTTTCCCCCCCTCCTTCTTCCCCTCCCTTTTCTTCTTGTTACTGTCGTCATGCTTTGCCATCCGAAATGTGCAGTATGAGGAGGCTAGACGTCCGCCACTCACAAACAAACGTAATCCTTGCAGAAATAAAAATGAACCCAAAAGGAAACTAACCAGGGATGTTGTTGTCGTTTCGGTCCGCAGGCACCAACTACTGTTGTACGAAGCAGCCCATTTTCCTTATGTCCTGCCCCATCTCCCCTCCCCCCCACCCTGTATACACCCTTCGCCGACCAGACGGACGCTGCAATGAAAGCCTACGCCGGCGGAGGAGCAAAGCAGCCGCCTTTCAAACCCGCGCCCGTCACAATTACACGCCCCCCCCCCGAGCGAAAACAAACATCCAAAGCACAAGAGAAACCTTCCGAGGGTCCAGAAGAAAATTATCGTGGCTTCCCGGGGAAAAACTCTGGCTGCCCACAAGAAATTTCTCGTGGTCCGAAAGAAAATTCTTCTGGCGGTCCCGGTCCGGCTGTGCGGAAAGGGTTTTTCGGGTCATCGCGCGGCGCGGGTACCCTCTACGGGGACGAGGGAAGTCGCGAGGGCGAAGGGGAGAGGAAGAAGAAGGGTCACAAGGCGGATCGCGATTTTGAGCGACTCGTGGCTTTGGCTGATCCTGATATGGGGATCGGAGGCCAGGTAAGTCTTCTTACCAGTGCCCGGCAATAAACGGGTTTTTTTTTCGGTTTACTTTTGTTTTTTTTACTACCGGTTTGCTTTCGGTTACTTTTGTTTTTTTGTTACAAGCGCTTTTCCTTCGAGAGGCGTTTTTTTGTTTTTTTCTCGCGGCGGCAGAAGCCACGTCTTATTTTTGCTTGCTTTTGGCTGCTCTTGCCGTACTGCCGTAGGTAACGGCAGTCTGCTGGTTAACGCCGGCTATTGCTGTCACGTCTATTTTCTTGCTGAGTGCGGTCTTCTGGAGTTTTACGCGATACCTCATCGCGACTGCTGTGGGTGCCCAATATATATCTAGGTTGTAATGTGGAGGACAGGTTTTGAGGAAAGGTTCGTAGATTGGTCGTTGCACATGTACCCATGGAAGATACACCAGAAATGTTTCGAATCACGTCTGAGAATCTTTCCCGCGAACCGGGAGAACTCGGCTTAATAACCCGAGCCTCCTTGAAGTCGAGACGGGCCTTGTTTGCCCGCCCGAACCTCACTCGATCTGTCTCTTCTCCACGCTGCTAACCCAACGTGGAGGGTTCTCTCCTTGCCCTAAATATAAGGAAGAACACGTGCAGCCCTCGGTAGCGGGTCAAAGGTACCACATCACTTGGGACCTTTGGGAATCTACGAGGATAGGGGCTCCACATTGGCGTCGACGACGAGATTCGAGCTCACGCGGGGCACTTGGGACCTTTGGGACGCTACGCGAGTAGGGTGCTCCATAGTAACTGTTTTTTTTTTTTTTTACAAAAAATAAAAATAATCTACATGCTCGGTCGTAGATTGAAGTTTGGACCTTCTTGCGACGAAAACAAAATGGTTGATTCTAGGTGGTGACTGGTTTATCTCTACGCTTGCATACATACGTCTACGAACGAATGAAGCTAGAGTTGGGTGCGACGACCATGTGACCCAGTTATGCCCCCAACAGGCGGCGTTTGTAGCACCAACACGCCTAAGAGAAAAAGGAAAATATGGTGGGAAGCTCACAGCTCGGCTTGAACGATACGGGCACACCATGTTGATACCACCGAGCTACGTACCCCGCGCCCCCGCGTTTTGCTAGGCACAATTGAAGCCTCCAGAAAATATATATGAGGGCGTAATCCCGTCGCCGCTTCTTGAAAACAAAAACAAAACACGTAACGTAACCCTTTACTCCTCCCCCTCCCCCTTGGAAATGGCCACACCGGAAGACATTTCAAGTCATTCGACGCTGTCGTCTATATGCAATAAAGGGTGATGAACAAGGTGCCGAAGTCCGCCTCTCACAAGCGGTTCTTAGTAGGATGCAGCTCACCCCTCATGCGACTCGCCGAACACCTCACGTTCCGCTTCGCGCTTGGTGCAAAAGCAGTATCTGCCTGGTCGGTGAAAACCCGACGTGCCCCGTCCCGGCATGGTAGGGATGCGAGGGTGCACGGCCATGCCATTACGACCGTGCATGGCATGAGTACCCCCCCCCCCCCCGCTGTCATCCAATCCAAGAAAATCTGCCTCACAAGCGGTTCTTAGTAGGGTGCAGCTCATCCTTCATGCGACTTGCCCCCGACACTTCACGGCGCTTCGCGCTTGGTGCAAGCAGTGCCTGCCAGGTCAGTGAAAACCTGACCTGCTCCGTCCCGGCAGTGTAGGGATGCGAGAGTCTATGGTAAAAAAATACGACTACACCCATGCATGAATATCGAGAACCCCCCTCCCGAAGGAGCGCCCAAATGTTGGAGGTGTCTCTATTGGGAGCAGGAACGGTGCTCCGTCTCGAAAGGGATGCGTGGTCAGTGGTCAAATGACTACGAGTAAGGCAAGCAACAAATGAGTANTTCCCGGGGAAAAACTCTGGCTGCCCACAAGAAATTTCTCGTGGTCCGAAAGAAAATTCTTCTGGCGGTCCCGGTCCGGCTGTGCGGAAAGGGTTTTTCGGGTCATCGCGCGGCGCGGGTACCCTCTACGGGGACGAGGGAAGTCGCGAGGGCGAAGGGGAGAGGAAGAAGAAGGGTCACAAGGCGGATCGCGATTTTGAGCGACTCGTGGCTTTGGCTGATCCTGATATGGGGATCGGAGGCCAGGTAAGTCTTCTTACCAGTGCCCGGCAATAAACGGGGTTTTTTTTTTCGGTTTACTTTTGTTTTTTTTTACTACCGGTTTGCTTTCGGTTACTTTTGTTTTTTTGTTACAAGCGCTTTTCCTTCGAGAGGCGTTTTTTTGTTTTTTTCTCGCGGCGGCAGAAGCCACGTCTTATTTTTGCTTGCTTTTGGCTGCTCTTGCCGTACTGCCGTAGGTAACGGCAGTCTGCTGGTTAACGCCGGCTATTGCTGTCACGTCTATTTTCTTGCTGAGTGCGGTCTTCTGGAGTTTTACGCGATACCTCATCGCGACTGCTGTGGGTGCCCAATATATATCTAGGTTGTAATGTGGAGGACAGGTTTTGAGGAAAGGTTCGTAGATTGGTCGTTGCACATGTACCCATGGAAGATACACCAGAAATGTTTCGAATCACGTCTGAGAATCTTTCCCGKGAACCGGGAGAACTCGGCTTAATAACCCGAGCCTCCTTGAAGTCGAGACGGGCCTTGTTTGCCCGCCCGAACCTCACTCGATCTGTCTCTTCTCCACGCTGCTAACCCAACGTGGAGGGTTCTCTCCTTGCCCTAAATATAAGGAAGAACACGTGCAGCCCTCGGTAGCGGGTCAAAGGTACCACATCACTTGGGACCTTTGGGAATCTACGAGGATAGGGGCTTCACATTGGCGTCGACGACGAGATTCGAYCTCACGCGGGGCACTTGGGACCTTTGGGACGCTACGCGAGTAGGGTGCTCCATAGTAACTGTTTTTTTTTTTTTTTACAAAAAATAAAAATAATCTACATGCTCGGTCGTAGATTGAAGTTTGGACCTTCTTGCGACGAAAACAAAATGGTTGATTCTAGGTGGTGACTGGTTTATCTCTACGCTTGCATACATACGTCTACGAACGAATGAAGCTAGAGTTGGGTGCGACGACCATGTGACCCAGTTATGCCCCCAACAGGCGGCGTTTGTAGCACCAACACGCCTAAGAGAAAAAGGAAAATATGGTGGGAAGCTCACAGCTCGGCTTGAACGATACGGGCACACCATGTTGATACCACCGAGCTACGTACCCCGCGCCCCCGCGTTTTGCTAGGCACAATTGAAGCCTCCAGAAAATATATATGAGGGCGTAATCCCGTCGCCGCTTCTTGAAAACAAAAACAAAACACGTAACGTAACCCTTTACTCCTCCCCCTCCCCCTTGGAAATGGCCACACCGGAAGACATTTCAAGTCATTCGACGCTGTCGTCTATATGCAATAAAGGGTGATGAACAAGGTGCCGAAGTCCGCCTCTCACAAGCGGTTCTTAGTAGGATGCAGCTCACCCCTCATGCGACTCGCCGAACACCTCACGTTCCGCTTCGCGCTTGGTGCAAAAGCAGTATCTGCCTGGTCGGTGAAAACCCGACGTGCCCCGTCCCGGCATGGTAGGGATGCGAGGGTGCACGGCCATGCCATTACGACCGTGCATGGCATGAGTACCCCCCCCCCCCCCCCCCTCTAGCACAAAGTGTCTTTGTAATATATGGAAACAACGTAAAGTAGCGCCCAAATGTTGGAGCTGTCTCTATCAAGGAGTAGGAACGGTGCTCCGCCTCGAAAGGGATGCGTGGTAAATGGTCAAATGACTAAGGCAAGCAACAAATGAATACACGCCCCCCCCCCCCGCGCCTCCTCCAACTGTGACAGGAGGAGTCGAACGCGAGCGAGGTCGACCCGCTGACAGAGCAGCTCGCTCAGCTGGCCAAGATCATGGGCCCTGAAGCCTCTTTCCCAACGACCCGGAGCGCCACATCATCACCCTCATCTCCTCCTCCTCCTCCTCCTCCTCCTCCTTCTACGACGACGACGAACCCCTCTCCGCTTTTGACGGCCGGAGCGGGACCAACATCATCGACGAAAAACACGACGAGAACGGAGGTCGCGGGGCCGACCGGTGAGCAGAAAGCCCCCACGCCGGCGAGCAAGCTCGAGGCGGCAGAGTGCGGCAAAGGCGGCCTGGCAACGACGAAAACGACCGCGGAAGTACATCCTGCCCCTACAAATACTACCCCAAGCGGCTCCCAAATATGCGAACGCGAGGCCACTGCCGACGCTCCTGCTACTGCTGCTGTTGCTGTTTCTGGTTCTGCTGGCGGCGGCGGCGGCGGCGGTGGTGTTGCTGCTGGTGCTCTTGCTGCGCGCATTGAAGCGCAAACTTTCGCGGACGAAAACATTGCAGCCGCCGTGGCAGCGCACGTTGCGGACGGCGGAGCGCAGCTTGGCGGCACTGCCGGCGCCGGCGAAACCGTCACCGATGCCACCGACCTCGACGGAAACGAGGCAAGGGGTGTGTCGTCGGCTACTCAGCACCCCGCCGCCGCCGCGGAGACAACGACGAGGACAACGACAACCGCGACCATGACCACAGCCACAGGCAAGCCGTCGTCTACGCCTACTACTTCCTCTCTCTCGTACGGCGTGGAGGGGGACCCTTCTGGCCAAGAGAAGAAACAGCCGGGCCTAACGCTGGGCGGGCCGGTCCCGAGGGTTCCCCCGCGATCGTTAGCGTCACCTCCGAAAGAAGACACAGTTATGAAACCGTCGTCACCGCTGAGCAACGACAAGATAGTACTACCGATGCAGTCACCGGAATTGCTGAAAACGCACAAACCACTGCAGCAGAAGGAACAGCAGCAGCAGCAGCAGATGTCGTCAGAAATTCCGTCGGGGGAGGGGCGTCCGAGATCGACGGCTCGAGGAGAGCAAGGGCTCACCGACCAAGGAGGGGGTGGCTGCTCCGACGCTGGCAAGGCTAAGGCTAGCCATCCCAAGGCCAACAATGAAGCCAAGGATAAAGCTAAGGCTGAAGCGAATGTCGGGGATAGGGGGGAAGCCATCAAGGGCGAGGCTAAACCCAAGGTGGAAGTCAACGGCG
Source organism: Saccharina japonica (assembly GCA_008828725.1). Taxonomy (NCBI): domain Eukaryota; class Phaeophyceae; order Laminariales; family Laminariaceae; genus Saccharina; species Saccharina japonica. Next base: position 23,546 of record MEHQ01003463.1, read on the forward strand.
GAGCTTCCGCCTCAGGGGCGGTGTCGCAAGCTGTCCAAAAAGAAAAGGAAACCCCGAAAAAAGAACGCGGGCCGAGCCATCGCAGCACGCAAGAAGAGCAAAAGCAAGCGCGGGCGACGCAAGAGCAAGAAGAGCCAACAGCTCGGACAAAGGAACGCGCGCCGACGTATCGGATGGAAGAGCTGCGCCGGTTCCTGCCGCACGCGCCACCGCCGCCGCTTCTGAGGGGAGGTGCGCGCCGGGAGGGAAGCGACGGAGGCGAATTAAGCGGGAGCACGCCAGGCGAAAAGCAGACACGGAGCATTGTGGTGGTATTCGACCTGCCGGACCTGGTCAGGGGAACCACGGAGACAACTTCGTTGGGAAAGAAGAAGGGGGAGGGGGTGGGTCATACGGACTCGCGAAAGAAGGCGGGGGGGGTGGCGGGTAATAACTCGCGAGGGCTTCCAGTTACGGGGGGGGATGCTGGTGCAAGGGACAGCAGGGGTTTGCATACTGGCAGTGGCGGTGGCGATCGCGATAGCAAGAGGGGACAAGCGGAGGAGACATTGGGACCAAAGGACTGCAAGGAAGGTCGGAGGAGCGGCAGCGGGAAGCGGCCGAAGCCGTCGGATATCGAGCTCGACCTCTCTCGCAGCACCCTTTCCTTGAAAGTACCAGGCGTGTACCGGCTGAGTTTAGCTCTGCCGTTTCCCGTCGATCCGGACAGCGTCACCGCTAAATTTAGCAAGTTGCACGCGACCCTCACTGTTTCAGTGCAAGAACAATGAGGTTTTGTATTACGCGTCAGGCGTTATAGGGGCGGACGGGAGGGGGGCGGGGAGGGTTGCACTCATAGCGTGCATGGCCGTAGTCGTATGACCATAGACCCTCGCATCCCTACAATGCCGGGACGGAGCGCGTTGGGTTTTCACCAACCAGGCAGACATTGCTTGCACCAAGCGCGAAACGCCGTGAGGTATTGGGCGAGTCGCATGGAGGGTGAGCTGCATCCTGCTAAGAACCGCCTCTGAGGCGGACTTGCATATGGACGACAGCTTCAATGAGTTAATTTAATTTCTGGTGTGGCCACTTCCGGAGACAGCAATGGGTTTTACTATGTAACTGCCTCGCGGACGCCTTACCATATTAACACTACGTGATACGACCATTCCCCTTGTGCGGAACAAAGGTTCTCCACCCCGCACAAATGATCTACTCGACCGCCAGCTTTGGTGACCGCCAAAAAAAANCGTCGTCACCGCTGAGCAACGACAAGATAGTACTACCGATGCAGTCACCGGAATTGCTGAAAACGCACAAACCACTGCAGCAGAAGGAACAGCAGCAGCAGCAGCAGATGTCGTCAGAAATTCCGTCGGGGGAGGGGCGTCCGAGATCGACGGCTCGAGGAGAGCAAGGGCTCACCGACCAAGGAGGGGGTGGCTGCTCCGACGCTGGCAAGGCTAAGGCTAGCCATCCCAAGGCCAACAATGAAGCCAAGGATAAAGCTAAGGCTGAAGCGAATGTCGGGGATAGGGGGGAAGCCATCAAGGGCGAGGCTAAACCCAAGGTGGAAGTCAACGGCGGAGCTTCCGCCTCAGGGGCGGTGTCGCAAGCTGTCCAAAAAGAAAAGGAAACCCCGAAAAAAGAACGCGGGCCGAGCCATCGCAGCACGCAAGAAGAGCAAAAGCAAGCGCGGGCGACGCAAGAGCAAGAAGAGCCAACAGCTCGGACAAAGGAACGCGCGCCGACGTATCGGATGGAAGAGCTGCGCCGGTTCCTGCCGCACGCGCCACCGCCGCCGCTTCTGAGGGGAGGTGCGCGCCGGGAGGGAAGCGACGGAGGCGAATTAAGCGGGAGCACGCCAGGCGAAAAGCAGACACGGAGCATTGTGGTGGTATTCGACCTGCCGGACCTGGTCAGGGGAACCACGGAGACAACTTCGTTGGGAAAGAAGAAGGGGGAGGGGGTGGGTCATACGGACTCGCGAAAGAAGGCGGGGGGGGTGGCGGGTAATAACTCGCGAGGGCTTCCAGTTACGGGGGGGGATGCTGGTGCAAGGGACAGCAGGGGTTTGCATACTGGCAGTGGCGGTGGCGATCGCGATAGCAAGAGGGGACAAGCGGAGGAGACATTGGGACCAAAGGACTGCAAGGAAGGTCGGAGGAGCGGCAGCGGGAAGCGGCCGAAGCCGTCGGATATCGAGCTCGACCTCTCTCGCAGCACCCTTTCCTTGAAAGTACCAGGCGTGTACCGGCTGAGTTTAGCTCTGCCGTTTCCCGTCGATCCGGACAGCGTCACCGCTAAATTTAGCAAGTTGCACGCGACCCTCACTGTTTCAGTGCAAGAACAATGAGGTTTTGTATTACGCGTCAGGCGTTATAGGGGCGGACGGGAGGGGGGCGGGGAGGGTTGCACTCATAGCGTGCATGGCCGTAGTCGTATGACCATAGACCCTCGCATCCCTACAATGCCGGGCGGGGGGGGGTGTACTCAATATCACGAATGGCCCATGACGTCGTATGACCATAGACCCTCGCAACCTTACAATGCCGGGATGGTGCTGGTCCGGTTTTAATCGACCAGGTAGAGGTCGAGGGGGAGGTCAGCAGGTCGCCTGCGACTCTCACTGTTTAGTTGCGGGATCACTTATGTTTTTAATACGCATCAGGCGCAATGGGGGCGGACAGGAGGGCGGGGGGCTAGCAGATCGCATGCGGCTTTCACAGTTTCAGTGAGGGAACAATGGAGTTTTGTAATATCGACCAGGCCTCGTAATGGGGTGAGGCAGGCGGGCAGGTGGGGTCAGCATAATGTCGGCATCAAACCAATGAAGGCTCTTTGTATACGCATCAGGCGAAATGGGGGGGGCCTGGGGCGGTGACGGGCCGGCGGAGGGGAGGGGTTTTCAACACGGTTCGCATGCCGGCTCTCAGCTGTGTTTTAATTCAGGCAACAATGAGGGCTTTTGTCTCCGCATCCAGGCCGTATCTTGAAGACGAGTGGCGGAGTTGTAAGGCGGGCGCGGGGGGGGGGGGGTAGCAGGTAGCAGACGACTTTCACTGTTTCAGCGCAAGAACAGCGAGGCTTCTGTATCCATACCAGACGTATTGTAGGCGGGAGGAAGAGGGGAGAAGGGGGGCAAAGAGCGGTGGTGATCATCTACTGTATACAGGTATCGTTTGTTGGTCATACCGTTGCCACTAGAGCATTCATCTAAAAGCTTCTTTATTCGGGAAGCGGAGAGATATTTTACGCAACGTGACTAACCGCAAGGGCAGCAGGAAAAGGAACGTCGACCTACATATACTTCGTACGTATACATATAGGCTTTACATGCTTGGCAGACGGCGGGCTGTTGCCAATACGTCATTCAAAAAAAAAAAAAAAAAAAAAGCTTCGAAATCGAGGATTTCGTCGAAACCTTCTGTTTGTAACCTGCGTATGGATGATACTTCGATCGCGCGTACATACGACGTAACAGGTTTGGTATGATCTCATTCTGTGGGCGTGCTCAGGTCCCGATGTATCGACAGCAGTGCACTTTCGTGACGCAATGCATACACTTTCTTGCGCAATTGCGAGATGCGTGCTACGGTAGAGGTAGCACTTTCGGGGCAGAAAAGGTTTCTGAACGATCGGACTCTTTTCTCCCTAAATCGTCGTACTTTCATTCTTGTGTATTGCATTTTTTTTTTTCAGTGTAGGATCATCAAGGCCATAAGAGATTTATATTCCTTCAAAATTAAAGGTTCGGTGAGGTACGACAGACCTTTTTAAGCGAGGAGCTCAGAAAACTCATGGTGCACCTTCTATCGTAGCATGCGTCGCGACCGACCTTGCTTCAGCGTACTCGCAGTACGGTCGGTGGTCGGGGCGGCGTCCTCTCGCTCTCTGAAAAAATGCAGTCAACACAACAGCAAGGATGACCTTACGTACGTATCGTTTTTTACCGCCGCACGAGTGACCCCCACACTCAGTCCAAGTAGAGTGTCCTCAAGGATATGCGGGTACAACAGTTCTTAAGTTTTTTTGTTTTTGAATTTTTCCCTTTAAAATGATCTCGGTACGCGCAAAAGTTAAGAAATTAAAAAAAATAACAACGCACCTCCATATCATTGGAAAATCTTCGTCACCAACACGAAAAAAAAAAGGAAATTGGACAATTCCACAATTCCAGCACCCCTCTCTCGACAAAGGAAAATCTAGCCAGTCCCGAGGGGTCACAGCAGCGACTCGGGGACGGCGGAACCTCTCAAACGACTTGGCCCTAGGAAATACGAAACCACACCACAGCGACAGATAGACGACAGCCCGGTGCTAATTGGGGCGGAAGGCGGTCGATGACACAGCCCAAGCAATCCAACTCGTGTCCATTGGCTCGAACACCCCAAAAATACCTCATCACCCCCTCCCTCACCCCCCCCTCCACCCCCCTCGACTCGTCCCCGAACTCCCCCCCCCCCCCCGGAAAGTTCCGCTTCACAAAAAGTGTTTTAGTAGGATGCGGCTCAAGCCAAACACCTCCCGGCCGCTACGCCGCTTCGGTGCAAAGCACATCAATTGTTCCGCCTGGCCGGTGAAAAACCGGCGTGCTTCCGCCTCGGCATTCGTTCGAGATGCCACACACTAAACCGAGAGTCTTATTGGTCATATCAATACGACTACAGGCCCATGCATGTCGTGCTAGCAATGTCTGCCTGGTCGGTGAAAACCCGACATGCTCCGTTCCGGCATTGTAGGGATGCGAGGGTCTATGGTCATACGACTACGGCCATGCATGAAAATGAAGTACACCCCCCCACTCCGTCCCAGCATTGTAGGGATGCGAGGGTCTATGATCATACGACTACGGCCATGCATGAATATCAAGTACCCCCCCCCCCCCCCTCCCGGTGCGCCCCCGAGGCGGTCCCGGAACCGGATTCAACGGCGCCGCCCGCGGCTAAACACACACCGCCGCCACAGCTACAACCGCGACAGCCGCCGCAGCAGCTACCGCCGCTGCTCTGACCGCTTAGTCCAGCACTTTCTTGCCCTCCCCCCCCCCCGCCTTCCCGCGCTGCCGCCATGTCCCTCAATGCAGCGGAAGCGCCCCCTATCGCCCCCCCGCCACCGCCGCCAGCGCTTCCGCCGAAGTTGACAGTCCCACGGCCCACATCGACCTCGCTGCTGGTGCGAGACATGCTCAGCGACGCCATGGATAGGGATCTTCTTGGCTGTTGCGCGAGCCCTTACGTCTGCCCTCTCCGAACCCGAACCCAAAAGCGCACGTCACGTTTTATGGCGGCAAGGGCAAGGGTAGAGTGGGGAGAGCAAAGGGTGGGTAAGTGGGTGTGGGGTGGGTTGGTTGGGTGATTGGTAAGGCTGCGGAGGGATAGAGTGAAGTGGGCCGAATAACGGGGAAGATCTCGCAGTTTTTCATCCCGATACTTTATAACTCATTACTGACTATAACTAATACGAGGTAGGACGAGAGGAAGCCGAAAGTATGAGGTGGGTGGGTGGTGGTGTAGGTGGATGGCGTGGCGTAGGTGGGTGGGTAGGTAGGTGAGTGGGTGGGCGGGTGGGTGGAGCGGGCTAGATGCACAAAACGGGTGGAAATATGATTTAAAAAAAAACACAAGGTGCGTGCGTGCGTGCGTGCGTGCACCAGCAGCAACACATGCCTAGCTTTGGGCGGGCTATGAGTTGGCGGAAAGAAGAGGGTCGATAACTTCGTCCGGCATTCCCACCTAACGAACGAACAGCTAATTCTTGGGGAGCCATCGGGGTAGGAATATTGAGGTCACGCCGATATAACGACAAGGTGGACCCAAGACTAAATAGCCGAGAACAACGGCCTGGAAGTGTGTATATTTATGCGATATGCCGACGGGCATACCAGGTATATGGTACCGCTACGAAACGTTCGATTCCTACCGCCTTCCCGCTCTCGTATGTATGTTCGTTCGTGTCTCTGCCTGCAGGCCGTCCCGTGTAGCCGCCTGCCCTACCCTGTCTGTCTCGCGCGTCTGAATCTACCTGCTGGTCGGTATCTCCCCGCCCCTCTCTGTACCCGCCTCTGCTCTGCTCTGCCTCTTCTCCCGCCCCCTCCCCCCCCTCACAAGCCTGCCTTTCCTCGTCTATCTCGCGTGTCCACTACATCCCGTGTCTACTTCTACCACCCCGTCGGGGCTTCCCCGCCCCATCCCCCTCTCTGCGACTCGACGGACACCTCACGGCGCTTCGCGCTTGGTGCTAGCAATGTCTGCCTGGTCGGTGGAAACCCGACATGCTCCGTCCCGGCATTGTAGGGATGCAAGGGCCTATGGTCATACGACTACGGCTATTATGCATGAATATCGAGTACAACCCCCCCCCCCTCTGAGCCCGCCTCCACTCTGCCTGCCTTTCCTCCCACTTCGCTTAACCCGATGAATTGTCCCACGGCCTACGAGTAGGTATACAACATAATATTTCTAAAACAAAAAATGGCATTCTAACGATGCTGGCTGGGCATTTCATAGCTCCTCAGTTGAGGAGTATACTATTAGTCGGTAATAGTCGCTAATAGTCGCTAATAGTCGCTAATAGTCGGCAATAGTCAGTAATAGTCCGTGATAGTCAGTAGTAGTATGTAATAGTCCGCAATAGTCAGTAACAGTCAGCAATAGTCAGTACGAACAGTAGTCAGGAATAGTTGGTAATAGTCAGTAATAGCCGGTAATAGTCAGTAATAGTCGATAATAGTCAGTGGTTGTCAGTGATAGTCGGTAATAGTCAGTGATAGTCGGTAATAGTCGGTAATAGTCAGCAATAGTCAATAATAGTCAGTGATAGTCAGTAATAATCAGTAATAGTCATTAGTAGTCAGTAATAGTCAGTAATAGTCAGTAATAGTCAGCAATAGTCAGTAGTAGTCAGTAATAGTCAGTAATAGTCAGCAAAACTCAGCAATACCAGTAGTCACCGATAACTATTTCGGCCGAAAAGTGCTTCGTATATATATTTATTTATTTTTTTGTTTTCCATCCCATTCATTATCTTCGCACTTCCGTCTTTCTCCCTCCCTGGTCGTAACTCACATCCGGTGTCACAAAGTAGGCTCCTCTCCCTCCTCCCCCACTACGGTTCCTGCTTTGCATTTTTATCGCGAAAATATTTCAGCACTTTCTTCCCTCGTCAACTCTCGTCGAATTTTGCTTTTACCCACGCTATAATATGCGCTCTCGACATTTGGTGTCATTTGATAATGAAAACCTCCAGGGAGAATCGAACCCTCGACATCCGGCCCAAAAGGCTTCGTAGCTACCAGTTAGACCACCGGGGCGACCGGCTTATATACGTACATACATCCCCCTATCGTACACGGCACACGCGTCTTAATTGTTTTATTACCTAGATCCACCCCTAGGTCTTTGGCCACCATGGAGCGGCAGATGGGGTGGTAGAACAACGCGCGCTCCTTGAACGTAGTCACAGCCGTCGACCGGGTCTCCTCGAGGGCGAACAGCTCGCGGTACAGCGGCCGGGTAAACTTCATGCGCCCCTGCAATGTAGAAATCGGAGTAGTGGGTAGGCGGTTACGTGTCGTGCTGTAAACGGAGTGGTAGTAGGAGGTTAGCAGGTACTACGTACTCGTATTGTAAATTGGAGTACGAGCAGTAGGAGTAGGCGGTTACCAGGTAATTGCGCACTCTTACGATTGTAAATTGGAGTAGTAGGTAGGCGGTTACCAGGTACTCGTACGAGTATTGTAAACGGAGCAGTAGGCAGGCGGTTACCAGGTACTTACGTACTCGCATTGTAAATCGGAGTACGAGTAGTAGGAGCAGGCGGTTACCAGGTACTACTCGTGTTGTAAATCAAAGCAGCAGTAGTAGTAGGCGGGTACCAGGTGCAACTCGCATTGTAAAGGATCCAAGTGACCTCGCATCATTGAACGCAAATACGCCAGAGGGCGGAAACGCACAATATTACAAATGGGGGTGTTCTGCAAAGCACGCGCAAGAACACTGCGATTAGTTCGTCACTCCGAGACACAACACCAACAACCACTCTTCATGTCCCTAAAAATATTAAGGATCGTGTGTATACTATAAAGGAGGGACCATAGTAAGTAGGACCAAATTGTGCTAGTAAAAAATGTAAATATATAGGTTTTTTGGGTGTACCGTAGGTCCTATTTACTAGTATTTACTATGGTCCCCCGTAATATTATCTGCTCGTTTTTTTTTTTTAATTAGAGGCAAAAAAGTGGCCGTATACGATAGAGACAGACGACGGTGGCATCCATGGCGGCACACCTCAGCAGAAACGACAAAACCACAACACAACCAGGCAGGCGACACAAGCAACAATTGACCATCATATTATACGGTATACGAAAGGTGACTCGTATTTTCTGTCGCCCCTTTTATCTACCGCCACCACCACTACCACCACCGCTTCTCCCTCGACAGCCTGCTAACGAAAAAAAAATACAACAAACATTCTTGCACAATAACAAATGGTTGTTCGGGTCGACTACGAGATCGAGCAGCTTTCCGTCAAAACTAAATACAAGTATAGGTTAAGGCCGATGCTAACAGAAACGGTATCTGAAAAAATCTGAAACGTTCGTTGTCACATCCTTTCAGCGGCTGAACGCAGGAAACATTACCCTAAAAAACGAAAGTTTCTGTTATCAGGAGTACTTTTTTTACGAACACTTCAGAAATGTAAGATACCGTTTCCATTAGCATCGGCCTTACAGAGCCGCAATATATTCAACATTTACTCACAGATTCACAGAGTATCTACGTATCTACCGACCATCACCGCTTTTCTCTCGCCAACCCTTAAACCCCCCCTCCTCCCTTCATCCATTATCCCTGAGAACCCTTTGCCATGTCTGCCTGGTCGGTGAAAACCCGACCTCCTCCGTCCAAGCATTGCAGGGATGCGAGGGTCTAGGGTCGTGCGTGACTACGGCCATGCATGACATGCGGC